>CAXAMN010022984.1:851303-923138 GCA_963970005.1 Durusdinium trenchii | reverse complement strand
GCAGGTGCAGCACTTTGTGAACCTCCATGTGCAGATTTCGTGGCAGGCACAGCACTTTGTGCACCTCCATGTGCAGATGCCGTGGCAGGCGCAATATAAAATGCGTTGTGGAGAGATAGCGAACGCACGAAATGCTGTATTTTTCAATGGAACCGGTGGCTCCGAAGCTGGCAAGTGAAGGTCTGCGGAACGACGGTTGCGAGACGGTCTCGGGTCATTCTCGGATCATGCTCGGAATCGTCCGTCCATTGGGATTAGAGGTTTCACTTGTTTCTTGAAGTGAAGATTTCGTGGCAGGTGCAGCATTTTGTGAACCTCCCTGTGCAGATTTCGTGGCAGGCACAGCACTGTGTGCACCTCCATGTGCAGATTTCGTGGCAGGCACAGCACTGCACCTTTACTGGCGACTGTGTAGTACAACTTTAGTACGCGGAGTATCTGTGGAGCTGGAAGCTGAGAACTGGCGACTTTCTAGTACAACTCTAGTACGCGGAGCAATCTGTAGAGCTGGAAGCTGAGAACTGGCGACTTTCTAGTACAACTTTAGTACGTGGAGCAATCTGTAGAGCTGGAAGCTGAGAACTGGCGACTTTGTAGTACAACTGTAGTACGCGGAGTATCTGGCGAGCTGGACGATGAGAACTGGCGACTTTGTAGTACAACTTCAGTACGCGGAGCAATCTGTGCAGCTAGAAGCTGAGAACTGGCGACTTCGTAGTACAACTTTAGTACACGGAGTATCTGGCGAGCTGGACGAGGAGAACTGGCGACTTTGTAGTACAACTTTACTGCGCGGAGTGTCTGTGGAGCTGGATGGATGAGAACTGGCGACTTTCTAGTACAACTTTAGTACGCGGAGCAATCTGTAGAGCTGGAAGCTGAGAACTGGCGACTTTGTAGTACAACTTTAGTACGCGGAGTATCTGTGGAGCTGGATGGTGAGAACTGGCGACTTTCTAGTACAACTTTAGTACGCGGAGCAATCTGTAGAGCTGGAAGCTGAGAACTGGCGACTTTGTAGTACAACTTTAGCACGCGGAGTATCTGGCAAGCTGGGCGATGAGAACTGGCGACTTTGTAGTACAACTTCAGCACGCGGAGCAATCTGTGCAGCTAGAAGCTGAGGACTGGCGACTTCGTAGTACAACTAGAGTTGTACTGGCGAACAGTGTAGTACGCGGAGGGGTCATCTCTGGCTGCTCATTCATCTCTCGCTGCTGAGTCAGCTCTCGCTATAGCCATCTCTCGCGGCTGAGTCATCTCTCGCGACTGAGTCATCTCTCGCTGCTGAGTCATCTCTCGCGGCGTGCACGTTCAGTTCATACTGATAGTATTTGGTTGCAGTTATGCAGGACAGGACATTCAACTGCTGGTCAAGACACCACTCATCATACACCAGTCAGCATACACCACTCATCATACACCACTCGTCATACACCACTCATCATACACCACTCAACATACACCACTCATCATTCATCACTTGTCATACACCCCTCATCATACAAGACTCATCATACATAGTCTCAGAGTTCAAGACAGATTTGGATTCCATTCAGTCCGATGTGGACCGCATCCTTGGCAAGTCGTGGTGGCCGGATGTGTGTCATCTCTCGCAGGGGGCACACACACCTTACACACGTGGAATCCCGTGGGTCAAAAGTCCGGAGCGCGTGCGTTTGACTGGAGGACGCGCATGTTGGAGAGAACGTGGACACTCCTATAGGTCAGTTTCTTCTTATAGGAAACTTCCGCCGCCGGCTTGCCCGGGAACTGCTTGTAAAGATGTGTTTCATATTTATTTTATACATCATATTTTGTTTTTCGTCCGGCACACAAATACACAACAGGCCAATTGAACCCAAAACTAGAGGGAGGGATTGGCACCGTTCCATTCATTTATCCAATGGTGAGTCCTATCTTACACTAGACATTTTTGCCAACCAAGTTCCCGTGATCGCTGCGGGCCGTCTTTGCTCGAACAAACCAGCCACGGCCCGCGGCAAAGTCGCCGAGCCTGCGCGCGCTGTCACGCGGGTGGCTCCCGTGACCTCATGTCCTGCTAATAGGCATGGAGCACGTAGCGGGACGTGAGCTCTTCCACGTTTGCAACGGAGCACGGTTTTCAAGAAACATGCCTTTAGTTTTAGAGTTCAAGCGAAAGTCCTTGTTACCGGCCTTGTTTTTGGGTGATGCTGGTGTTGGACGCGCCAGATCCAGAATCTGCACTGTTTGGAGAAAAAGAGCGTTCTTACTCCACTGTGCGTGCCGCCCAGTGCAGGCAGGTGCCTGAGACCAACGTAGCAGACGGAGCATGTTGGGAGCCCAAGATGATGGATATTTTATCACCATGCCCTGCCCATGACCTCTATGAAATGAGGGTGGTCAGCCCCATATAAAACATTCTAGAGCAGCCACCCCCAACGGCGTCAGGTAATCATTTCAATAGAGAATTGTGTGTGTGTGTGCGCGCATGAGTTGGATGCTGCTTTGTTGTCAGATGAGAAAGAACCACATATGAATGTTTTAGGCAACATGTATGAAAACGGAGGAGGGATTAGACTTAGACACAACCTGAGCGCAATTAAAAGGACTTCTCAAGACCCCCCTCCAGAACGAACAGGGGATGATATTAATGTACAGTATCAATATATTATATATATGTTAAACTGATGTTTTCATTGGAGAATGTACATGGTGCATCAAAGTGCAAGTTTTAAGAACCCTATATAGATGTGTTCAGCGTTTGTGAGTACATCATTACTGTAAGTTATGTGTCTTTAGTGTTACATGTCCTAGTCATCGTTCCGTACGTCCTGGTCATCTTCCCGGACTCCAGTCATCGTTCGGGCTGCAGACTGCAGACCGAGGCAGTGTGCAATCCTCTTCTTTGTGATTGGCTGCGTGGTGATGGCCTCAGATCGGTGGACTACTGGATGAAAAAGGGCCACGCGAGGCTCTCTCTCCTCACTTCACGGACCAGCATGTGGGTCGTGCATGTTGCAATCTTCTCTGAACCAGAGCTGTTCTTTCGTGTGAAACCAATGAGTATCAGCCAATGGGTAGAGGCTTCCCTGCCGTTGGTGGGAGTATGATTGGGGATTATCAGGATTAATTATGGGTTTTGAATAGATTTTCTCTGTTTTAATCCATGCCAAGCGAGGTCAAACGCCAGCTCGATGCACCAAGCGAGTTTTCGTGTCGTCGTGGAATCCCCCAAGGATTCCACGCTGCTCCGCGGCCAGTTGAGGCGAAAGTCGGAATCCCTTCCGCGGAATTACGTTGTGCTTGCCCGGAATGCTGTTTCTTGTCATTGTGCTTGCGTTTTTTGTTGAAGTCCAATGTAACGGATTACTTCACGGCTTGCCAGAAAACCGTGAAGTAGACTTCATGACTTCATACTGTCATTCTTCAATCAGGCCCGCTCCTTGTCGCTATGAAAAGTATGGTTTGGGTGTGGGCTGCATTGCATCACACGTCTGGACCCGAATCTGACTGATCCGAGATCACTGGACTCCCCTCGAGCAATTCCCGGTGCTTCCTCATTGTTGCGGTAGTTGAGGTATGTGGAAGACGGGTGTGGATTTAAATAGGCAACCTCCCAGAAATAGACCGAAACCCATTGGTTGGGATCTCTATATAAAAACACACCCATATGCTGTTCGTCACTTGGCTTGTGGGACAGAGGGCTGTCTTGAGCTGAAAGTCTTCTCAGGGCCCTCTTCTGGATGTTGTACCATGGCAGAAGGTAGGTTGATGACACTGCCTTTGAAATGGTGGCAGATGATTGAAACTAGTAGCTAGACATGACATGGTGGAGTTTGCTCCTGGAACAAAATCCGGAAGGAAATACAAGGTGAGCACAAAGGGGGGCTGGCGATTTGTGAATCTTTCTCAAATGACCAGTGGAAGCTTTAGACTTCGTTGGCTCTGGCAGGCACTTGGAAGCCCACGCCTGGGACTTGCAAACAAACATAATATTCAAGGAGAGAGGACGAATTCTGAACGGATGTGACACTGTTTTGGATGTGAAAGCATGTGAGACCTGCCTGTGGGTCACTAAAATAAAAGCAAAAGCTGTGTCTTCCAGTTCTGGCTTGGCATAGCTTGGCTCCTCTTTGTTGGAGCCTTTTTAAACGATGGATGTTGCTGAGGATGCGACTCCCCTGGCAGCAACGCCTCCCAGGCTGCGTCTGCTGGGAGTGTCGAAACTCATCAATACCGGAATACACCATCCACTGTCAGTGGAATATCCTGGATCCTTCTACCAACTGGTTGGTGCAGCAAAAATTGGGAATCTTTCGATTCAAAAGTATCAATGATGTGGTTGGACAACGTCAAGAAACACAGTCACCTGCCATTTCGGCTTGAATCGGCTTCTCCTTCTCCTTCAGCTTTACGAAGGGGTCAGAGCTATCGAATGAAATGGCCACCTGCAGCTTCATGACCTGTTCCTGCAGACAGATCGCAACGAATCATTGGGTCCGCAACTACGAATAATTGGATGTGCCCAAGCTCTTTCGGCTAGACTCAGTTGTACAGCATGAGATGTGGGTTGCAGCTTCAGGAGTATGGCCAACAAACATGCAAGAACTAGATTGGGTGGTACCATATTTAGGTGCCATGACCAAAGGCTTCAAGACCACACCACCGTGTTGGGTGCGTATTCAGTATCAACCATTGTTTTTTTTGAGCCAAAAAGGCCTCAAGGCTTTTCAAGTTCTGCAGGAGCCCAGCACCGTCATCCATCTATGGGAAGATCTACGTCGGAGTGCCACCACAGGCTGTGGGAGCCCACACGGGGCACGGGGTGATCCACTCAAAGCTGGCCCAGCACGAGTCCTCGTTGGTTTGGTTTTGTTCAATTCCTTCGGATAGACGTGGGCTTGTGATCGATAGACATGTCCGTGTAGCCATAGTAGTGTGCGAAGGCACGTACTATAGAATGGGCCCTCTAACAAAAAGCTCTAAAGTCTGGTTCGGTCCAGCCGTTTACAATCGGAGTTAGCGGGTTCAGGGGAGTTGAGCTTTGTTATGCATGCAACGTGGCTTTGTAGGGTTCCACACGCTACACGCTGGCCCACACCTCATCTTCACCTGCTCACCCTTCTGGAAGTTTGTATGATGATCGATTTTTGGGGTCGATGGCGGATGATGGCGGTTAGGAAAATCCATGAAATTCCATGTAAATATTTGTAAATCGACTCCTTCACTCGACTGGGGTGATTGAAAAGGTCTTGTTCGACTGGGTCTTGGTCTCCAACTTCTCACACAGAAGTCCCGCACATAGGGCATAGTATAGTGAACCTAGGCCACAATTCTGGAAAGTTATAGGGTGTGTCTCAAACCTGGCTTGCCCCATGGTCGGCGCCCGATGGCAGCAGGAGTTCCTGGTGGTCTTCGACACCGGGAGTGGCAACATCTTCTTGCCGGACAGGTGGGGCGACCATCGACTGCTGCCATGGCGGTTGATGAACTTGGGCTCCAAATTATACTTTTTCAGGGATCACAGGAACAGGTCTTTTCACAAGCCGCATTGGCTAGTAAGCGAGCGGGTTAACCAGATCTGACCACAAGAGTAAGAGCATCGCATTGAGGCTGGTCTGGCTTAGAACAGAAATGCTTTAGGGAACGGTAGTGAAACATAAGCATTTTGGTTCATGATCATGGTGCAGATTTGACTATAAGTATGCAAATCTGACAATCCTGTCTCAATGTTCGAAAAGTTCTGGAACCCTTTTTGGCGGGGATCTTCCATGCACAGTTTTGGGTACGACACGCAGTGAGCAGGATAATCATCGACAGTTCCGTCAAGCGAGGCAGTGCCAATCGACTTCTTGCATGACCAAGCACACCTATGACAAGCTCCTTAGCAAAGGTGCACAGCAGGTGTGGGCCATGCTTTGCGCGTGGTTTTGCTCGCCACAGCAGAAGGAGAAGAATAGTTGAAGGTAGTGGTGGCCAACAGACTCGACTGAGAGATGCACTGACGTGATTCTGGGGGGTGGCCGTCATTGGCACAAAAACGCTGTTGGTGTCGGTTTGACCTCCCTCTGGGTAGATGCCGCTGCCTCTAGCACCGTCTGTCTTGGTGGTTGTGCTGGCAAGGTGCCCAACGCCACAGAAGAGGCGTGGAAACCGAATGAAACGGCTCTAATTTGCCTCTAAATAGTCTTCGATGGCACCATGAAAGCAAACATGGGGCTTTGGAAAAACTCAGATTTGGGTGGCGTTGTCCTCTGGGTCAACATGGGTTCCTTCCGAATCAACACACATTTGACAAGTATTTTAGTGTACCTATCCGAGACAAGGATCCTTGGTATCGGCTTGGTATGATCGGATGATTTGTTATGGTGTGCTGCAATTGATCCTGCGGGATCCTCCGGGACTCTTCTGAAGACTTACCAGTGAAGCAAGACAGCATGGATTCGTGACGCATATATATATATATATACTTCATCATATAGTACAGTGGACCATTCATGATGCAGGAACAACATGATTCCAAGTGAATGTCCTCGTTCTTCTCCATGGCCCTTAGCTTGTCCTTTGTGTGCTGCAAAGAGTATACATCATCATGACCAATGATATACTTGAAGCAGAAGGAGGTGCACAAAGCTTCCAGAGTGCTCAACCATGCACACACAAAAAACGAATTACGACATTAATATATATATATGTATAATCTCAAACCCGTCTATTGCAGTCTTGGGCTTTCGACCATTCCTCCACCTGTACTGTACATTTGTCATCCTCATGGTGCATCATGGGCGGTCAAGCGCTACAGGCAAACATACTGTAACTAAATCTATATTACTTGCCAGTGCCCTCTTATATAATTGCTTTCCCAGACCGTTGAAACCACCTCCCCTTTGCGCCATGGATTTACATGCCGGATGGCTTGCCATCGACGTTGCTCAAAGCTGTTGTGTGTGTGTGTTTTTTTGTCGGGCGCTCTTGGGCATCTAACGTTCGTTTTTGGTTCACTTGTGAGGGAGAAAGACATGGATGTTCATTGATTCTCACCAGCATTTTGTTCTTTAGCCAGATGACTCATTCCGCTTGAAATACGGATCAGTGAGGGGATCGGTGCACGACACCCTTCCAACCTGTGTCTCCATGTGAACAGCCTACTATTGACCCCTTGTTCACCACGTGCCATGTAGTGCAGTCATGCCAATCCCAGGTCAATGTTTGGAAGATGTTTCAGCCCCGCAACATGTCACTGCATCACTGGACCGCAACAGTCATTAACAGAACATGTAGAAACAAGAAGCTACTAGGAACAAGTGCATCGCTACTAGTCACAAGTGCCTTACTAGTAGTAACAAGTAACAAGAAGCTATATTATGTCTTCCTCTTTCGCAAGACTTTCCTTCCATCAATCCAGTCTTTCTTTCGCAAGATGTTTTGTCTGGTGGGATGGACATCCATCGACACACTGTCCGCAATTCCCCATATAAATTGGCATGTTGGCTAGTTGGGGCTAGTTGGCAGCACCGAGGCTACTGTGAGTGACTATGCTTTCTCACTGAATCACAAACGTAAAACGACCAAAAGTCCTTCAGTCCAAAACGTTTGGAACCGATGGTCCCACTGTCTCCTTCGGTGTGGCTCTGCGGGTGTCTACTAGCCCCCCTGAGGCTTGGCCAGCATGCCTTTTGATCGCAGTTCTAATTTGGGCTTCGACCCATTGGCTGAAGCAACGCAGTTCGACACCAGCCAGGAGTCGAGACTTGTTTTTTGTGTGTTTGGATGCCAAGAATAAATAGACAGACAAAATGACACCTCCATCATATGAATTGCTTTTACCATCCAAGTGAGGGGGATTACTCCACCTTTCCACAAAATGTGGCAAGGGAAAGCGTGGAAGCGCCCGTGCAGACGGTCCGCAAGTTCGTTCATCCAAGTGAGGGGGTTTCTTAATCAAAGGTCGATATCCGCGGACAATGATGTGTGAAGGGTTTATTTGTTTGCATCTCTTCGGCTATACCTCTGACCCAGTAGCAGTCCAAGAACCGTCCTCTATTTCTGCTTTCATGATTCCACTAGGGACCCAAACAGTTAACCTATCAACTGTTACTATCTAGGAGGATCACCCAATCCATACAAAAAGATGAGGGCCCAAGCGCTCCATCAGGAGCGATGAGCCCAAGCGCTCCATCAGCACGGAGACCCTCTCCACCGCCACAGGCGATGTCTTTGGGCCGGGTCGGTCGCCAAGAGGGTCCTCCCCGGCTTTATTGCCACGTTTGGGTAGGTCTTGCTGGGAAGAGTATCCGCCACTCGTTTGAGTTGCGGAAAAGGAGGTTGCTGAAATGTCAGCCAATCTTTGTGTTTATTTGTGTTTGGTCAGTTTGGTTGTCTATGGTTGTCTTGTATACAGTGTGTAGAAGAATAAACCCTGATTTCCAGCTGGCGCAGTCGGTGTCGCTCAGGGAGTGATAGCCCTCGCAGCTCTTCCGAGAAGGCGGGAAAGAGCTGGCTATACAATGCTGACATATAGATTTGCTCAACGGTTCACTTAAAGACATGTACAGCCCGAAAGACCTCTAATTCTTAGATGTTCTCAGAACCCACTGTGGCGGGAACACTTTGAAAACCAAGCGAAACATTCTTACATTGTTTTTGCAATTGTTTAATTGTTTAAAACATTGTTTATACCATTGTTATATTGTTTCAAACATTGTTTATAATATTGTTATATTGTTTAAAACATTGTTTATAACATTGTTGTATTGTTTAAAACATTGTTTATAATATTGTTATATTGTTTAACACATTGTTTACAACATTGTTGTATTGTTTGAAACATTGTTTAAAACATTGTTTATAACATTGTCACATTGTTTAAAAGATTGTTATATTGTTTAAAGCATTGTTTATAACATTGTTACATTGTTCAAAACTTTGTTTATAACATTGTTTTCGTTCGACACATTGTTTATAACATTGTATACAACATTGTTAAACTGTTTGAAACATATGATGTATTGAACCTTGAGAAAAAGTTGCTGTAGACTTTTTGTTTGTTCAAACAGTTTGTTCCTTAGTCATAGGCTAGTAAACAGTTTGCTCGCCTCTGAAAACCTCTTCACTTCAACGATTTGAACACTCCATGCTGCCACCAAGCTTTCAAGCCACAACAGCCCAAGCGCGCCGCAACGTTGCCATGACATACTTGTATTGTTGGTTCTGCTTGATGGACATGTTTACACCCTACCTGCAGCCAAGTGATGCAGCACGGACACACCTACTGGCTCGGGATTGCGAATGTGACTTCTTGGGCACTCCCTCGCCAGAGCCTAAGGCCAAGAGGCAAAGGTTGGGCCCAGTGGATTTCACCCCACCCAAAGAGCCAAAGAAGTGATGAATGCTGATCAGCTTGCTGACATTGCTAGGCGATATGGGGGTGGCCACAGGCCTTGTGTGCCCAGACGTGCCCAGAGCGGCCACAGGCCTCGTCCGAGCGGCCACGGGCCTGGTCCGAGCTTCAGGCACAAAAGCCGCGCTGCTTTGCTCCGATTGTTGGCGGCTTCTTTTCGCAGTGTTGCAAGTGCTGCCAGCTTGGAGCTGTGTGACCTGCTTCTTGAAACAGCAGACACTGTCCAGGTTCCAGCTTGGATTCCACTGGTTGGGCTTTATGGTCCTGTGCTGACTTGGAGAGCAGAAAGATTGCGCACAACCAGGCGTTGTCTTCTAACAATTTTGGGCCAGCTTTGGCGGAAGCTTCTTGAGCCTTGGGGCCGCTACCCATGGCCACTGGCCGAGTTGCCAGCTTTGAGCCCGGAACTCCAACAAGAAAAGGCGCGCCAATTCTTTGGTGAGAGGGATTGTTGCTTGGATAATTTCAGCTTGCAGCTGAAAGAGCTCATCCAGAACGAGGAAACCTTACTCGTTAAATGTTTTCAAACCTCCGGTGATGGGGACGCCAAAAAAACAAGCGAAATATTCTTTTGAGGTTGGAAATTGTTTCAACAATTGTTCTGACAATTGTTTTAATTGTTTTCTTTTGTGGAAACAATTTATTGAAAGTTGTTTGCATTTGTGTGTTTTGTTGCTGCTGTGCTACCGCTTCTAGACTCTGGTCCAAGAAGGGTATTAGAACCATGACAGGATGTGTTTTCTTCCATGGCAGAAGAGGTCAGGTATGTTCCCACACTGGACATTCAGGATTTCAATCCAATGTGTTTTCATGACCACCGCTATGCTTTTGCAATGTGCAAGTGCATTTGCTTGGAGACGCCATGGTTTGCAGCTCTATGTGTGTTTGCGCTGATTGGCTGGTGCACTGTGTGCTACTTCTTTTGTGAGCGTTTCAGCCCCCTGCGCTCCCGCATAGAGGCATCATATAGTGATGCCTCTGAGGGGTTCATGTCTGCTGATGACGCAGGCAACTGAACACTCAATTCATGTTGGCGTTGGCCTCAGGCCAGGTTTTATTCGGCCTCAGGCCAGGTTCACGGGCACAGAATTTACAAGCTTCAGCCGCAGTTTGCGGCCTGAAAGTCCAGACAGCATGGACGGCGCTCCTTTGCTGCGGGCGCCGCTGTGGCCTGTGTGCCGTCCAGATTCCTGCCCACATTTTTTGACCCCGCAAGCCTTTGCGTATTTCCAGCGGTTGCATGCCTTTTTCCTTGAAGTGATTCTACGAAAGGGTCCCAAACCAACTGCTCTTTCAGAGGAGCCATTGGTGTTAGAGTTTAGGTCGCCAACAGCTCTTCCGTACCATGTGGCCGTTGCTTACTCTACAAGGAAAAAACCTATCCAGGCAGCGCTCTTAGAGTTGAAAGAGCTAGATGATGATTCTGCCCCCCCAGACATCTGCCAAGTGTTGGCTTGCGAGAAGAGCCTTGATGGACATCTAACCCTGAAGAGCGATGTCCAGGTGTGCGTTCACTGCGCCACCAAAGCAGAGGACTGGCGCATTTCAGTGCTTGGCGTTGGCCCTGTCAAGCGACTGAGCCATTTTGACATTTTATGGAAGGAGGCGGTCGAGCGCAAGTCGCTTGAAAGGACAATGGATGAGGAGAAAAAGCTAAAGCTGGCCATGTCCGCCTTGAAAGCTTTGAACAAAAAGCCACTTCCGAAAAAAAGGGCAGCGCGCTCCAGCCTGGCCAGCAGTTTCGCTAAGATGGCCAGACGAGACATGTCCCCTAGCCCAAGTCACGGTGGGTCTTCTCAGTCTGACTCAGATACTGACAATGAGCTTGAGGCTGCGCCAGAGGCGAAACCTTCTGAGCCAGGGCTTGGGCCACCGGCCAGGTCGACTGAAGTAGAGAGAGAGACTGGCTCAGCCATGCCTTCTGAGCCAGCGCTTGGGCCACTGGCCGCGCCAAGGCCCAAAGTCAGGCATAATGTTCGACGTGCTAGTGTTTGGGGCACTAACCCATCCTTTCAAATCGCACCAATCCACGCAGCTGGGAGCAAAGAGCCCACAGGATGGGGTGCTATTTGTGGGCGCCACACAGACACCAACCGCCCTGGCCTACAGTGCAAAAAGGCTATGTCAAAGTCTGGCCTGTCAGACGCTGAGTGTCAACTCAGACTGAAAAGGTGGTTGGTAAGTGGTCTTGATGCGACGTCTTGGGGGAGCAACAAGCGCGATTGCCACGTTAGCATGGGTGGGATCCAGCTGGCCCAATTTGCAGATGGCCTGGATTCAGAAGCCTTGGACGCCCTTGTGGGCCATGTAGCTTGATTGGGCGAGTGGTTTCAAAAAGCGAGGGCCACCTGTCAGTGTCAGCGGTTGGCTTCCAAAAGTCACAAGCCAAACGTCACAAAGATTTGTTAGAATGTTTGGAACATTTCGAACAATTTCATATCAATTTTAGAAACAATGTAACAATTTTAGATCCGTACACAACTCATGGTTTTCCGTACACAACTCATTGTTTTCCGTACACAACTCATGGTTTTCCGTACACATCACATTCTTACATTGTTTTCGCAATTGTTTGCGATATTGTTTGAATGTTTTAGACATATTTTCTGCAATTTGTGCAATCGCTCTCACTCAAGTGGCCACCAGCCTTTTGACAAGCCTTGGCCCTTGGCCAGCCATGGCGAGCACTTCAGAGAGTTCTGAAAGTGCCGAGAGTGAACAGCCAGCTGCTGAAGACGCCTGTGTAGACAGTCCTCGGCCACAGGCCGGGTTGCCAAGGCCACAGGCCAGGAGTGGGCGAGCCTCAACAGCAGCTTCCTTGGCAGGTGGCCTTGCCCGCATTAGCTTGACCTTGCGGAAGCCACGTTGCTGCCAGTTGTGCAATGGCCGCTCCACTGACGAGTCCCCGTTAGAGTACCCCACTGATGAGATCTTCCCTGAGGTGGAAGGACGCCTGCCTTGGCGCAGCTAAGAGGAAGACTCTGGGGAGACTGTCCGCGTTCCAAGTGGCAGGCTGTGCCTGATATGTTTTAACGTATACCGGCCCTGGGTATCCTGGCTAAGGTTGCTTAAAGCCCCCACCGTTTTTTAAAGCAACCTGTGCCTTTGCCCAAGGCATTTGAGTAGGCCCCCCAGTCCTAAGGCAAGCAGACCAAAAAGGCAGCAGGCCCCCAGTCCTAAGGCCTTCACAAGGAGCATAAGAGCGTGGATGACTACTACAAGCACGCGTCGAAGAAGGCAACCAGAATGATCATAGAGGGTTTCTAGCCTCCCGCAAAGCCTGGATCCGACAGCGCAATGAAGGCGGGCCCACTCGCAAACGCCTTCAGAGCAAGAAGGAGCTCCAGGAAGCCTTGAAGCAAATGCAGATGACCAGAAGCACAGGTGGCAAATTTATCGCCCCCAAGAAACAGTTTGTTACTCAGGAGGCATGGGACTCCCAACAGTATGGGGACTACGACTCCACCAAGGAAGTGATAGAGCACCTCTGGGGTAGAGATGTGAAAGGAATTTGGATTCATGCTGGCAAGAAGGGTGTGTATGACTACGAAGAGTACCAGGACTCAGCCCTGCAGGAGTCTGAGTTGGTTCACGACAGTCGCACAGGCTTAGACGAAGGCCTTGCTAGGAAGAGGAAAGCAGCATTGGAGCAGATCAATCAAGGGTCCCTGCAGCGAGACAAAATGGCAGTGGAAAGCAAAGGCTCTGAGCTCAGTCTGGAAGGAGTCCTCGACGCCTTGCGCCAGGGAGGCTACCAGCCGAGTTCGCCCAAATCAAACCTTGCGGCCGCTCACCAGGCAGCAGTCGAAGACAGTCAGGATGACTCAAGCTCAGAAGGCACTAAAAGCAGCAGTGGATCAGAAAAAAATGGATTGTCTGCTTCCTTTTTTGGCCCCAGCAAACCAAAACAACATCAGGCTCCAGCAAACCTTGACGCAAAGAAGAAGCCAGGTAGACGCGGCGAGCAGCAAGCCAGCAATCCAGCCACAGCCAGCAGCAAGCCCTCAACCAGCAGGCCTTCAACAGCGGCCACAGGCCAGGATCGCAACAGCCTGGCCCAAGAGGTCGTGATGCCAAAGGGAAGGCGTCGTCATCATCAACAGGCTTTGGGAAGCAGGGCAGCCAGGACAGTGGAAACACACTGCTTGCAGATGGGCGAGCCCAGGCCTTGCGCAACCTGCAGGACAAAGTTGTTGAACTGAAGTCCAAGTTGGCAAAGGTGAAGGTCGATGACGCAGTGCCAGAGCCTGACGCCCACTCTCAAGCTACCTTCAAGCAGAGCTGTGCCGATCGAATTGCTGAAGTCAAGTCCATTGGCAGACAGGCCAGGGAACACAGCAAGCGAATGGACAAAAGCTCCAACAGGGACTTGTTCGACAATGAACTCAAAGACCTCGACTCCCTAGAGGCAGCAGCTTTGGCTTTCCAGAACCTGTTCACAGCAGTATCAAGCCCAACTTCTTCTCCAGAGTCTGTGGTCACGTCTGTTGAGGAGAGCAGCAGGCACCTGGAACTGTTGGGCGTTGAATCTTTGGGAACCTGCTATACTTTGAGGCTAGCTTTGGCCAAAGCTGCTCAGAATTGCCTCTACAGTGAGTATGACAAGTTTTATGAGCAGTCCTGCTGAGCAAACCTTCTATGAAGAGCTTGCAAGCTGCCATAGGGTCAGAGCAACTTGGTGAGTTTGTCTTGGCAGAGATTGAAAGCCGTATTCTCCTGAACCTGAGAGCTGTCAAGGCTTTGGACGTGGAGGCTTTGTCAGCTGGCAAAGAGAATGTAGCCCCAAACAGCTGGCACCGACCATGCTGCCAGGGCAGCAGCTGTGGATGGAGTCGCGCCAGCGGCTCATGGTAGGTGAGGAAGCTCTGATGTTTCAAGGCTTTCCCATTTTGCTCCTCCAAGACCTTCAAGATAAATGCAGCCTGCCTGCTGCTTGCTCTTCTCATTCTTTCCTCCAAGACCTTGCCGGCAACGCCATGGCGCTCCCAGTGGCTATGGCCATGTTCCAAGCTGGGGTCGCGTCCCTCCCATGGATTCCTCGACGAGACGATGCAAGTGATCCCGGCTCAGAAGATGTGGCAACTGCCTTGGCTGCAGTGGCTTTGTTGAAGCAACGGCAGCCAAGGCCACTGGCCAGGTAGTGGAGATTCCATGGCTGCACTGGCTTTGTTCAAGAAACGGCAGCCAAGGCCACTGGCCAGGTAGGGAGATGGGCTAAGGCTAAGGTTTTGCTTGATGACTTGCTGGCCGCCAGTTTGAATGAAAAAGTGCGTTCGCTGATTGGCGCCGTTCGCTGATTCGGTCATGTTTGCAAAGCATACTTTCTCCACATGTTCAAACAATAACGACAAGTATTTCAAACTTACAAACCGCTATATATCCAAATGATCCAACTGATTTCACAATTTAAGAGGCAATTTGACGATCTTTCCAATGCTACAAACGATGCTTGAAACAATCAAACAACTTTAGAAACAGTTTGTGAAACACTTAAGCAAGTTTAGAAACAATTTTAGAAACAATTAAATAACTTTAGAACAATTTTAGAAACAATTAAACAATTTTAGAAACAACTTTAGAAACAATTAAACAATGTTCGAACAATGTTACAAACAATTAAAATAACTTTAGAAACAATTTTAGAAACAATTAAACAATTTAGAACAATTTTACAAACAATTAAAACAATTTTAGAACAATTTTACAAACAATTAAAACAATTTTAGAAACCATTTTCAAAAATATTAAACAATTTTGGAAACAACCTAAGAATGTTAGAGGTGTGCAGGGGATGCCTGGAACCTCAGAGCCTTTAAAAACATCTAATCTAATTCAATTTCCCCTTGACATTCCGTCCCGTGAGAAGACATTTGACAAATCATGTTTTCGTCTTGGTCAAAGCTTCGTGTTCGCTGAAGTCCAAAAAGATATAGCACTTCGTGCTGATCTCGACAAACAGATGGAGCACTTAGTACTCCAAGAACCATGGGAAGGATCCATCTGTTGTACTCCAAAACCATCGGTTTTCTTCACAACCGGCTGATGTTGTCCCACCATGGGAAGGTCAGAACCGGCCGATCTGCAGGTGCCCGATCCTGTGACCTGCTGGCCATTCAAGGTGACACCCGGGGAGTTCAACGGGGAGTCCAACGTGGTTGTTCGTGCTGAAAGAGCTTGGTTTGGTGCGTAGTTTGCTGAACAGATCTTGGACTATTCTAGATTGAAGAACATGGGGCCAGACAACGAAGACAACGAAGAATCATTTGTGGAACCCAGCAACGATTGAGATGTGTGAATTGAAGCATCGCTACTTGCAGAAGCTATTCCACCTGCCTTGATTTATTGAGTAGATCAGAAGACGAAGAAAAGGTGTTCTGCTTGTGTCAAGACCTGTTCGAATGATTTCGTTTGGGGCTTTCCACCGACGAAGTGCCAGTCCCAGCAACTGCCCTGAGCCCGGAATCGAGGACATCTTTGGAGGTTGCATGGGATCCATGGCCACGTGGCACAGATGCGGCAGAGGCTTCGGGCCTCTGCGGCGCGCGGAGGTTTCGCCACACCCGTTGTTCTTTTTGGTGACATCCAGCTAAGCCTTCTAAGCTCCTATGATAGACTCATCGTTTGATAGAAGCTACATGAAGCTACAATGCGTCCAATGTCATGCCTTTCTGGCGCATTTGGTTGGGTGATGTTGCGTGTATTGTTGGAGTTGGTCACCCTGAGATCCAGACACGACACGGGGCCCTGTTCGAAAGTGAGCAAGCTAAGCTGGTGAGCCAGGCAGCCGATCGGGTCGTTGCAAA
Organism: Durusdinium trenchii; assembly: GCA_963970005.1. Taxonomy (NCBI): domain Eukaryota; class Dinophyceae; order Suessiales; family Symbiodiniaceae; genus Durusdinium; species Durusdinium trenchii. The sequence goes on along the minus strand of CAXAMN010022984.1, from coordinate 906,950 downwards.
ACGACTGTTCTCATCAAACCAACTCCCAATCCACCCGTCGACCGATGCCCAAGGATGCATCTCCCCAAACCCGTGACGTCTCATCTGGGTGGAACGCCGAGCAGCTTGGACATCAGAGATTCTTGTCGTGATCAAGATGCACATCTGGTATGGCGCGCGATGAGAGTTCAGACTAGTGTGCAGTGCTTTTGTTCTGACCCGTCGCCTGAAACAGTATCTCCGTGTTCAGATTGCAACACACTACTACTATCTACTACTCATAGTAATAGTATTCGCAATGCGCCAGGATTTGTTCCCTTTTGAGACACTGGGCCCCAGGTACAAGTTTGGCCCCCCCAGGCTGGATGCGGGGCGCTAGACCGCTAGGACTCAGAAACGCGCGGAAGCGGGGAACCGCTACGGCAGCGGTTTTTCTTTGGGGATTTTAAGCCTTTGGGGGGGAAAGACGGAAAGAATTAAAGTATACTTGGAATTTTTGATGTTGAACTACTCAGCGAAATCAGGTCATGATAACTCATTGAGCTAGCAGTTTTTCAATGACAGCTGTTCGGCCTCAGAGCGACCCTCAGACCGACCCAGAGTTTAGAGTTTCGATCCCCAAGCCAGGGTTCAGAGTTGGAATGCAACTACGAGCCACAACCCAGAGTTCATTTCACTTTGAAGCGCCGACTGACATGAAGTCTGACATGAAGGCCGACTGTCACACTGGAGCCACACGGTTGAACAACACCATCTTCATGGTGCAGCTGCAGTGAAGCAAAGATTTGTCAACTCATGTCCACTACAGGTCTGAGCTGTACGGTACAAGCTTTGGCATTATCGATGAGGACATCAACCGCTTGATTCAGGCCAGGTCTTTTCTGTTGGCTTTGCTTGAATCACTCGAGTCTAGCACACAGCACCAATAGCTTGTAGCAAGGAAAGCTTGGAAAGGTGTGATTGTTCTGTTTCAGGTGTATTGGACGTGCACAGCAGCAGACTGGTTGCGATTTGTTTGTTGCATTCTTGCATGCAGGCAGTAGTACCAAATCCCGCAAAACATCAGGAGCTGAAGCGGATGGGTTGTCACTGTGCCTTTTTTGAGCCAAGTTAAAATTATCGCGAGAAGATAGGTTGTGCATGGTGTTCAACGTCCATGAGGGTCCTGATGTTTTCTCTTAGGCGTTAGATGGGAGGGCACGGCCACTTTCAATATCGTTCACAGGCCCTTGTAAACCCTTTGTAAACCAAATTGCAGATTCCTCAAATGACCTCTTCTACTTGCGAACAATCAAAGACCCATCACCTCCATTTTCGGAGACTGTGTAGGAGATCGCCACAAAGCTTCGTGAGCTCAAGCGTCTTTGTGATGGATGGCCATCCTATGGATGGGTACAATCTCAAGACAATCGAGTGCTGCTGAGGTCCGGCTGTCAGGGGTCAGTGGAGATTAGAGTGTGTATTTGAATAGGGAGACAATGGGTAGACGGGTTTATTTCCCTTCTTCTAGGGGTTCGAACTGGGTGGTCTCCCTATTTTTCCCACACCCATATGGTCTTGACCCGTTTCGCTTTACTGGCACATGCCCTAATTTGTGCGTCCACCTCGCCTCGTGCGTGATCGTTTTTTTGCAGGCTAATGGAACCAGATCGATTCGTTGAGGTTCCTCCTAGCGCGGCAGTTGAACGTGCAGAAGGCCTTGGAGATGCTTCAGAACACACTCCAGTGGCGCCAACGAAGCGGCCACCTGGAGATACCTTATCGAGCGCGCCAAAAGCTCACCCTGACAACTCACCCTGGAGAGTAAGAGCTCCAGATGGACATGATATGATGATATATAAACTTTAATGTTATATATTCATCTTCAATAATTACCTTAACTGAATGATTCTTAATATAGTTATTAACAAAGATTCTAGATTCAGATGGGGCTGCGTTTTTTCTGATCTATTTGTTGGGTTGCATCCTGAAGTCTATGGCATTCTATGGTTGCAGATGATGCACAGAAGAATGCTTGGGGTTGGGGCATTCTGCCAGCGGCGGTGTTGCTGCAGCTTTGGGTAGGCAAGACTTGTGACCAAGCAGGTTTGTGCTTCATGTCCAACCTATAGCCAAGTTGCTAGACCAGCCATGGTAGCGCAGTTTCCTGTCACTGCGGTTTGCAGTTTGGTACATTCCCTCTTGCCCAGGTGTTTCCAACGTGCTGCCTTTGTGGGACAAGGCAGTGAAGCTGTGCACAAGCTGTGCGCACGCCACCGAACAACACCACTACTCTTGGCTTTTGATGGCTTTTGTAACTTTTTGAGGTACGATACGTCCAAGATGCCGCTAAAGTTATGAGCTACTGTCGTCAGGCCCTCCACGAGCGTTTCGACCGCTACTTCAAGTGCTTGGCGGTCACTGGCACCGATCACGATGGAGATCTGGTCGCTGTCGAACGGCGGGGGCGGCCCAGACATCTCAGTTTGAGTGGTTGCTAGTATATATATACATGTTGCATACTCTTTCTGCCATTCTCCGAAGGGCTCAGGTTTCTAAGAGGTCTGTTCCATGTTTTCTTGACTTCTAAGAGGGTCATTGTGTCCTTTGAACTCCCACGATCCAATTCCATGGACCCGGTAAGACTGACCTGGAGACCGACCGTTCGACTGGAGACCGTGGGTGGCGGCTCTCAGCTCGCGCTGTTGGCGTCGACACATCGACGAACAGAAACAGTAGACACAAAATGAGCAGTGAGAGACACCGTTAGTAGATGTTAGTAGACATATTGTAGACACATGTAGACACAGTTTGCTAACAGTGTGTTGCTGACACGGAGGAATGTGGACACAGGTGGACACCCGTCCAGTGTTTTACAAACCTGTGATAACGATCAACGATCAACAGAACTTTGGGTTGCCCACTGAGACATGGACATCTACAGAGATGGCTTTTGACTATTGCTTGGTGACTAATAGACCCAATAGAGGGGATACCCCCCCGGTTGTGAATATATAACTAATATGGTACCTGGCAGCCAGCCCCCACCAGGAACCCGTTTCGAAGTACGAAGACCGGAACCAGACCGGACCTTCTGGCGGGTCCGGTGACACCCGGTGCCGGTGGACCGACGGTGTCCTGGTGGACAGAATTACAGTGAACAACTGACAGGACCTCAGGTTTCAGCATGTTTACTGTCCAGTCAGCATGTCAGTTCCCATGTTTGAAACATGGTTTGAGTCTTTTTATGCCTGGTGTGAAAGTTCTGATGATGCATGGCATTCAGTTGGCTGTGCATGGATGATCGCCGGATCAAGCCGGCCCGAAAGCCAATGACCTGACTAAGGTCCAGAGCAGTCCGGCCCGCCAAAGGAAGATACACAAGCAAAGCATAACAGAACAGAACATGTTCGACACAAGACACCACATGGCTTGCAGAGGCCATAAAGCACATGTTTCACGACATATACCTTTTTCGTGTTCGCATTTTGAAGAAAAGGCTGCGTCGCTGCGCTCACTAGCTTTCAGACTGGTGGCGCGGAGCCTAGCAATGGCTGATGGGGGCGACAAACCCTTTTGGAAAGACGATGAGATCGTCTGCGACAAAGATGGAGTGCCCCACTACACCGGCAGGTATCCCAGCCTCATGAAGGAGTATCGCCGTCGAGTCCTTTTCTGTTTCAACAACCTGGAAGGAGACGGCAAGGACGCAACAGAAGAGGCCAGGGATTTGGAAAAGAAGAAAGCCCGATTTGCCAAGAAGCTCCTGGACGCCCTGCACGGCGAAGCTTGGCGAGCCTGTCAGGATCTTCTGACCAAGGCTGATGAGCTCAAGAAGCCAAATGGATACAAGTTGATCTTCGAATGCCTCCAGACCATCGAGAAAGCACCGATCATCCGGAAGACGGAAGCCTTTGACCAGTACTTTGAGAACTGCTTTAGGCGCAAAGGCCAATCGGTGGATGACTACCTCCGGAGGCGGAAGCAAGATTGGGAAGATCTTTGTGATCTGAGTGACAACACCTCAATGAGCGAGGACCTTCGCTCATACTTCTTGCTGAAGAACATCAACCTGGGCCGTGATGACAGGAGATCCATCCTCCTTGCAAACCAGTCGGATTACACCATCGCTGGAATCGAGAAGGCGCTTCGTGTCAGCTACTATGATGTCCATGAGAAGGAGAAGAAACAAAGCTGGCAACCGAAGCAAGACAAGCCACACCGGCGTGATGGTGGGTTCCGCAAGCGCGGATGGGCTCATTTGGCTGAAGAGGTTGATGATGAGACCGCCGAGTTCGAGATTCAAGAGTATGCCAACTACGACCTCGACGAGAATGACATGGAGCAAGAAGATGATGAAGAGGCCTATCAAGTCGAGGAGGCCTATGAAGTTGAACAGCACTCGGATGAAGGGGCATCACAAGACGAAGATGTCTACAATGCCTATGCAGCCTTCGACAAGATGAGAAAAGGCTACAAGGAGAGCCGTGCCAAGTTGAAGGAGTTGCAGAAGAATCGAGGCTTCTTCCGAGCAGATCTTCGTGGAGAGCTCACCTATGATGAAAGGAAGCAAGCGATCGACAAGGAGAAGCAACGGACAAGATGCGGCACCTGCGGCCACGTCGGCCATTGGTCGGGGGATCCTCAATGCCCTCGCGCATCCAAGTCCGGTCCCAAGAAGATTCAGTCAGGTGCAAGTGGAAGCAACAAGAAAGGCAAGGGCAAGGGCAAGTCCCGTGGCAAGGCCTATTTGGTCGGAGATGGACCTTTGTTGTTTTCGCTGGATGATGATGACGGAGAAGAAACGCATGCAGCCTACATGATTGGTCCTGGGGAGAAGGAGGAAGATCAGATGCAGCAAGATGCCGGGCTCAATGACTTTGATGAGCGTCGCAAGACATCGGCCAGTCAGGCCGTGAGCCCACGATCTTCTTCGATTTGGGAGCATGTTGCACCGAATGACATCCCCACAGCTTATGCCGGCGCCACTACGATCGCTGGCCCACGGCTTGGTTCAGGTTCACAGCAGGTAGCAGAGATCACATCACAAGTTGATTGGATGGTCCCGGTTGCTTCAGAGAAGATGTCCCTGCTGTATGTCAACAGCTTTCAGGAGGTGATGCCAGACACGCCAATCATGGAGATGAAGGCCCGTGAGCTGCAGGCAGAATGTGAGCATTGGAACCTCCAGACATCCGGCACCAAGGCACAGATGCAAGATCGTTTGAACAGCTTCTTCCGAGGAGATGCAGTTTTGAAGAAGGGCAGCTCAAGTCGCTATGTGAGGTTGGTCACCGAGGCCCCAAGGCCGAAGTCCGTGGTACAGCCAGCTTCACCCAAGAGGATGCCAATGTCAGCCAGTTCGGCACCCAACTCACCGGCACCAAGTTCCAGCGTTCCCCATGGCAGTCCGGCATCAGTTCGAGTCACCACGGCAGTCCGACTGCACGGAGGAGGCCTGGAGGAGGAACCGCAGAGCCAAGGACTGATTCTCCCAAAGTCCAAGTCGCCGATCTATGTCGATGCCACTGCCGCTACAACTTCGACTACATCCATTGCACCAGGACATCAGGGGTACACTGTTGGCGGGACTTTTCGTCAAGATCCTCGCTCAGGTATTCCAATCCCTACGGGCATGGCAGTGGGAAAGGCGACCATGGAGGTCACGTGTCCGATCTGCGAAAGCGCTATGGTTCTTCGTGCGAACCGAGTTGATGGTGGTCTTTTCTTTGGTTGCAGCCGTTTTGGAAAGCAAGAATGCACTGGCACTCGACGATTTGATGAGGTGGTGCGGCCGGCATCACAGTATGGCCACCGGGCATAGCCCGGCAAGTGCATTCGATGGCAGCAACAATGTATCACCGCCATTCTTGGCAAGCGCTTTCATGAGCCGGGATGGTGAGCATGAGCCGAATTCGATCCTTGAGCCCAATGCCAAAGACTTCGAAGCGAACACGATGAATTCACTGCATGATGAAGGTGGGCATGACTATGATGATGGTCCACAAGATGAGTCGCGACTTTGTTTGCTGGATTCCGCATGCACGGCCTGCATGCACAGCCGGAGGTGGAGACAAGCCTATGAGCGAACACTTCCTGCAGGCCTCAGCTGCCAGAAGACAGATCAAACCAAGGTGTTCCACTTCGCCAACGGAGCATCTACCGAGGACAGAGTTGCTGTTTGGGAGATTCCCATTTTTCTTGGAGGTCGTAGAGGACAGGTATACAGTGCTGAACTTCCAGAAGGTTCTACACCGCTGTTGCTTTCCATTCCTGCCATGACAGCATTGGACATGACCCTCCAGATGAAGCAACGCAAAGTTCTTGTTCAGTCGCTCAACATTGAACTTCCCATGTTTGTCACAAAGACAAAGCACCTCGCAGTTGAAGTGGCGTATAAAGAAGGTTCAACAATTCCCGAGCTTTCGATGGAAGCAGCCCCTTCTGTGATGTCTGACAAACGTGACCTTATGGTTTACTACAGTGAGGAAGCAGAGTTTCCTTTGTTGGGCGAGATGGCCGATGTTGAGGTCTCCATGTTCTCCCGCAGCAAGGACAAGCAGCAACCAACTCTTGGAGCACGTGGCGTCTTGGACAATGATGCAAGAGGCCAGCTGTCTGAGAGAAGAGCGAAGGAGTTGCAAGCAAAAGCTCAGAAAGCACAAGCAGTTGATTCTCGCACCTGGGCAGCTTTGAAAAGACAGTACAGTCTTGCAGAGCAATGGGCGACCAAATCTTTTTCCACCACAGTGCTCTTCGAACCTTTTGGAGGGAATTTTGGAGTCACAAGAGTAGCATCCCATGTTCACGGATGGACGAACAGCCAACCGCTGGATCTCATGGATGGCTATGACATCATTTCCCCCGGAGGCCAACGACTGTTGTGGAAAGTTTTGGAAGAACATGATCCCTACATGGTTCTCATCGCCTTCCCATGTACTTTCTGGAGTTTGTTGTGCAACCTCAGCCAAAGTGTTGACTGGGGAAAATTGAGGAGAACATTGGGTCGAGCAACATTGCTTTTGGTCGTACGCATTTGTGTTTTTCAGCACCGCAGAGGACGTTTCTTTTTGCTAGAGAACCCAGCCGGGTCTATGGCGTGGGTATTTGAGAAGATCATTGCAAAATTGTTTGTTCTTACAGATGCTGTTTACACCACAGGCGATCAATGCAGATACGGCAAAGTTGATCTGGAGAGTTCGAGGCCCATCAAGAAACCAACGGGATGGCTCAGCAACAACCAGTTTGTCCTCAATCAGCTGGGTCGCAAGTGCACATGTCGTTGGGGTTCACACCAGCAAGTTTTGGGGAGCAACCAATTTGGTTCCAGAGCTCTTCAAGCAGCAGCATACCCTGAAGGCCTTAGCCGGGCGATTTGTTCCGGCATTCTCATGAGCATGAAGTTTGAGTACAGCCTCGCCATGTCTTACAAAGCAGGTTCACACAGCTTTGTCTCCTTTGAACTTGCCTTTCCAGCTCGTGATGAGGTGGATGTTGATATGGAGGAGGCAGATCGGGAGGAGGTCACCAGGGAAGATGCGCAGCATGACAAGTGGACGGTCATTCAACCAGATCGTCTCATCCGAGAGCATTTTGTTCCAAGGTTGAGACTTTTCATGCCGGCAGCTTTGACAGTGCCACCCATTCCGATTCACCGGATCTTGCCCGGGAGACGAACTGTTGCCAAGTATTTGAACCACAACAGTGAGGTTGTTGACAATGAAATTTATGATGATGAATGGGCAACAGGTGGTGTGAGATCTATGTATCGTACATGGGTGGGCCACACAGAGTTTCGTTTCCAGCCAGAGGAGCTTCAAGAGCGTTTTCAGCCTGTTGCAATGAACCAACCTTCACAACCGGAGCTTGTTGATTTTTCTCCTTTGACGCCGGCACCGGCGACACCTGCACCTGGTACACCAGGTATTCTGCAGAGGAGAAGGGCACGTACACGACAGCTGCAACGTTGCTTCTGGACTGAGATTGAGAGTCCGGATGTGGTTGATCTTTTGGAAAGAACTTCAGAGCACATACTGGAGCAGGGAGCTGGCGATTGGACACTTTTGGATCCCAACAGCGATCTTTTTACAGAGTGGCAATCCCATGAGTCAGCAAACGCAGATGTTGTTTTAGCTCTCTGTTCACACCGTGCCAAGAGGATGAAGAAACCTCAACCACATGCAGGTCCAGCAGATGTTCCAGTGCGTCGCTCATACCTTTTGTTGGCAGGTGGAGAAGACGGCAAGCAAGGTCTGAGCACAGACTGGGAGGATTGGGCACAGATGGCACCCTCGTCACAACAGCGTCCACTTGTTGGTACACACCGTGTTTTCTACATGGTTTTGTATGGCAAGCCCGCAGGTGAAGCTGATGATCAGAAAGGTGACAAGTTTTTGCAACAAGAGCTGAGCGAGAACGGAAGTGGCAAGTTTTGCCGCGAGAGCTGAAGCTAGCATTGAGACGTGTTCACATCAATTTGGGCCATGCAAGTCCCCAAGCTATGATGAAGGCATTGCGCATTTCGCGTGCATCAACAATGGCTCTGAAAGCGCGCAGATTGTTTCGATGTGCAGATTGTCCACGCCTAAAGGTGCCAAAGCTCCCACGACCTAGCAAGCTACCTGTTGCAGATGAGTTCAACACACACGTTGGAGTTGACATTATTTCTGAGAAGGATAGCACTGGTCAGAGTTGGCAATGGCTCAACATCCTTTGTCAAGGTACAAGTTTTCAGGTTTGCATCCTCCTCGGCGACACCAACATGAATCCTACAGGGAAGGCAGTTCTTGCAGCCTTCCACCAAGGCTGGACGTCTTGGGCAGGTTTTCCGGAAGTTGGAGTGATAGCTGACAGAGCAAAATACTTTTTGTCTAGCTTCGCTGAGGACATGGCCGACCACGGTTGCAGATTTGATACAGCAGCAAAAGCATCACCTTGGCAGATAGGGATGATTGAGCGGCATGGTGGTTTGTGGAAAGAAACTTTCAGACGCACAGCCTGGAGTCAACAAGTTGCTGGGAAGGATGAGGTTTTAGCAACAACTTCAGCAACCAATGCCGCTAAGAACAGTCTCTGCAGAAAAGGAGGTTTCAGCCCAAACCAATGGGTGCTGGGGAAGGACATCAGACTTCCCGCTTCGCTCGTCGATGATGATGAGGTCAACAGGATTGGTTCTCTTGCTTTAGCAAGCACTCCTGGCACCAAGTTCCATCGCAAGCATCAACTTCGCATGGCCGCGAGGCAAGCTTGCACAGCAGCTGCAAACTCAGAAGCCCTGAGGAGAGCCGAACTTCGACAGGTTCGACCACATCGCGGACCCTGGCTTCCGGGCATGTACTGTTTTTACTATGATGGTGCAAACAAAGATCCTGGTCCTAGCAATTGGAGAGGTGTGGCTCGCGTCATTGGTTCAGAGGGCAGTCATACAATTTGGATTTCACACAGAGGCTTGTTGTTGGCCGTGAGTCCTGAGCACTTAGCCCGAGCTTTTGACCAAGAGGTTCGACAATGGGCAATCGTTGATCAGGAACGTGAGTTGATTGACGCAATGCCAGCAGCTGGTGGAACAGGGTTCATTGACCTTCGGAAAACTCCATTACCACCTGCACTCACCGAAGGCGCAATAGCAGATGCGCCAGAAAGTCAGCAGGAGGATGACGATATGGGCATTCCGATTGAAGGTCTTGAGCAGCCGCCACAAAGAGTTGAAGAACCTTCCAGTGAGGAGCAAGCAGCACCTGCGCCAGTGGATAATGTTTCTTCGGAAGACCTCAGTGCAAGCTCTACATCCATGGCCCGGATGAAGCTGGAATCTGACAGAGATCAGAGAAGAATGTTGAAGAGCAGCGAGTTCTTCGACAAACGAGCTCGTGAGAGAAGGGAAGCTCGTGAAAGACGACAATCCGATTTCGAAGAAGCTGAACGACTTCGTGAACAGCAGAGACAAGCAGAGGCAACACCTATAGAAGAAGATGTTTTTGATGAGGAACTTCACGACTACCACCAGAGTCGACCGACCCGACAGTTGACACCAGTCGTGGAGGACCCAGCTGCAGAGGCGAATGAAAGAGAAGCTAAACGCTTGAGAGTGTCTGAGGATAGTCCTGAGACCGCCAATTTCGTCGATGCAGCAGACAAAATTCCTTTTGCTTTCATGGCCACCGAACAAGAAGGTTTTCTTGAGGAGACGGCATATGCCTACTACATGGACAGGCAGCTGGCCTATGAAGGCCTTGGTGTTAGTTTGGACACTTTCATTTTTGGCATGCGGCGCAACGACTTCTACGAGCGCTACAAGTCCATGCAGGAGCACGCCATGCAGGGCACAGCTCTGAGTGCCCCAGACACCAAGAAGAAAGGAAGAAAAGAAGTGAAACTTCATGAGTTGAAGCCCGAGCTTCGTCGAGAGTTCACCAAAGAAGGAGGCTCAGATCAACGAGAGTGGGATGCTTGGAAATCCAAAGAAGCCTGCGATGTTTTGAGCCCAGATGAGAGTCGAAAGATTCAGCAAAACAGCCCAGAGCTCATCATTTCCACAAGATGGGTTCGCACAAACAAGAATGATGGTTTGCAAAACAAAGAGTTTTTAGCAAAGAGCAGACTTGTTGTACAAGGGTTCAAAGACCGGTCCCTTGGACATTTCAGGCGGGATGCACCAACAGCTTCAGCAATTGCCGAGTCGATTGTTTTGGCAATTTGTGCCTACCTCGGCCTGACCTTGTTCGCCAAAGACATCAAGAACGCCTATTTTTCTGGACGCAGTTTGGAAAGAGAGGTTTACTTGTCCCAACCTCGTGGAGGCTTGCCCGGCCTTCAAGAAGGCCAACTCCTGAGAGCTCGAAAAGCCATTTACGGTTTTGCAGAAGCTGCGCGAATGTTTTGGCTTGCTTTGAGGGAGTACCTCATTTCAGATGGCTGGCAGGAAAGTCGTTTGGAGCCCGCTTTGTTTTATTTGAGGCAAGGCAACAAGCTTCGTGGAATCCTGGTCAGTCACGTAGATGATCTTGAGGGAGGCATACAGCCTGATATGTTGGAGACAGCTTTCTCAAAGTCCTCACAAGCACTTGAATTTGCTACCAACCACTACAGAGACTTCATTTTCCGTGGCAGGGAGATTCACCAGACTCCAGAAGGACATGTTGATGTCAGCATGAAGAACTACGCTTTGAGCATGAAGCCGGTCCGCATCGAAAAGCACCGTCGGCAGCAGCTTGATTCAGAGCTGACAAAAGAAGAACTCGACCTCCTACAGAGTTCAGCTGGCGAGCTCGGGTGGATCACCCGGCAGTTGAGGTGCGACCTGGCCTTCGAGAACGGCGTGATTCAAAGATGCAAGACAGAAGCTTGCATAGCTGACCTTGTTCGCTTGAAGCAATATGTTGGACAAGCTCGACGAGGCGCCAACTTTAGACTTCGATACTGGAGCGATGTGAACTTGAGTGAAGCCGTGGTTGTGCATTTAGCCGATTCTGGTTTTGCAAATGGCAGCCCTGAGCACAATGGCCTTCTTCGCTACCGCTCGGTGGGAGGCTACTTCATTCTCCTTGCCAACAAGGAGATACTTCAGGGACAACCTGCAAGATGCAACATGATTTGTTTTCAGAGCAGCCAAACCAAAAGAGTGTGTCGCAGCACGTTAGCAGCTGAAGCCAGTCACCTAGCAGAAGCGGTTGAAGCTGGAGATTGGGTAACAGTTGTTTTGGAGGAGGCTCTGACCGGAGATGTTGATCTCCGGAATTGGCAAAGTGTGATAGAAAGAAGGGAAAGGGTCTATGTGACCGATGCAAAGTCGGTTTACGACTATCTGCATAAGGACGCCACAAGCACCAGCACTGACAAGAGGATGGCAATAGAAGGTGCACTCCTAAGGGAGACCGTGAGAAAGCCCAAAGCAGATGTCAGATGGATCGATGGAATGCAAAACATAGCAAATGTTTTGACCAAGCACAATGCCGAGAAGGACACCCTTCGAGAGTTTCTGAGGACAGGCCAAATGTCGCTGACGCAGACAGAGGCCAACCAAAAGTTGAAAGAGAAAAGACGCCAAGAGCGCCAGAGCAGAAGTGAAAAGAAAAGAAGTTTCAAAGAAACCAACAAAGAAGCTGATTTGAAGCAGAAAAGGACTGCAAAGGCCGAAGCCATTCGACCTGGAGAGGCCGATACAAGTGAAGAAGATGATGCACAGCCAAAAGAAAAATAATCAGTGTGAAAGTTCTGATGATGCATGGCATTCAGTTGGCTGTGCATGGATGATCGCCGGATCAAGCCGGCCCGAAAGCCAATGACCTGACTAAGGTCCAGAGCAGTCCGGCCCGCCAAAGGAAGATACACAAGCAAAGCATAACAGAACAGAACATGTTCGACACAAGACACCACATGGCTTGCAGAGGCCATAAAGCACATGTTTCACGACATATACCTTTTTCGTGTTCGCATTTTGAAGAAAAGGCTGCGTCGCTGCGCTCACTAGCTTTCAGACCTGGTTTCAGCATGTTTATGCTTGGTGTAGACGGAAATCCATTGGTTTCGGCAAGCCTGTATCGGCAACTGTATTCTGAATCCAGTCCCCGAGGTGTGGCAAGGTGTTCGCACCGGGGCTCGCGAAATGCAGCGAAGAGTTTCTGCAGAGGCATGTGATGTACAATGCAGACTCTTGGTTTCAACTGTGACTGCACAAGAAGCTTTGAGGCCGTGAAGGCCCGAAGTGGGACACTTTGTCAGGTGTCCAAGCAGGTCGAACTAATGTTGGCAATTTTCAACAAGAGGTAAGTAATTAAGGGACCGGTCATGACGGGGCGGGTAGTGCACCTCATCCACCTTGCACTCCAAATACACAGAAACATGTTCTTTGCTACACATGCGGTCCGTTATCTACTTTGTTCTTAATCAATGCAATCGTTAGTTCTCTCTTGTTGTCCGTGTGTATCAGAGCAATTCTTTGCTGATGTTCCATGATTCTCCAAGGTCATTCTTTTATGACAGGTTTGGTGTTGTAGTTGTGTCAAAACTATGTATTGCTTTTGTCAGTGCCAAGGCCGCCAAGGCGTTCGACATGTCCAGTCCGTCCACCCGACTCCACTTGCATGAATTTCGTTCGACAAGACAAAGTCCTGCTGTTTAGCTGTCTAAAAAAAGAAGACATCCAGCCCACTGCGGTGTCCGAGTAGCCAATGGCCAATAGTATATTAGTCATTCTGTTTAGGTCTTCCGAAGTTTGTCGTGTAGCAACTAGAAACGGATAGGTCTCCGCAGATTGATGTCTCGGATCTTGACTGAAACCGGTCCAGCTCATCATAATGCTTCTTGATTTGTCTCATGGAGAGTGGGCAATCCACCATCACTTGCCAAAGCTTTGTTTGGAGGCCCTATGTGTTTCAAGCAAACTGTTCAGGAATGCTTCTTGGCGAGCTTGGAACGCAACCGGCAACAACATTGGAAGGAAGGGAGATGTGGAGCATTTCAGGCTGGGTGAAATCTGTCCCTACGGAGCATGAAAGTGACCAGCATTTTAAAATTAAACTATTTAAACTTATCAATTGAATCCATTGACGTTCTTTTGGCGTATCTGTATTCACACTCCAATAATCTTCAAGTCAAACAGGGTAATCGCATGTAATCACATATCTTCAGCATTCTTCATCCAGCCCAATGGTTTCGACGTGCCGTCATCGACCGGCGATGAAGGCCACGGCCGTCATCGACCTTGAAGGGATCGACATGAGCATCGCGGATCGACGCCTACTGACCCTGAGCAAGGTGATTGGTCGCATTGAAGCTGACAACTACCCGGAGGTGCTGAAGAAGCCTTGGCTGAATGGTCGTCCGTGAAAACACGCACCAACAAAAATCAAAAAAAAGATCCAAGATCCACTAGCTTATAAAGTATTATGCTGCAACATGATTAAGTTATTGGCTGAAGGAGTCACACAAGTTGCATGTGGGCATGGGTCAAACAAGGTCCAGATTGACAAACAGCGGTAAGAGATGTCAGTCAGACTTGTCCTGTAGCATTTGGACTTTCGTAGGCTACATGTGTTTGACCCACAGCTATGGGCGAAACGTCGCGACTCCAAAACATCGCATGAGCGACCTGGAGAGATATCGCAGGAGCGACCTCGTTCGAAGGAAACAGGAGGTTCCTAGTAGCGTCCTTGTTCCTAGTAGCGATGCCCTTTGCTACTAGTAGCGTCCTGATGTAGTAGCAGGAGTGCATTGTTTTGGAAGGGGAAGAGGCTTCGGACCTGACGCGGTTGCAATGCTAATGAATTCCTATTTGGTGGGATCGAAGAGCACTCGTGAGTGTAAGCAGCCAGGCATGTTTGTGAACACCAAGGGAGCTTTGCAAGGTTCCTGAGCTTTGCAACTTTCCCACCCTGAACTGTTTCTAAAGACATAGCTTAAGGGCATATAGCACGTTTTATTTGAGGTTCCGAGATACCTCCAATCTACTCAACAATTCCAACATCGAACTCCTTTGTGCCTCGATCATCGACGATCAATCCATCAGATCAACACCACACTCGTCCTGAGGAGGGTCATCGTGGTCCGGGCGCCATGGTTTTTCCCAGCAATCTTCCAGATGATCAAGCCCTTCATGGATCCGGGCACCGTCGCCAAGATCCTCATGCCCAAGCAGAGCGAGACCCGAGAGGTCCTGTTGCGGCACCTGCCAGCCAGATGCATCCCCGAGGCGGCATGGGGTGAGCGCGTTCTGTGTGTTTGAGTGAGCAGGAAAATGTTGTCATGACATCTCTGCCAGCGAGAGTGCCAGCTTTAATACCAAAGGTTGAAGTCTTTGGGCTGAAAGAACTGTTCAAAGACACTCTTTTCACTTGTCCGGTGACACGATGGTTGCCTTCCACATGGCAAAACTGGTCGTTTTGCCTGCGCCGCCCTCGCAGGAGCTCGGTGGCTCGTTTCCTATGGACCGTCTACCTCCGGGAGGTGATGTACCTCAGGACCTCGTGGATAAAACTTTCCGGTGAGCCCGAGCCGAGTCATCGCCATGTGGCATCCTTGGAAGGGAGGGAAGGGGTCCACCCAATAGGGAGTCGGGGTGCTTTTTCTTGGTTCAAACATGTCAGATGAGCTGGACATTGTTCTTAATGGTGACCCGAGAAGTAGTTCACTTCTCAAGTAGGGCGAAATTCGATGGTTTCACGCCTGTACCAAGGGACACAGGGATTTGTGATGGTGGAATTGGCCCAGTTTGAGGTGTCGGTCTTGGTGGTGAACGCTTTTCTTGATGCGTTATAGAAACGTCCAACAAGTGCAGACGATTCCACGATCCAAAGAAGCAGTCAGGCCGCTTTTCCGAATGCCAAAGGAGCTTGTTGCCATCAAAGCAACAAGCTGCCCTTCCTGGCAGTGCCCAAAGACTGGTTTTTTCTGCGCATTAAAGGCATGCATGCAGGAGCTCAGATAAAACATATCTAAGTTGCTGAAACGAACAACACCACGAGTTGGTTGACCAGAGAGAGCACCTGAGCTGGCATGCATCTCGATAGCTAGACGACGTGAGACTCGGAAGGCTCAATTTGTTGAGCTGGCCTCCCCAAAAGGAAAGAGGCACATCCGAGGCTTGCTCCTGAGGAGGGCACAGAGATGCTCAAAGAGAAACACGCTTGGAAAATGCAAACTGGCATCAAACTTGTGCAACATGTTTTGAAAGAGGTTTTGTGGATAAGCGCATGAGCAAGGGGATGCTGAATTCCCGGCAGCACAAGGCCTATTAACAGCATCCCTTTCACACCCTTCACAATATGCTGCGGTTTTTGAATGATGGGCACGTTCCCTGTTGGAATCGGATATCCAAGATGCTTTCAAAGCACAAAAGTATCCGGAAATAGACCTCCGACCCTGTAGAGTTACTGTAATTAAGTTGTTAATGATGTTTAATGTGTTGTCGTTCTGACTTTCTTCTATTTTTTAGCGATGGCCTTCAACCTATAGCGATGGCCTTCAACCTATTAGCGATAGCCTCCAACCTATTAGCGATGGCCTCCAACTTAATAGTGATGGCCTCCAACCGAACAGCGATGGCCTCCGACCTAATAGCAATGGCCTCCAACCTAAGAGCGACGGCCTCCAACCTAAGAGCACAAATGTGGCATAGCCTCGATGACTGGAGGTGAGCTTCACTGTGGGTCGAGGCAGCATTGCTGGACGTCCCGCCAGAGACAAGGTGAGGCCGACAACTGATGGCACTAGCATTCGGACCAGCGCCACTACCACCAGAGCCACTGAATGCCGGAAGTCGAGTGGATTCCATTCAGAACTCCTTACTTGTGGGTACAGACCATTCTGTCCCTTACCAAAATAAGCCAAGCACCACTGGCTTCCTCTTTGGTGCTAATCTGAATGGTTCCCATTTTCAAGGCCCCTGGGATTTTGTGAATTTTGTGACAGGTGTGCTTGCAGCCACAAGAAGTTTGTGCTGACACCAGTTTCATTTCAGCGGCAGAGATGTGTCTTGGCATTTCAATCATGGACTTTGATGTCATTTCTACACCAATTTCTTTCGAAGCATAAATGTAATTCTACACGTCTTAAACAAAAAACACTTACTATCTGAAGTAGACCGGCTTTTGAAGAACACGTTTTCTCGGCGGTTCGACGTAACATCCTCAGTTCGACCGACCAACCGACGTTCGACGTTGCTCAGATCCACCGACCTAAGAAGGTCCAGCCCGACCGATCGGCTTAGCGGCGAAGACGTGAACGATGGTCTTCGATGGTTTGCACATGGCACGGCATCCTATCTAAACATATCTAAACCATGGTCTTCGCGTTTGTGAGTGTTGATACAGATGTTCGATACAAGTTGGGGTGGCTGATGAATTTGTGATTCAACATTTGATATGCCAAGATCTAGGGCTTAGACTAGATCACGGGAGTGACGAAGAAGGTGTCGTTCACACCTTTCCCAACTGACGTGTTGAACAAATCCAGTGGGCCCTTTGCTGGGATTACTGTAGGACCTATAGGAACTCGTAAAGCAAGGGTACTCTTGAACTATCTTGAACTCTTCAATTTGGGTTTGCACTGTTTCTGGAAGCAAGGAAGGTCCAGCTGAAAAAGTGGAGTCGTGCCTCATTCAGCATTTTCCTTCCGGTATGTGTATAATTGATCATATCATATCAACGACTGGCAGGGGTTTGAAGAAGGACAAGCTCCAAGACTGCACGCATGTCCTCATGATTCCTGAAATCCCTGCATCTTGATATTTCCTGCCTTTTGATGACAATGACACCTCCATCTTCAGGTCCCATGTAACATGCAGAATTTCTCCGCCAAGGACTGGATCTAGCTTTGAAGATGGGGAAACCCTCAGTTCAACCAATGGGTTTTGTGTTATCACAGCAGTCTGGTGGGCCATTTCTTTCAACCCCCATCCATCCCAAACAAATCCAAGTGGGTTTTGCTTTCGGTTCGGACTGAGGTCTGACGTACCGTTTAGCTTGGCCTTGGCCTTAGAAGTCTGGAGGAGTTTGTTGTTTGAGCTCGCATGTTCACTCCCCTGCAGAGGATTAGCATGGAACCCCAAAATCACTTTATTGTATAGAGGAAAATGGTGACGGTTAGGTCTAAACATTTGTTAAATTTAGCTGGCTTTGCTTTGGTTGCTTGGCGTAGCTTTGGAGGAGATTTCGCTCGCGGGATGAAGCGAGTTGGACGGATAAACGTTTCATCCCGCAAAACGCTGGTTTGTTCTCGACGGTTTGGCCTTAGCGGTGGTTCGGTTTGGCCTTCGTGCCATGTCGCGATCGAAGCCCTTCCTGCCAGTACCCATTCGATGGCATTGTTGGGCTTGGCATGCCTGCACTCTCGCGGAGCAAGGAGCGAAGTAAGTCGGTTCGGTGTTCTCCTTGGAAGTAGGTTTAAGAATGCAACGAGCCAAAGAGCTATTTGTCCTGAATAAGCCTGTAGGCTATAGGGAGCCGTTGGTCTTACGCAACTAGAGTGCCAAGGTGGTGTCGATATGCGCTACTCGTGTGCATGTAACTTTAGACCTGTTTTTATCCTTTGCTCGGCACCATCGACATGACATGACACCGATGCTTCTACTCTTTGGCTGATGGTAGCACCTGTTCAAAACCCGTGCATCATTCTCAGCACATGCATACCTAGTTTTCAGACAGAATTATCCGCCCATTGGTTCAGGAATGTTATATTCATGCGTCCGGCATCGTACAGAATCCTACATATTTGCACAGCAATCCGCTTGGCTTACCATAGTGCTACATCATTAGCGCGGTCGTTTAAAACAGAACCCATCATGATGCAGCCGTGATGATCGAACCCTGTTCTGCTGAAAGAATGCTGATCTACAATGTGCGCATCATTTCCTGATACTGATACACGGCCAGTAGCACATGCACACACACACACACTCGCCACGTTTTGAATCTGACACGGGCATATCATGTGGCTCATGCACATGTGTCGCAGGCATCCTATTGAAGGATGGAATCCTCAACCATATACTCCAGTTGAATCCTAGCTTCCATGATTCAAATGCAGGACTACAACTTCCTGGGCAATATTGCAGAGGTGAGAGGGCCGCTCTCCGTGAGAAGGTCGCAAACCCAACTTCTATGTTTTCTGTGAAGGTCGCCAGTAGTTTGAAGGCTTGAGATGGCTTGAGGCAGTGTCGCGATGTGATGAACCTTTAAGCCCCCAAAAAGGCCCTGCCATGCCCTGGCCCCCCAAAAGGTCTACCAACCAACCAAGTCTCTCCCACCGAACGACCGGCAGCATCCCTACGGAGCCGTTGCTCCGTGGGTCAAGCTGCTTGCCTCAGGCGCGGCAGCTACAGAAAGATCGCTTTGCGGTGTGGTTGTCGAAGCAGGCACAGCTGAACTTTGGCAGTGATCGACTTGGTGCAAGGAGTAATTGAACTATTTGACAGCTGATAGCTCAAATCTTTATCTTACATTGAAGAAGTTGACTAGGCTACATACTTAGTTGCTGTTTTACTCCAGTTTATCTAGCAATGTTCAGCTGCAACTATGAAGCAGCTGATTGTGGGACTGCTGAAGAGACAAGAAGTGTGAAGGAACCAATTTCCTCATGAGATGTAAGCAAGACCCAAGACATCCTATGACGAGTTTTGGAGGGGACCGCCATTGACTTTGTAAAACTCTGCAATCACTGTGCGTAGCGATAGGGAACCCGGAAGAGCGATACCGATACCTGTTCCAGGAATATGCTCAGTCCCAATCAATGATACTTTAACAGGATTTTAACATACATATTTGTTTTTGATGAAAACAAACATTGTTTAGAGCGATACCCAAACCGGTACCACGCGTTACCTGGAGCGATACCTCAGAAGTCCAGTCCTAGCCACTTCTCCAGGTGTAGAGCCACAACTTACTAACGCTACTAGCGTTTCCTCATGCCCCGCAGCAAAGAGCTTGCCGAAGGCCTTTGCAGATGGTTGAAACCATGGCTTTCATATGGCTTTCATGTGGGAGCTTCTGAGAGGAACCAAAAAGAATCCTCCGGGTTGAGAGAGATTGTAGGATTCTTTGTCAAATTTTGTCGTTCTCCCTCCAAGTATGTTTGCAGTATTTGCAATTGTGGGGGGTGCAAAAGGAGTTCCACCATAGTTGGTCAAGGCCAAACTCGTCAAATGCAGACTTCACGGACTTCAAGAATGCTCATTCATGTCCTGTTCAAAACCGGGCTCGTGCTCAATTTTCTGACTCACTTCAAGCCTTTGTCATTTTGTTTAAACATTTGTCACATTGAGAGAAATTGAAAGGACATTGTGACATTGCAACAAGCCAACACATGCAACGGTGTTCATTCACCATGGACCCTGGTATATGCCTACATTATGGACCCCTTTTCAACCAGCCCGTATGGAAATTCAGCCTTGTCGGGGCCGCCAGGTCGATCAGGAGGATGCAGAGATTTCCTTTGGCGAGATTCCCATGAACCGCCTGAGCTCTGACATCGTGTGGTTTCCACTCTCCTCCACGGTGTCAGGTCTGTGGCAGGCGTGGGCGTCTGGAGGTTTGGAAGGCAGTCCTCACTGGATGCCTTGCTCGACAGATGGTCTGCGTTTTGTAGACATATTCCCGACACTATAACTATAGCCCTGTGAAAGATACACTGATGTTTCACCTCCCCCAAAGAATACTAATATCAACCAAACCATGTCATACCATATCCTTTTGGAAGCAGAGAGGTGAAAACAAAGGAACAGCGTCGCAGAAATCCTTCTCACGAGGTCTCCTTGAAGGATCTCACGGTGAATTTGGTTCGCCAAGGGCTTTGCAGCTCGGCATGACATTTGGTCACATACACATCCGTGATCGCATGCGGCCACATGGGGCGGAAGGAAGAGACCAAGATAGAACATTTACTCAAGGAATTCTCCTTGCTGGTGGCTCGACAGAGCTCAGGTAAGCCCGTTCAAACAAAACTGAGTTTTCCTGTCAAAAAGCGCGCAGTCCTTGTCCCTTGGCACTTTTCAGACTGCCCAACCGCAGACCAAGTAGATTAGATAGGATATATTTGATTGTTATTGCTTCAAGAGCTGGTTGTGCTCTTGGAATCAGATATAGTTATATAAGTTATGTATATTTATAATGTTTGGGCCTGGCATGGCCCTTCAATCAACTTTGGCAGTGCTTCCCAAGTCATTCAAGGACGCCTGGAATCCAGATTGCTTTCCAGCCAAGCTTTTCTTCATGCCAGTGAGCAGATCTCAGGCAAGAAGCAGGCTTGCCATGTCGCCTTCGATACCGGTACTGGTGTCATTGCTGGCCCCAAGCACATCATTGACGTCCTCAAGCAGGAGGGGCCGACGAAAGAGGAGTTGCAGTGACAAGCGGTCAGCTGTGCTTACTTGCGGCTTATGCTTCCAAGTGCTTGGAACTTTCTTTAATGCATTCTTGGAAACAAAATCTAACGAGCTACACGATTGGTTCTCATTCTTGGCCAGGATTTTTATCCAACATATCCAAGGTGGGTGGATATGTTAGATATTGGAGGTTGAAACTATATCTATATTGCAATTGCCAATTCCTGTAGGCAAACAACAAATGATTGTCACTCAAGCCAACGGGCCAGATATTGATCAACTCACAAACACAAAACGTGACACATTTTTTACCAGCCAGCTAAAAGCCGCCTGAATTCGTAAGTGACACATTCTGTTTCCGGAAACCAATTCTGCCAACATCTTCCAAAAGCCGCCTGAATTCGTAAGTAACACATTGTGTTTCCAGAGACCAATTTTGCCAACATCTTCCAAACTGAACCACTATTCACCATACTCACCGATACCAACAGTAATAGGATTTCATGGGCCACCATCTTTCCCGGGAATTGCACCAGGAGCTTAATGTGGCCACTGACTGCAGCAACTGGGACGAGCTGCCAGCCTTAGGTAGGAAGAAATCGTGATTGTTCTTGGTGTGCGTAGATTGTTGCCAAGATGGAATATTAAATTCTCAGGATTTCCTCAAGGTACGAAATGAGTTGTAAGATGTAAGATATAGCAGATTCTAAATAGAGACCATGCAAGGCAGCCGCGCGGAAATATTTACTCCATTCAAACCTGCACAATCCCATCTTTGGTTTTCGTTACCTGCACAACATGAATTGTCATGCTTCTTGTGCCTTGCATTGTCGTGAGCTCATGACATTTCGATGAAGATTCTATGTTAAGTGACATCACACTGACTTTCAAGATTCGAATGATTGTCCCTTTAAGAGGATGGGCATCAATCCTCGCGATCGAATCAGCAGCACATCGTAACTTTTCCAAGTTCGCCCGCCAGGCGTTGAGCTGGGGGATCGTGTCTTCAACATCGAAAAGTATGAGTATGTGCAGAAGAGCAGTGAGGGCTGCTTCGTGCAGCTGGTGGCCCTTGACACGGAACTTCCCACCATATATCTTGGGAAACTTGGCTTTGGCAGATTGGGTGTTCCCGATGTGGACAGCAATGGTTGAACATCGCCCTGGCTTGGGCACTTGCTGGTTTGGGCTGGTGATGCCATGAAATTCATGAAGGGATTCCTTCCAATCGAAGATTTGGGTTGAGGAAAGCTAGGCATTCTTTTTTGCTTGGGAACACATTCACACAGTTCTGCACAGGAGTTAGTGTGTAGGGATCCATGATTTAAGTTGAAGATTGTGATTTGCAGAGAGCAAGTTTGGTTGCAATCAATGTACTTCCACTTATACAATCAACACATTTCAATACATTTCATATTATCCACAAAGTGAGCCATATGTCCGTCCACCCGCAAGGACACACATCAAGCAAAGCATGCCATCATGCAGAAAGATAGCCGCCCCTCAAAGGACAAGATTTGTTCTCATCGCTGGGTCTTGTGGGTGTACCTGGAAGCACTGTTTCCTGCCGACAATTGGAACCGTGGGTATACTTGTTGGCCTTTTTGCTACTTGGGCTCATCGGATAGACTCGACATAGGACATCCCTCGATCCCTCTAATTCAGAAGGAGGGGCACTGAAATCATCCAACAGTTGGGAAACACAGGTCATTTTGGGAAAGACCGACGATCTCAGGACTCCTTTCTTGGAGCGTTATGTGACCATCTACGATCGTGTCTTCCTGCGAATGGGTTTGGCCTTTGCTCTCCATAAAGCTGAACCAACGGGAGAGAGCACACAGGATGCCGCCCAGCGGCTCATGGGAAGACAAGCCCTTGGAAAGCTGGAGTAGATGAACATCTTGAGAGGTCATAGGGTGGTCATCTCTGGAAGTTTAGACCATGAATGAAGGGTCTAACAAATACATCAACGTTTTCTTCAAGCTTTGTGTCAATGTTGATTAACCTTGGTCATGCTCAAACTGGCGCGCCAAGCTGCCATTAAATGCTGCCAATGATGGCCCGAACTGGGAAGCAAAAGAAGCGGACGTGGAGGTCAGGGTCAAGGTCTTGAGAGGGTCAGAAGGCTTGGCAGAGGAATGAGAAACAAAGCCATTTTGGGGAGATATAATGTGAGATGTACATGTTTTGGTGGCTCCCAAAACGGATATCAGGTGTCAGCGATCGTGCAAGTATGCAAACCGCATTTGTATCCTGTACACTTTGCTATGGAGATCTGTGGAATTCTATGGAGGTATTTACCGTGTTATAATATTCCCACCTGTCAGGTGAGGGTTGCTAGATTTTATGTCAGTTGCCTCGCATTTGGTCCTCCTCCTTCTCCTCAACTGCACGTGTCGGATGGCAGTGTTCGCCGCCGGACCTCAAAAGCCAGTGTAGGACGGCATTCTTCCCCGCCGGGCCTCAACCGCCAGCTCCGGACGGCAGTGTTCCCCGCCGGACCTCAACCACCAGCTCCGGACGGCAGTGTTCCCCACCGGACCTCCACCGCCAGCTCCGGACTGCAGTGTTCCCCGCCGGACCTCAACTGCCTGTTCCGGACGGCAGTGTGCCCCGCCGGACCTCAACCACGAGTCAGAAGATCTGCCAGAAAGATGTCAGAAAAAAGGTCAGAAGATATGCCAGATAGAATGTCAGAAGATGTGCCAGAAAGAGTGTCAGAAGATATGCCAGAAAGAGTGTCAGAAATGCAAGAAAGAATGTCAGACGATATGCCAGAACAAAAGCAGTAATTATGCTTCAAACCGAAGAACTTGTCAGATTGAAATGTCATGGTGGGGATCACTCGAGGTGAAGTATTTTTTTGGTTTACCTAAGCGGGATATACGGGTCGAGGAACTGCTACCAGGAAAGGGATATGAAGTGCCTTTCCGAACTTTCTGCTTGCTAAAGAGGTCTATTCATTCTGAATGCTTGGACTTATTCATCCGCTTGCACCTTTGTATGTCCTAGAATTGGCCCAAATTGCTGGAAGTGCGCTGCACTATCATTTAGTGCAATCAAATCAAAGGAACGATGCAGGGCAGCCACCGCTGGTGCAGAAAGTTTTCGGATCGATCACTCAGAAAAACAAAACGTAATCCACCTTGGGGCCATGCAAATCTGCCTTGCGAACATTGTTTTTGTCTACTCGCTTGTTTGAAGCCATGCCGTTCGCAGAGGAAGGGAAGAAGGTGAACATTCAGCGGACGCGCCTTGATCTGGGGGTTTACATCAAACAGGGACATGTTCAATCGCCTGCTATTACTTTCCCGAATTCTATGAACTGTTTGGTCATGTCCTGTCATCCGAGGTACTCCGACCCCGACCTCCCTCAGCTCTTGCCTTTGCCGGCACGGCCCTCCTCCTCCTATGAACCGAGACCCAAGGCGGGCGATGCCTGCTGACCGATTGAGATTTTGATTTCGGGACATGATTGGACTCCGGTTGAGACCTGTGCTGTTTAGGAAGTAAAATTCACCCCACGTCCGTTGATTTGCACGAGTCCAAGTGCCAAGAATCAGACAATTAACATCTCTTCAACTTTGCGCCATGCCTCTGGTAGGTCGTCACTCGCAGGTGTTTTTTGTCACCCAACTCTTTGGGGACCCGCCGCGCGGTCCCCCTTTCCAGGTGAAGGAGGCAGCCCAGTTCACGGATGACGTGATGCAGGCCATGGCCGAGAAGCTGGGCATCAACGTCATGGCACCTCGGCCGCCTTGTTCGGGCAGCCCTTTTCAGGAATCAGTGAATGAGCAGTAGTACCAGCGGTAGAAAGTGGATGTAGATGTAGAGGAAGAAGACGGAAGATGTGTTTTTGGTGACTATATCATACTATATCTATATTTGTCTGAAACAGGTGACAAACAGTACGAATACAGTGCTTTGTGATGTTTTGTGATGCTTTAGGTGGTTCTATCTACATTAATTCATTGGTTTATGTGGAGGATGTTCATGATTCCGCTAGACATCGCTAGACAATATTTGCAAGACACAAGTAGGAGCTACTCTTCCATTCTTGAGGGGATTCCTGTACTTGCATGCATATTCATGACTAGAATAAATTGGACGGTGGCTACTTCGGTGGATATATCCTGATCTCCCACCTACTGCCCATCCGTGAACAATTCACCTGTTTAGTCTCATCGAGGCAAACTTTCCCGCTTCCGAACGGACTCTTCACCACCAAACGGGAGCTTTGCGCTGGGCGGTGGTTTTCATGAGGAGTTTACACTCCGACTCACTAACATGGAAGTGGAAAACCCTGTTTGTAAAGGAAAGTAGTCTTCCAAGGGACCATTTTCCACTTCCATGTTAGCGAGTCAGAGTTTAGATTGTTGAACGTTGTCGCGCGACTGAGACCCAGCCGGAATTCAACTGGGTGATCCGCGATTGCTTGCTCTCATTGCGGGATGAAGGTTGGACGTGTCAGGCCCGCCATGAAAGAAGCTGTGTGCCGTGGATCTTGAGAGCGGTCCTACAATTTGTTATGAAGAGGAAGTGAGTAGTCACTAGTGTCACTATATGTCACTAGGCTTGGTTAGAGCCGTGACTCCAATCGCTTGTGCCAGCTGCAAGGTCTAGTGTGGAGTCGGCATGGGGTGTGATGTCATCACACAGCTACAAACAATATAGTGTGTTTTCTGCATGTTTGGGTGATGTTTGTTGTTAGTTGTTGTGCATCATTTTGCAGTTTGTTGAAGGTGCGAAATGGCGACCTGGAGTACTGTTACAAGTACAAGGATGAGACGCGGCCGTCGCTTGGACTAGATTGCCCTTTTAGGAGGAGGTCATCTCGAAATCATTGACACTCCGAGAGGACCAGTCACTCAGACGTGGTTCGGTTTACAGAATCATCATCGAATCAAAGCCTCCGTTATGTAGGTGGTTTGGGATTCAGATGATTCAGATCAAGGAGTGGCTTTGGACTCTCCATTCACGTTCCCCCCAAAAAGGCACCACGGTTTTGAAGGAGGCCTAGAAAAACTCGCACCTGTGCTCAGACAACAGGACCCGGTCGATCATGAGAAATCGCCGCTCTCATGGCCAGGTATCATCCCATCGCAGAGGCGCACCGCAAGCTCGCAGAAAGACTCATGGCTTCTCAACAAGCAGAGGCCTCAGGCAGCTGTAACGGTTACAGCATGCATAGGCCTCAGGCAGCACATGACCAATAGATCTGAAAACAATCTACAACACAACTATCCCTGTTTTCCTTTTGCAGTGAACCAGTGTTCTTGTGTTTCTTCTTCTCCATGCGACTAGGGTTTTGACTCTGACTGGGCGTCGCTCGCCTAGGGCCTGCAGATGGCCCACCTGGATCCACATTAGACACAGCCTCAGACGACGTGGAGACACCTCAACCGCATCCTTTTCGAGGTTTCATGAGATCAGTCTATCCTGGATTCCAGGACTCTTTAAAAAACACACACACACACACTGGGTGCCTGAAGGCTTTCCTTGGATTGTCTCAGAGACATGTTGGAGATTTTGAGGTGTCACTCAAAATGAAATCAGTCTCAATTGTAGCCACAAATCAAGAGAAAGGAGTTGAATCTCAAAGCTGGGTATTCTAAGATAGAGTGAGATGAGATTGTGGCAGAGTGTCAAAGCAAAAGAATAGCAGCGGATATCAAGCCAAAAGTCTCTCAAACTCAGCATCTCTGGCTGAGTCGTGTTCGACACCACGTCTACCGGTCGATCATGGGAGAGAAGGAGAGATAGTTCCGGAACCTTTCCAGCCAAAACTTCGTGTCATGAGCACATGATTCTCAAAGCGTGGTGCAGAGTTGAAACAGTGTCACAGAAAAGAGGATTGCTTCATCATGGCCATCGCATGATAATTGGACCATTTTTACTTGAATATTCTGGATGTGCTCGATGATGCGCTCCATGATGTGCTCCATGACCCAGACTCACCGGTCACCGGGATGTCTTAGGTCTCAGATGCTGTGCAAGTCATGGCTTGGTGCGGACGAAAGCGTACGCGGACGCGTGCACTCGCGCTGACTGCAGGATGTTCGTCGAGTTTGCACTCCAAAGCTCATCGAGGAGTGGGAAGGATGTGAGATGTATTGGATATGTTATTCCCACCTGGTTCAAGACCTGCAACAAGAGCAAGATGTAGGAACTATATAGCAGGAACATGATCCTCTTTTGACATCAAATTTGATGGGTATATGATATACATTGATATATGTTGTATTAGATGTATTAGGTGGTATAGGTTTTTTCAGGGCGGACCGTGTACGAGAATCCTGTTCAACTGAAAGCGTTTTGACTTGTCAGGAAGTGATGAAGGACTTGGATGTCAGCCCTTCAGATGAGCCTTACCTCATTCGCAGGCGCAACTTTTGTCTTTTGCTTGGTCTTCAGATCTCAGACGTGTGCGAAGTTGCTCTTGGATTGTTTTGGAATGTTAGCGCTGCTATTTTAGATACTTTGTCATCAAATAATGAGTCCGAACTCATCTTCAGTGCGACTGCCAGTATTTGCAAAAGCCAGAAAATAACATAATATATATATAGTTGCAATTTTGCCGTGTTAGACTCACAATTATATTGTGGTTTTGCGCCGCAAGAATGTGTTTGGGTGTGTCATATGTTCATCTATGAAATGACGTGTTGCACTGCAGCAGAACTCACTTCGGTTGCGAGGATTAAAACATCGGTTGAGGACGCTTACTTCAGGTGCGCGTTCAGCTGTTGCTCAATTGGTCCGGACGCGGAGGAGAAGTTAAGCTAGATGAACGACCGAACAAACAGATGAGAATACACCTTCCGTTCTCGAATTTTTGTTTTGGAGTTGTGGGGGCAATCGGACGGTGGCAGTGAGAGGGGTTGATGTTGGTGATACGTTTCTTTACCCCGGGCCAGGTACAAGCGGACTGGAAAGTTTCAGACCACCATCGAGGCGCCCAGTGGATTTTACTTTGTGCACGTAGGCCATCGATAAGGCCTTGAATCAGGTGCATATGATATCGAGATTTGGTAGCTTCTTTGTGAGTTTGGCCCACACCAAAGAAACCTGGCGCTCCCTGTGCTGGATCGTTGAATACTTCTTTCCGCAGATTGACACTATGTATAAATGTATACTATACTTAGCAGACTCGGAGAGCTTTGCTACCCTCGCTCTTGGACCAGAATTTTGTCTCCGAAATGGCCTCGGGCGCCAGAACTGTATCGATGTGGAGTCTATGGTGGTCAACCTAGAGCTCGATCGAGTTGGCTTCATGAAGAAGATCTCACCCTCAGGCGCCCAAACGCGCAAACAAGCCAAGCCGGACTGCCCAGCGGGCCCCGGAAGCGGCAGAACGAAACGCCCGGAAAAGGCAGTGCCCAGCGGGGCCAGCGGCTCCAAGCGCTGATGACGGATGTGAGTTAGATGTCTTTGTGTCTCTTAAGAGCGATGGCTTCCAACCTAACATCCTAATAGCAATGGCCTCCAACCTGATAGCGATGGCCTGAAACCTAATAGCGATGGCCTACAACCGAATAGCGATGGCCTCCAACCTAATAGCGATGGCCTCCAACCTAAGAGCGATGGCATGAAACCTAAGAGCGATGGATTGAAACGTAATAGCGGTGGCCTCCAACCCAATAGCGTTATGAAAAATAAATAATCAATAACTGATGATCCTGAAAAAGATAATAAAAACAAAAAATAGACAAAAAACAAACAGCACCAAAAAACAATCACAAAATGTGTAAACACAACAGACAACAAACAAAAAACAAAAAACAAACAAACATAAAACAATATTAACACAAGCACCCAGAACACGTCTATTTGTTCTGTTTTTTTCTGTTCTAGCAAAAGCTGGCCTTGAAATCAGGTTTTCTGTAAAAACCCTAGGAAAAAACAAAAAATAAACAAAAAATAAACAAAAAAGAAACAAAAAAGAAACAAAAAATAAACAAACAATAAACAAAAAATAAACAAAAAAGAAACAAACAAGAAACAAAAAAGAAACAAAAACAACACAGCTCGAAATGGAGGGAAGGACGGTCTTTGACCGGGTTTTGTGTTTTTGTATTTTTTTTTTTTTTTTAATGATTTCCAGTCTTTGATGGGTCTTGATCATCATAACAATAGCGATGGCCTCCAACCTAATAGCGATGGCCTCCAACCAAATAGCGATGGCCTCAAACCTAAGAGCATGGCCTCCAACCGAATAGCGATGGCCTCCAACCTAAGAGCGATGGCCTCCAACCCAATCGCGATGGCCTCCTACCTAATAGCGATGGCCTCCAACCTATAGCGATGGCCTGCAACCTGATAGCGATGGCCCCAAACCTAATAGCGATGACCTCCAACCCAATAGCGATGGCCTCCAATCAAATAGCGATTGCCTCCAACCTAATAGCGATGGCTTTCAACCTAATAGTCATCGCCTCCAACCGAAGAGCGATGGCATCCAACCTAAGCGCGATGGCTTTCATCCTAAGAGCGATGGCTGTCAATCTAAGAGCAATTGCCTGCAACGTGTCTTGATTTGATGAACATATTGAACCTTTATTGTTTCACTCGGTCTCTCTCTCTCTCTCTGTCTCTCTACACGCACACATATACACACACTTGTGGCGCTTTGTTAAAAGGTTTATGCCTGTAGGTGTGTCTATCAAACGCCAAAGCCCACACGAGTCGGCAGAGCAAACAGCTCAAGCACATGCAGCAAAGCAGCAGTACAGAGAGCAGCTCATCTAGCAGTGCCGACGGCAGCTCTAGTCAGTTTAGGTACAACAGTATGCACTATATTTATTTTGCTGTGAAACGAACAAAGCCATACCATAAAACAAGTGTTCACCGTTAGTGTAAGTTATATGGAAAACATGAAGCGGAACGCAAGGATTTCTGAATTCGAGCAGTTTTCGGGAACAAGACTTTCGTCAACCAAACATTTGTCTATCAAGCTCATGGCTCAAACGCGAGCTCTGACAGAATGCTATGTTTTCATGTCGACATGTTTCAGCGGGGACATGAGTTTGCCTTGAACCGCCGCTTTGACTTCTTGCGGATAGCTGAATTTAAAGACCAAGTTAACTAGGCTACAATTTGTCACGCAAGATACCCAGTGTTTGCAGCGACACGGATTGAAGAATCCCCAGGGTTTGTTTAGATTCGTCATGTGTCCTGCGAACACTAATGAGCCTCATAGTCCGCTTGCAAGGAACTAAGTTGTGATAATGCCTGAACATGCTGACGCATTTGAATCTATAGTCTATTTTTGTTCCATATTCGCCGTTAATCATGTAACATGTACTGTTTATACTATTGCTGCTTTGCAATAAAGGGTGATCATTTTTACTTCGCTCAGAGCCTTCATCCTCGTTTGGACGTGCCTAGCAGGTTTGTTGTACTGCGTGGAGTGCCAGACTGCTTTGGGTGACGTCACCGCCTAATTGACAATGCTTTGATGGGCCAATGGGAGACCCAATGATGAAATTTTGGAAGCACTTTTAGCTGCTTGGGGAGATGAGTCGAATAAATCGTTGGTGCTGCTGCTTCTTTAGACACTCTTCTTGTTTGAGCCTGTGAGGTCATCTCTGCTGGTTGCCATGATGTTCTTTGCAACCAGTGTGCTGTGGAGACACACAGCACAGGCAACCGACAGGACCGCTGTGTTTGTGTCGATGCAATGAGACCAGTAAAAACATGCATCTGCCGCATTCTGAATTGCTTTGCCCAAAGGCTTCGATTTTATCAAACATACAAAACCTACTATATACAGTAGTAGTTTCTTGTTACTACAGGTGAAACGATTCCCAGTGAAAGGATTCCCAAGGAAGCTTCCAGTTACTAGTAGTTTCTTGTTCCTGTCAATTTCTAAAAATATGGGGTATTCTCGGAAATGTGTGGCAGCTTGCTGTGTCACCAGCTTTGAAGGATGCTCCCCTCGTCTTCATCGAGCAGGCCGTGTGTGCGGAATGCACCACCAAGGCTTGGCAGGGCGTTTTATCATCGGGGCGTTCGTTTCGTGACCGTGTCGGAACGGGGCTCAGAACACGGTTTTAGTTGCACTATTGTGTGGGCACTTGCTGCTTTTCATTGTTCTTATGCTTCTTTCTACGAAGATGTGCAGCGTCATAATTCCCTTTTTGCGTACAGCCAGAATGCGCTGAGTGCATAGATTCAACTTCAGACCGTTTTTCGTTCCTTGTAGAAGCCGTACCACACTGGTTTAGAGACAAAAACGTGATACCCAAAAGGATGCTACACCGCCTGCATACTTTCAACGGCAGACTATTAATGAGCTGTGCATGGTCCAGCCCATGCTTGGTATATGTATGTGTAATTAATTTGAGCAGTCTTGGCAATGACATGTTGCATAGCGCACAGTGAACTGTGCATTGGATCAAACATGATCAACCTATAGCAGATGTGCCCCAGAACACCTTTTAGAGCAATTTGGTTCCTCATTCTGCCAGGCGTTGGGTCTCAAGCTGGATGTTCGATCACAGCTCAGGTCATCCCTTTCACTGATGGGTCCCGGATCAATAAAAACCTTTGCCTTTTGTGCCCAAGAACTTCCGTTTTCCGCATTCTTGAGCAGCTCCCAGCATTCCAGGCAGCATTGGTCCGCTGTCAAGATTGTGTCGAGCTGTTTTGCTACGACTGCTTCAAGATGACGCACGCCGCAGGGACTGCCATGAGAAGCCAGCCGCTTGAGGAATTGGCATGCTATTTACACGAATCTAACAACCCCCGGTTGGCCAATCTTGCTCTTTAGACTCTGACAAGTCTCTAGACTCTAGTCTCTAGAGCAATTGTGGAAATTGCGGATAGAAGCACCGTGTAATTGCCTCTTCCCCGGTTCAGAGTACTCCCTCCGCCATCCTTTGCCATCCTCCGCAGGAAGCGAAGGAGGCATTGTGTGGGCCTCCCGCAGAGAACCTTTTGCTTTGAGTGCGACATGCGGGAGGTGTGGAGAGTACCGAGCTTCTCCGGGTGAAATCTGAAAAGAACAACAGCTGAGTCTCTCTTATATAACTATCATAACTATCTCTAAATATCTCCAAAATATGTTCACCCTTCAGGAGGATAGCGTTGATCATGCGTTTTTTTTAAGGTGAAAACCGGCCCAAAACCAGTTCTCGGGTCGCTGGTTTTCCCTCGTTTGGACCCGTTCGGTTCGGCCCTCGAGGCTCAATTTGGTAGGTTGAAACCAAACGGTCGAGGCACCGGTCGTTTTGGGAGGCGAAGGGGAGGTAAGCGTGTTACGTTCGTAGCTAGTAATGCCCTTGTTACTAGTAGCGATGCCCTGTTACTAGTAGCTTCTAGAGGCTCCCCATGCGAATGCAACGAATGCCATTCATCCGGTTTCAGCCGTCCAAAACACATCAAAACACGCTGCCGTATATGTGGCTCCTGCAGAAACGCTTTTCGCCGAAAAACATGAGGCAACAGGATTCAACATGACTCCTTCCTTCTTCGGACATGATTCATCCGCATTTGTTGTACTTCGCTGACTGAAGAGATCTGAAGAGTATGCCCCAAGTCCACTGATGCAGCAGCTCGCAGCCCACATGCTTATATTGCTCACACCCACAAGCTGAAGTAATTCCACCGGCGAAGCCTTCGTAGCCAACGGGCTTCACCTCTCCGATCGCTCGGCGCGATGGCGGCGGACCAAACGGCCCTGAACGCGGGGAACGGAGAGAAGGTCTCACGTGAGCAGATCCTAAGGGCGATCGCCAGTCTGCTGAGCTCCAAAGACACCGCGTACATCGATGCGGTGAAGAAACGTGCAGCAGATGGGAACCTGAAGATCAAAGGTGGGACCCAGCAAAGACATAGGAAACGGCATGGAAGAATATACAAGCAGGAAGTCGATTCTTGTTGAGTTTGGATTGAAAGACAAGACGGTGATCAATTCCGGTGGCTCATCCTGCTTTTCCTTCAGAGTTCATGTCATTGAGGTCATGGTTTGTTTTGGCATGTTTTGGCACAAGGACTGGTCCAGCTCCTTCTTGGTTTCCTCATGTTCAAGTTATGTTTTCATCAACGGTCAACAGAGAAAAGCTCACTTGGATTCCTTGCAGGTATTCAGATTAGCGAGGAGACCGTGAGTGAAGCCCTCAGCCAGGCCTTTCCCTTTGGCGAAATCTAAGGGCGGTAAGATAACGCAATGGACCTATAATATATAGTTATAGTCTATGTACTGTATGTTATATGTGTGTGTTTCCTTGAACATGAATCATAACATCTTCCAATCCTGGTCCCAGTCTATGTGTTTCATGTTGAAGATATATTACTAGAATTGATTACATGTCTAATATATATACAGACAGAAATACATAGAAGTACTAAAGCCTTGTTGATCGACAGTGGCACCTTTTGGAGGCGAATAGCCTCAGTCGCCCAGCGCTTGAGTCGAGCTCTTCGGGAATGCGATGGACACCCAGCGCCGCCTCGGCTGCGTGCTTGGCAAACAAAGCCATCGAGGAATGTGAAGAAGCAGAAGGATACAACGAGCGCGTGCGAGTGGTTGGAGGAAGCAAGCTGGCCATACTCGTGAAGCCGGATGTGGCGAGCACGCAGACCGGGGAATATTTGGCTCCGGATCAGTGGCTGGCAGATTGTAGTAGCAAGGCTTTTTACTCCATGTGTTTTGGACGTAACATAACCACATATCACGCACGTGAGCACACAGCGTCACACAGCCCTCCAGTGGATGGTAAGGTAATGTGAAGTAATGTTCCGTAGTGTCCTGTGGAAGCAAGAGCAAGGTGGGCTGATACAATTGCAAGGGTGGTCAACCGAAAAGATGGCCGCGTCTATGTGCCTCAGACTGGACTAGACCTTAATTAAATGTTGTTATTGTGTGATATTGAGTTGCAATGAGCAGAAGCGCAAGGCACGTGGTCGATAACGTGTATCACCAAGGTGCGGCTACGTTCCTTGAATGGCTGGGTCTCCAGCAGATCAAGCAAGGACTATGCGAAGGTGACCGTAGCAATTTGTGCGTTCGATTTTGGTTTAAGTCGAGGTGTTTGTTCAAGAATGTGGAAGACTCTTCCATGAGATTTCATGCCTTGAGGGACCTGTTTTGTCAAGTGCTTATTGCTGTGGAGTGAGAATAAATTTAACAAGTGCAGACCACCTAATCACCCGGCCCCGAGAGAGATGGGCTCCACTTGATGCCCAGGTGGTTTTGCAGGTGGAGCAAGGTAAGCCACCTGTGGAACCGGTGAGCGTCTTTGCAGCACTTGGGTGAAGCTGGTGAAACCATGTGAAACCTGTTCCACAACACAGCCAAACCAACCCACTCCTGACACCAGTCCGAGGCACGCAGGTCATTGGCCAGAGCCGCGCCATGAGACTCCTGACCGCGATGTCCGAGGAGCGGCGTGGCTCCGAGCGGCGTCTTCCAACCGAAGAGCAAAAAGACACCTAAAGGCCTCCAACCTTGTGAGAGATTTGGGTCCTGAGCAGTAGGTGTTGGGATAGGGTATGACAAAGGAGGTATTCATGTTGGAAGAGTGGATATGATATGACCAGTAATTAACATGTTGGAGACTGGATCATGCTGGAGACTGGAAGGCTTTCAGCAGGGGTTCCTGTCAGCGACTATGTGACACTTCAACAGCCAGTCTATAAAATATGTAAATTAAATTAACTAATAGCTTCTTGTTACTACTAGTACTAGTAAGGCACTTGTTACTACTAGCGATGCACTTGTTACTACTGCGAATTTAAATAGAGCGTTGCCCTGTTTGCTATAAACGATTCATGCCAGTTCCCTCACGAGTTCCCTCATGTTTGGGCCAAAGCCTCCAGGATGGCCGTCCGGTCGAGAACGCGCCGCTGGAGCCTCGCCGATTTCGTACGACCATGGTCGCACAGAACCTTGGATCATGAGGCAATGGTGACCATGATGCTGCATCCACGGAAGACTTGGTTGTTCAACGTGTTTTTCATTTAATCAAGTCGACCGTGGACCGGAAAAGATCGCACAGATGGCCACCTCCTCCACATGTAAGAGGAGCCATGTTCTCAGGATGTTCAACTATAGTGCAGCTTCTCCTCCTGTTTTGATCAAGCCTTTCTCAACACCGTGATCGAGTGAAGCTCATATTCTTCTCAGCACTAACGCATGTCGACTGCGGAAATTTGTGTTTTGGAGATATCTCCTCCCTGTTTGTGTTCATATATATATATATATGTGTTGTCATCAATCCTTTAAAAAAGCACCAAAAAGGAAAGACAGCGCCAGTTCCCTGCATGCGAGGCGGCGAGACGCCGCTTCGCCTTCGATCGAACTTGACGATGACGAACGTAGCTTCGTTTGTTCGACGTGAGTGTGATACGAACGTAGCTTCTTGTTACTACTAGTAAGGCACCTGTTACTACTAGCGTGGCACCTGTTCCTAGTAGCTTCTTGTTACTACTAGTAGTAGAGTTCTCCTCGCGGCCCAGGATTCTGCCACATCCTGACTCTACAGGACTTGTGTTCAGAGAGAGTTCGATGATGTTCGATGTCAGGCAGCAGACCTTTTTAATTACCTATATAACTAGTTACCGAGCTCAATATTGGTTGTTTCTACTTGTTCGCTCCGTACTCGTGGTGACCACAGTGACCATCCTGAACATGAACAGATTCTAGAATTAATTATCAGATATTGTCGGGGATGTGCACATATCGATATCACCATGCCGCTGTGGGAGTCAGATGCGTTAATCTAGAACTTTCACACGCGGGTTGCAGGTGGCAATGTTACCAATTGCTCACTCACCAGGAGCGATGGGAGCCAAGCTGAATGCCAAAGAGGACGGAACGACGGAACGTGACTTGCTTTTTTCACCCCACCCAGCCACCGACTCACGGAAGAGCTGACTGACTGGGTCGAGTGTTTACTCATACTCGAAGGTATAAGGTACCCTGTACTGACAGCTTTCATTACTGTACATAATATTGTATAGATTCGTATACTCCCACAATGCATACACAGGATACTCATGTATATATATATATAATCATTAATTGTCACATCCTTTGAAGGGTTTTGCTTTCGGGTGTCCTACATAAGGGACTCTTGTTTGGAGCAGAACCAAGGTTCGGAGCCAAGGACTGCAAGACAATTGGTGACCCGCCTCAGTAGACGAAGGGACCCTTCAGAGTGTCGTAAAAGAGGGAGACCATCCACAGACCTGGGGAAAGGGCAGATTCAACAGAAGGAAATCAAATCAACTGATGGACGCATTGATATGCACGACATGCTCTTCGCTCATTAAATTTACTGATTTATTCAGCGACCTTTTCCATGCACCTTTGCATCGGTCACTTTAAATGCCAAACGCAGCACTGTAGACCGAACGCTCCTGACTTGCCCAATAAGTTTGTTTGCAGCGGTTCCCAGAAAACCAAACTTCAGGGTCTCCTCCCGTGTTTTCAGGAGTTCTTGGCTGACGGAGCCTTCCTGCGAGCTTCAGATGGGCGGGCTTACTTACATTTGAAGGCCTATGTTTCCTGCATCTTGCTGGTGGAGATACAGATTGCGTCGCTAATTCACAGCTATTGTGTGATTATTTACCTGTTTGATCCTGTGTGGTACTTTGGCTGTGTGATTCAGGATTGTCAGTGAGGCTTTCTTGAAGGAACTACCGTCGGTTCTTTGAGACGCATGATTATGCAACCAAATCCTTTTTCTTTACCTTCGTTACTAGTAGCTTCTTGCTACTAGTAGCGATGGCCTTTGTTACTAGTAGCGATGCCCTTGTTACTAGTAGCGATGCCCTCCTACATGCAGGACGTTTCCTGCACCTCCCTTTAGAAAAAGGGGAGGTGTCCCAGACCTGATCACCATCTTTGTTCATCCACACAGGACAAGCGTGGATGGATCTGTGAGCGAGCCAAAGCGGATTTCTCCAAGTTGGCCGTTCAGCCCGAGGGCCCAGGGTCCTATGGAGCCCTACTACGTCGGGCGCACGCAAGGGCGTTCACCGCGCGGCCTTGTTCACGCCGGTTGAGCCGCTGTGCTCTGATCGAAGCAGTGAGGCCTTCTGGCTCCACAGAGGAGCTGATTGAGTTGGAGGTGAAGGCTCAGAGGGCAAGAGACGCATTCAGCGATCAAATCGAATCCATTCGAAGAGAGTTGACTTCTTCACCCAGCACTAGGTGTTGTCAATAGTTCTTTAGTTCTTCCACTGAAACCGCTCCCCCCTTCAGCTTCCCCCCTTCAGCTTCGTTCAATCTGGTGGTGAATCGACACGAACTCCTTTGGCCTTCGGGACCTCGGCAGCGGTGCGGGGTTGCTGCGTTCGCTTGGCCAGGAAAACATGCCTTCATCCTCCTCCGTTCGCACTCGTGAAGGAAGCAGAAAGGCAAGGAACCTCCAAGATGTTCATCATTGCTGAAAAAGCAGCTGTACTGGCTTCCTTTTGGGCGCTTTTCAAAACCGGAGCGAACCTGAAGGTCCCCGGCATGGACCGTTGAACCTGAAGAGAAACTGTGACAGCGAAACAGGCCCCATGCGACGACCGATGAGCTCTGAAATAATGGAAGTGGATGGCCTGGTCTCTTGAAAGACTACTTTACATCGGAGTTGAAGTGGTAAGTCACTTGCTGCAGGTCATTGTGTTGGAGAAGACTGAGACTGTTGGAGAGGGCGCAGAGCAACCAGGCGCTCTTTCATCCTGCCGAGGGAGTCTCCCTTAAAGAGGTGTGCTGGTCTCTGTCTACCAGCATCTACCAGTCGTCCAACCACTTTGGGAGGGTCGAAAGAACATGAAACAACCGATGAGGGTGGGACTGAAATATGACCTCATGGCTTTGTCATGGGGGCGGAAAGGCCCAATACGTTTGGTATGCCCGCCAGGGACAACTGCTCGCAGTAGGCAGGTACCCAAAAGGCCCCTTTATGCTCGGCTCGTTACAATGAGATTTGTCTTGCCCCTGGTTACACAGTTGGAAGCTTTTAAGAGAGAACATGAGAGAGCTGATCTTGAAAAGAAGGCCTTCCGTATCCCTCCGTTGTTTTGGTGGTTTTGTGCCAGGGGCATCAGCTTCTTCTGCTCCAGACCTACCGGCTGTCTTCCGATCTGACCATGAGATTTGGCCAGAGGAGACATACGGGCGGCTTAGTTCTGAGGCAGACACGGGAATTTCAGACAGGGCTAAGCGAAGACACAGAGATGTTATACTCTGTCAGCAACATGACTTGGAATCAATATGTCATATTGTGCGTGCAGCAGCAGGTCAAAACATACTGTAAGAAAATCGTGGCAAATGCCCAGATACTCCAGATTGAATACATCCACTTGTGTGCCGGGGGTGCTTTTCAGCTGGTATTCCCATCTATCCAGATTGAAACTCAAAGGAAGTGATAGACTTGTAGGCAATCTTGGGATCCCAGGGGGGGAACACATGGCCACTGGTTTCTTGATCTACTTCACACGGGCATATGCCAGTTATATACGCCAGCATGTAAATCACCTGTCCGTTGCAACTCCATATGTGTTGCTGTGAGGACTTTCATCCTCCCAAGCCGATCAAGAAAGCCATGCGGCTGAAGCTGCGTAGTGCGGTCACCCACTGTTCACCGGCTTTGGGCTAAAAAAACAACGACGCAATGTTTTGTCGATTCATTTGATCATTGCAAACAGATTGGAAGGCTTAGCTGCAAGTTGGTGTTTCATCCGAAGGGTACTGGACTAGTCTAGCTCAGCTGTGTGAGAACATGTGCGCGTGTGTGCCCAGACGAGGATTGTTTGTGCGCCACGGTGCCAAAATGAAGGAGTGTGAGGAGGAGCGACTGAAAATTACAATCATGTGGATGATGCCCAGCACAAGCTACATCTTCATGTTCACACCATTCCTGATGCACTCAAAGATGTTTTGGTACGTGACAAGATCATTTTCATGTGTGGAACACTTGAGGTTTGGAAGTGGGCAGTAACTGAGCCATTGCTTTGACCTTCAACTTGTGACTTATCATTTGAATCTTGTTGACCTGCAACACCTTCCAACAATCAGGGAGCCTTGGACATGTACTGTGTCCATCAGCGTGGGTGAGCATGTTTCCCGCCAGGAATGTGCGTTCGGTTCTTCTCCTGATCGGTTCCACCCAAACTGATCAGACCTGTGATCAGACCTGTGACTTCTTTGTGAGATGTTTAGAATCTTCTAGAATGAGATCTCGGTCACAGTGTTTTCTGTGAGTCGTTTGACCCTCTTGTGTCCATGGACATGGGCAAACCGCTTCGTGAGTCAACTCCGGGCGGACCCATCCTGATGGAGTCAGGACATCAAAGAGCTCCAAGACAAGGCCTCCACCTTTGGTCGTGCCTGTCCTGCGCAGAAGGAGTCTGAATCGGTCGACGTCTGCTATCCGAATCGGTCGATGTGACTTGGAGAGGAAGCACCTTTGGAAGACTTCTTGTTACTATAGTAGGAATGCCGCAATGCCCTTGTTACTAGTAGCGATGATGCACTTGTTACATTGTTACTACTAGCGATGCACTTGTTCCTCTGGAAGATGATTTAAATTAGGAAACATCTTCTAAGCCGATTTTGAGATGGCTGAATCTAGCTTCCTGAGTTCATGCAGACTTGCACCAGCGTGTATGATTAAGTCCTGTGACAGCGTGTTGGATGCACAAGGCCCAAGCATGAATCGATGTTTCATTCTGGGTCTGTCGCCACCTTGGCATCTTGGCACCTCAAATGGCAGGAGCTTCTGCAATATGCAGATGCTTTGAGGAAAGAAGCGCACGAGTCACAGTTGTTTGATCAGCGAGTCCAGACTGCAGAGATCTGCAGTCCAAGATGTCTTGCTTTCTTGAAGGATCCACAGCCGTGAAGTCTTCACGTCTTTCGACTTCGATTTCGTCTTCGTCTTCGACGGAGCGATCCATCGCCCAAGGCAGAAGGCGAAGAAGACATGGGCGGATGCTGCCGGGGGCTCGGCCTGATCCGGCCGTTTTCGGCGCATGGCATGGGAACCTCGAGGGATGAACTCCCCATGGCAGCACCAGGAAACAGCTACTAGATGCTATATAGATGCCAAAGGGCATTGCTACGAACGTAGCAAGGACGCTACGAACGTAGCTCCCGGCCTTACTACTAGTAGCATCTAGTAGCAAATCGATTGGAATTTCCTGAATTTGATTTAGCATGCAGCATGTCAATGACTGATCCATGATCTAAGGTGCCCAAAATGTATCGACAGTTTTGTGGAGTTTTGTCCATTCGCCATAGGCCCCTTTGGAATGGTAGTGCACCATGCTCAACCGGAACCTTCCCATGGGGGTTAGGAGATCCGACAGCCTTTTTCTCGTGGTGTTCGGGATTTGCTTCTCCAACAGCAGGAATTCCGGTCTCCAAAAAGACGAGTTTGCCTGTTCGAGGTGAAGTCTTTGCTGAAAGAGACTCCCGATGAGAAACTTCAGGAGAAGTCCAGCACGAACTCGGCTGTCCGGAGAGCCTAGCACGACTTGCGGCCTGCTGGCCTGCTTGGGGTTTTCAGTGTCCCATGTGGAGCCCGTGGTACAGGAGATGATATCCATGTTTTCATTTTTTTTCCCACACCTGTATAACTGGAACATAATATGACTTGAAACTGCCGAAACTTGGTCAAAACCCTTCGGCATGTGTTTTCAATGTAATAGTTATTTGACAGAATGATCGATCTTCCTGGTTAGGTGCTTAACTGTTTCGAGGCCTGTTTGGTTAAAGCGACTTAAACTTGGATTTCTCGCCGCAGTGGTCGATCAGTGTTCAGTCTGGGTGCCTGATCGAAGCTCCACGGATCAAGCCGCAAGTCTCGGGTGGATCGCGCTGAGCAGATTGCGGCAGGTGCCGGTACCGTTGGTCAGCTGAAAGGGCTGAAAAAGTCATAGCGAAATTGCATTGAAAAGCATGTGTTTTTGTTGGTCCAGTTACGCCCATGTCACCGCCAACGGCATAGGCTTCCCTCAAAAGCACAACCTTGAAGAACCATGTCCGCTTCGTTGCACGCTGGTTTTGGCACACGCTCCTGTAAGACGTAAACTGGGGTTCGGGGTTTTAGCAGAGTTTGTTGGATGATTTAGCTACAGCACAGGCAGACAGGGTTCCCAACAGATTTGAGAGGCCTTTGATGCACTTGGTGTTCATGTTTGCAGTCTCAGAGGCTCCAATTCTCTTACAAGTTCTTGCAGAAAAAGTTCTCATTGAGGGATATTGAGGGCCTTTACGCTGCCAGTCTTTGCATGGAATCAATAAGCATGTCGATATACACTCCTTGAAATAGTTGTGGAAGTGGATGGCATAGCCCCTTGGATGACCTTTTGTTTCCGAATAACAAACGGGTGTGGCATACCTTCGACTGTTGGGAGTGTACACCTGAAAAGACCTGATAGTCAAGAGGTCTGGCTCTTCAAGAAAGGTTCCTCGAGCCTTGGTCACTTTGCTACTTACATACTTGCCTATTCATACTCGGTAGCCGCAGGGAACCCCCATTGATCCTCACAAATGCCAAGGATCAAATCCTACCTTGCATGTTTTGGCAAAGTTTTGGTGTTACCCACACCTCCTACTCTCAAGTTTCTGATGCTGAATAGAATTGCCCACCAGCCGCCCTAGTAAATTGTAATCTTATTGCAGGTTAAGCCCCGCTCTTATATGTAGTTATATACCTTCTTCTGGATACTCGCATCTTTGCGATGGAAACTTGTCATCAGAGGGGTATATATAATTTAGTACAATTTACTGTTTAGTTGTTTCTTTATGTTTGTTTCGATTTGTTCATTTTGGGACGGCATTGTGTACACAGTGTGGGGTGTTCTCAATGATCCTGCGACCAGGTGAAGCAATGGCCGAGACCTTCGTGGCCTTGGGCCCAGACCTTCGGGGCCAGGCGAGGCTGTGAAGTGTGAAGATTCCATATTTTGTTTGTGTGGTTGAATATAACCAAGAGTAGTTTGTAAGATAAGTTGAACATGTTCATGTTGAGCCACGCTTTGCTTTTCATGCTTCAGGTGTCCTCAGCAACTCTACCGGTCACGGCGCCGGCGAGAGCGCCAGCCGTGCTGGCCCGAGGACTGAGTGCGACTTGGTTGAGATGCGGAGAGATAAAATTAAAGACCCATGACTTTCACAAGTTTTTTGTTTTTGTTTTGCACATGTTTGTCAACTTTGGTGTGGCCAAAAGAAGAGGGAATAAGGGCTTGATTTTTCCAACCAGGAGTAAACGAATAAGAATCACACCAACCAGTTGTAAAGAGGATTCCCAGATGGCAAGAAATGAAGAATAATACCATCAACCACTGAAACACTGACCATTTAACCACCCCAGCGGCCGTTTTCCTTGTGAGGAGACCCATCCTCCAGCAACTCATCTGCCAGGCAGGTTCGGACAGACACGTGGTGGCCTGGCACGTGGTTCGTTCAGAGCAAGAACGAACGAACGAACGACAATGTGTCCTGTTGGTTTGATACTATTTTAGAACAATAATATGTTGCGAGCAGAAAGAAACCCTAGGATACGCTGGTTTGAGCATGTTTGAGCCATACCAACATCATGGATGCAAACTACAGTAGGCTGGAGGCCATCACTATTAGGTTGGAGGCCATCGCTACTAGGTTGGAGGCCACTTCTATTAGGTTCCTTATGCTATTAGGTTGCAGCCCATCACTAGTAGCTTGCGATGCGACTCGGAGGTGCGCCCTGAGCCTTTTGGGCCTAGCAGCCTTGTTGTCACGAGGCAAGTGGACATGAGCGACTAGATTAGGTAAGATTGCAGAATACCTGACAACGAGCATGGCACCTGCTTAGACGCTTTTAACACATTCCTTCAAAATATCTTCGGTGGGCCACTGTTCCGGCCTAGTGTTCCGGCTGCAGCGCTTTTCCTTGTAACATGCATTAATTCACAGAGCTGTAGTATTTGTATATACGTGGATCCAATTTGTCAGGTTGTCCCAGATAGCTTTTGACATTATACAGACATACAGACTCCCATCTCCACCAGTACGTTCCTTCATTATTGTTCAGAGACATGTCAGAGCTTCCTTGCTGTTGCTTATCACGTGTTTGCCTGAACCGATGCATGTCGGACTCTGCTGAACGGACCGATGTTCATGAAGTGATGTCACGAATCCCTGACTTTCAGGTAAAACAGCTAGAGCTGCAAAAGCTAAGAAACAGAAAAAGCAGGCGCGGGCGTGATCAAGCACAAACAGCTGCAACAACGTGTTGGCCCAACTCATTGACATATCACAGCATTTGATTGATACCCATGGACAAGATCGCTTGCACTTAGATCATCGCTTGAGGGTATAGTGCAGAGGTTGATGACCAGTCATGAAGGTCAGAGGTCAATGCGGAATGATTTGGAATGTATATGAATACATATGAATACACCATATAAAACAATTACAGTATACATATATTATATGTATATACACTATATGTATGTGGGGGCCTATGGGAGACTGCGTGTGTCTCCATGAGGTCTTGAAGATCACAGAGGAATCATTCGAAGAGCCTGATGAGGATGGTATTGACGCGTGCTTTTTTGATCACATCGTTTGACGCGTTTTGGACGAAGGTCTTTTGAACAAGCACTACTGAGTCAGTACTGTTGCTGTGCAAGACATCTTCGATGTGGTCGTAGTCTACGAGTCTACGACTTGTTGTAGATGCCCCAACACAAGAGAAGGACAGATTTGAAGAAAAAACGGAAACCTCGCTGGACGACCTGGGGGAGTTCTGTCACGGAAATAAAATGTGAAAGAACTGTTCAAAGCCTTGGACCATCAGGCGACTGTCAGAAAAATGGCCAAGAAGAACAAGAAAAAGAAGCAGCGCTTTGATCCGGCCTCTTGATCAAAGACAGTTTCTTTCTCATGATTTGAGAAACTGAGACCGGAACACATATATAGAGTAGCTTCTTAAGTTCCGTGTGAAGACCTAATCCGGTCCATTCTTGTTTTTGGCACATGACACGTGTCATCCTTTGAACCTCTTTGGAGACAAGTCATACATCATATTCATCAATGTTTCTTCTTAAAATATGCATCATACATTTTTTTTGATGTATGATCTATGATTTTTCTCTATACTTAAATGGCTTGTCAAGTTAGAGAACTTCATGTATTTCACGTATTACTTGTGGTGCATGGACTTGGATGACCTCGCGACCAA
This sequence comes from Durusdinium trenchii, assembly GCA_963970005.1. Classification (NCBI taxonomy): domain Eukaryota; class Dinophyceae; order Suessiales; family Symbiodiniaceae; genus Durusdinium; species Durusdinium trenchii. The sequence goes on along the minus strand of CAXAMN010022984.1, from coordinate 863,012 downwards.
TGAATTCGAGGCGGACGAGATCGGCGTGTGCGCTCCGCTGGGTTTCTTTGACCCACTGGGCTTTGCTCCAAAGAACAAGAGGCACGGGATGGCATGGGATGGCAACGGCCAGGGAGATGGCACAGAGGTATGACCAAGTCTCAGAGGCCAGATGGGAGTGTTTGACAAATCTTTAAGGCAGTTGTCTTCAAAGGTGCGTTGACTGTATTGGCAGGCAAAGGAGCACAGGCAAAGATTACGGATGACAATGATGGTACTTGCTTACTTAGAATTTTGAACCTGTGCCACATCCTCATGGCCCATGGCAAAGTAGTAGGCCTTTCAAAAAGCATTCAGCTGTTCTAGGCTTAAGGTTTGAGACTGGTGACCAACCAACGACCCTGCCTTGGATGCTCCGGACCAGGAAAAACTTCAAGAACCTTCGTGCAATGGAAATCAAGCATGGTCGAATTGCCATGCTTGCGACCGTTGGGAGTGTGGCTGGACAGCATGGTTCGATGGCAGTTGGTTTCAACAAATGATAAACACAGAAACCAGGGTTCGTGGACCTCATTTGCAAGAGTAGGGTTCGTGGACCCCTTCAACTTGAGGTGACGATGGTGACATTCGGAAGGGCTCATGGTTCGTGTGCCTGACCATGACTGCATGGGAAGGGCTCATCATTCCTTTTTCAATCGAGCGTTGACTCCCCTGGAGAACAAGGCATCATGCGGAAACTGAATTCCGTTCTAGCAGGAATTTGGTGAGCTGAGTTGGCGAGGTTAGATCTTCAACCTATATCAACCTATAGGGACCTTCAGTTGAACAACCCAATGATGGTTTGGGGTCTTACATGGTTTTGCTGGATGTCAAGGACATTTCCATGGGTCCTTTCACGGTTTGTCATTATTCTCCAAGAATCCGTCGATCGCTTTAGGATATGTTGGTTTGAGGCTTCAGAGAATGAATCTTTTCTGGGATCGGCTGGATTAAAGAGCCGGGAGAGGTAACATGCCCACAACCAGCTTGGCCAAGCAGTTTGGAACGGCTAAGTATAGAACACTGAACACGCCCACACAACCATCCCACTCACCTACTGGTATCCACTTCCCAACACATCAAGTACCTACACAACATGGCCACCGGGCCCTTAAAATACCACGTTTATCCGTCGACCGACGGCACGCCCATTGCTGAGGTGTTTCAGCACTTTATTCACAGACCAGACCTGCCAGTCACTTGTCTCGCATGTGGAATGCCTACGAGGTGAATCGCCTGATGCATATTTTGTTGTTTCGCCAATTCTTCCAATTCTTCCTTTGAATATCCCATCAACATCCATCAACTGTGTAATATATAGGTTCAGATCGAATCATGAAATTAAGACTGGCTATGGTGGTCAGAACAATTGCCGGCTGTTGTGGCAGCACGACTTAGATCGCGGAGAAGCTTCTCACGGCTTCTCACACGTTAATTGGTGTGGCATCGTGTAGCGTTTTGGGGCGCAGACGCCGCGCCCATTCGTTTGTTTCGGGAGTGTAACCATTGGACCAACGGTGAACAAACGAAGGACCAAACGGCAAAAGACGGTGCTCTTTCGGTCCATTGGACCGCCAGGCCCCTTGGCAGACCTACATTGGAACGGTGAATCCCGTTGGCATTGGCGCCTTGGTGTCTTGCCTGCAGATGGATCTTCCGATGATATGGACCTAGACAAGCTATCACCGCGTGTAGAAACGATCTCTTTACTTCCATATCCCATATATGATGCTTTTATGATAGTGTACGCTCATAATCTGTGTGCAGATGGAAGGTGGTACTCCTGTTTAGCAATCGAGAAAGCGCACTGAGGCCATTTATTATGGACCTGTAGGCTTTATCCAATTGAGCCTTGTCGAGAAGTCGTTGCGCGTGGGCGGCACGCCAGAGTAGACCATTTGACTCATGACATCGTCCAGGCAGTGCTGGGGGGGTTCTCCGTGCCATATGAAACAGTGTGTAGGTCACAAGTCTCAGGACTAGGTTCCAGTTTATGCCAAGCAATTCTCACCCATTGTCACGCATTGAGAAGTCCTTTTGAACACATCGCCTGAGACGTGCGTTTGACCCACCGACCGAGCCGTTCCTGTGGCCGGCGCAGCCGCTTCGCCGCTTAACGTCGTCGTGCTTCGCCAAGGCTCGGTGGCCTCTTTCTCATCTTTCTCTTTGAATGTGTCTTGGTCTCTGCCCACATGGGGACAGATGTCACGTTTCGCCGTTTCGGTCATGGCGGAACAATGTGCGACGAATCATGTTTCGTCATGGCGTGGGGCAAGCCCCGTGTTTCTGTGTCAAGCGTTTTTTTGAGTGTTTTTGTGTGTGTTTGTGGAAGAGCTAGAGTTCTGAAGACAGCAGATGTACTGCTTGTGGCAAAACCCGCTCCCCTGAGTCTTCTTCTGGCTGGAGCGAGACGACAGAGATCCTGGTGACTTCGGGACAGAGCTGTCAAAGCGACACCGGGAGTGTTTTAGCATTCATTGTCACCGGTTTTATGAAGCGTGAGTTGGTTGCACTTTTGCTCTCCTTGCTGTTAAGGCCTGCCACAGAAATCAGAGCCAAAACGGGTTGGACAAGCATTGGAACAGCCCAAGCAATCAGACACTTCGAGTCCAAGTGAGCTGAATTTATTCATTCCTGGACACTGGAAGCAAGCCTCGTCAGGCTGAGCCTTCGATCACCAGATGTTGCCAGATATGTACTGGAGTCATGGGTGTCCAAGAAATGCACCATCATAGTGTACCATTGCCATTTCATGACATATCATGACATCAGTCATGACATCAGTCTTCGCTAGTTCCATACCTTTTCACACTTGCTTGGCAAAGTACCCCAAGCGATTCCTTCTTCGTGTCCGATGCGGAAGGAATCCTTTGGGCATTCCGCTGGACACGCCTGAGATGCGCTTGAAGGACCCGGGATGCGCTTTCGGACGGAGCCGGTGAAGGAAGACGGTGGAAGCCGCCGTTCACCCGGTGGGTGAATGTCATGCGAATTGATCATAGAGTGTCCTATCATGTTCTTTTCTGCATGGTCCTAGTGCACATTGGGGGCCGGTCCAGGGGGGGGCCGGTCCTAGAGAGAGGCTTACACTTAGGGTTCAAAGATGTTCAAAGATCATGGGACCCGGATGAACTGTGACCCCACCAAAACTAGTATTGTCATGCTACATGACTATTTTATAGGACACCTGAATGGAAGGCTGGCTCCAGAGCCGATGTTGGAAAACCCCACAACCGCCCACCGCCCCGCCACGGTGACAGCAGCGTCGCACCGAGGAGCTGAACAACGGACGCATGGCCATGATCAGCATCGTGGGGATTTGGGCTGCGGAGCTCGTGACCAAGAAGGCGCCCGCGTCCCGCGGGCGGAGCATGGCGGAGCTCCGGGCAACAGGGACGGCGGCGCCGGGCCGGGAGTCTGCAGAGGTGGTTTTTGATAGTTTCCCTAGCTGCTTGCAAAAGATGCTTGAGGAGAGTGCGTGAGTCTGAATCTCTCCCAGCCAGTCACGGTGGATCGGTGAATCATGTGTTTTTCATTGCGGTGTCGTATTGATTGCAGGGCTCCGTCAGTTGAAACAAACAAGCATTACTTTTTGCATCGACATGGTGTGCGCGCATGGCCATAAGGCCGCCATAAGTCAACCGATTGCCCTTCGAGTCACATCTTTTAACGGATTGTTGTGGAGACAACTCAAACATGATGTGAAACCACTCAGGACGCCGTGTCGTGTTTTGATTTGCTCCAGGATGCCGTCGAGCAGCTGATGTTTTGGGCATGAGTGAGTGCCGCTTCCATGTAGGACGCATGACATCATGAAGGAATAACAACAAGAACAGAGCGTAATTATAAATGAATTTCTGGAAGGCCAACCAACCCTTGCAGCTTGGAGAAATTTGAAGGCATGTCTTAAAGATCATAGAACCGCAATAAGTCATTTACCATCATAGAAGCCTTGAAATGGCCACAAGTTTGCGATGTTGGTGCTCTGAGGATTCGTGGATGGTCCTGTTACTCATGGATGTCAGACTTGTTTGTCAGTGTCCACCGAATCCTGGACCCAGCGAAGAGAAGCGCGTAGGATGTTCCAATTTTCGGAAAAGCGATCATACCACCTTGCTATGATGGAAAAGATGTTTTTGCACCTTCGATGCAGAGTGCTGACATTATAATACTGGAGAGAGAGAGAGAGTATCGGAACTCACTGAAGTTGCCACATGTCCAATTTCTCTCGAAGCGAGAGGTGGTCTGGCAACATGTTGAGTTCTCTCTTTCTGTACCCACGGAAAAGAAAGACAAAGCAAAACAACTAACTATAACATCCCCACCCCCTTAGCCATATGGATTTCAGGGGGGGGTCTGAAAAATGTAACTTACATTTTCCCACCCCCTCCCCCCCCCTCGAAAAATGTAACTTACCCCCCCCCCAGGTACCCCTATTGAGGTGCATGAGGGGGGGGGAGGGGGTCTAAAAATGTAACATGATGTCTGCCAGGTCTGTAGTTACATTTTCAAAACCCCATACTGTCAGCAAAAGACAAAATGATTGAGGGGGGTCTGGAAATTGTAACTTGGACTCTGCGAGGCTGACGGTTACATTTTACAGGCCCCCCCCTTTTGAGTGACTAGGGTGGCATTTCATGGGAAATGCTTTTCATGGTCATGAGGGTATTGGCCACGCAGGCAAAAAGCCTGACATGCGAAAAACGCAGCAAGATGCAGAGAGAAGGACGCATTCACTATTCTGTGCAGCATTCTGCAACCATGAGACATGTGACTTAAAGCAAGTTACATTTTCCCTGGGAAAGGCCTGAAAAATGTAACTTACATTTTCCTCTATTTAGTTACATTTTCATATTGAAAAATGTAACTTAAAGAAGTTACATTTTTGGGGGGTTTGCCTGACAAATGTAACTTACATTTTGTTAGGTATATGCTAGGGGAAAATGTAAGTTACAATTTTTCAGGTCCCCCCCCCAGAATGGGTAGGGATACTATAACCAGAAAACCATATGCCAGTTCCGCCCTAAATACCGCCAGTTCCACTGGGAGACGCCACTTTCTGATGTTGTGAACGAGACGTCCCAAAACGGAGAACGTGCATGAACTCCCAAGGCCTCTGGCGGCCAAGGCCTGGTGAATCGGGTGGTGTCACTGCACCTAATAGCAATGGCCTCCAACCTAGTAGCGATGACCTCCAACCTTTTTTAGCGTGTGGTGTATTAGGGTGTGTCCTATCATCATCCACTGCTACTGGTAATGGGGGCACACGCAATGTATAAGACTCTTCTGTACATGTAGGTTCACAGGTCTCACCAGCAGGAAGCATGAAACATAGACACCTTTGTGTCCTTTTTGTGTTTGTTCCTGCAATTTTCGAGGGCGCCCTCCACTGAGTAAAACTCACCACATCTCACACCACAGATGCCACAAACCGTAAAATAACACAAAAAACACAAAATGATATGCTAATGAAGGTCTATATACAAGAACAGCTCTCTTGGGGCATCGCCTATAAGGGAACCCTGCTTCACCGCTCACTGCGAACACACGTCCTTGCGTCCCAGCGTCCTTGCAGGTTCTGTCTCACCGGTGCAAGTCCGTGGAGGGCGCTGGTTCTGCGCGATGCTTCGGATGGATGGGAGTGATGAAGGTGCACAGCGCGCGGTGCGAGACGCGCGTTCTTCGCCGCTTCCACTGAGAAGACAGACACATTCGGACTGTTGGCGGCACTGATCCGATCATGTTTTTGGGGGAGGCAGGCGCCGGTGTTCATAGAGTCATAGAGACATTTGCAGGAGTATGAAACCTTGGGCTATTAGCTTACTCAGTGCTTCCTTCGCTTGTGATGTCTTCTGTTGAACATGAGAAATATGTGACGTTTCTTCCCATGTCGATGTCTGATCTTGTTTGACCTTGAATTTGAGACTAGGCCCTTAGGACTCCGTCCATGCACATGTGGCTCGTTGATGCGCAGGTTCATCGGTACTCCGTCCATGTGGACCCTTGCGCCGGAGCCCCAGGGAGCTCCAGTGGGACCAGACATATGGAAGTGGAGAAAGGCCTCTTAGGGAGGCTCTCTACAAACAGGGTTTTGTATATACACTTGCATGTTTGGGAGAGGGCGGTGCCATTTTTTTCATTCTTGGTTTCTGGGATTCTGAAGACCTAAGTTTGACATTTGAGCCATGTCCAAGTGAAGTACAAACTGCTTCCCGTGTGCTTTCCTCACGCAATTCAATGAAACTCAGAACTCAAACTGCCAAGATGGAAATTCTACATCGCTACCAGTAACAAGTGCATCGCTAATAGTAGCGATGCGCTTGTTACTAGTAGCGAATTCCCTTGTAGCACTTCTTGGCAGCCGCGGGCTCCAATCGAAAATGGTACCCCTTTTCTGAGAGGGAGCCCGCACGGTCCGTTCACTGGTTAGATCCCAAACGGCTCAACTTGGTCGGATTTCCAGATGGGTGCGGCTTAGGTGATCCCAGCAACAAAGGATTTGTATGGATTTCTATGGGTTGTGATCAATTTCTGGGCGTCAACAGTGGGTTGTTACATGGCCCAGATGAAGAGAATGCCTTATCCTTTGAGGCTTAAGCCATCGGGACGCCTCGCAAGATCTCCAGCAAATGCTCCAGGCATGGCAAGCTGATTTGGGAAAGGTCCAGAGTCCAGAGTCGTTTTTTGAGTGCGTGCGCACCATTGCGCACCCAGACTTATCCTTGTGGACTTGTGGACCTATCTTCCACCTCCAGTTGTGCTGGAACAAGAAGACGTCAGACAACACTCGTCCAACACTTGGTGACGAAGTTTAGCAGATTGAGAGTCATGTGGTGGTTTCCGCGTCTCATGATGCCAAGTTGAGAGAAATCTCGCGTAGAATCATAGGACGATGTCGAGAGTGTGGAGTAAGTACAGTAGCAGGTGGCTGTAGCTAGAAGATGCTAGAAACTTTGCCGTCGAAGAACAGACCTGATATTTTCCTTTCAGGTGAAAGATGAGAATCTCAAAAGAAAGGCCGAGAATCCAGAGGCTTGGGATATTGATGTGATTTGCTTTGAAGAAACACAATGTTGGCCAGCAGAGACTATCAGGCACTATCACTGATTTGTGCGCGCCCATGATAAAGCTTTGTTGGTACATGACACATGCATGCATATATATATATATATGTGTGTGTGGACACAATACATTCACATTCAAGAGTAGGTTCCGTGTGTTTCCTGCACGCCAAAAGGATACATACAGAGGTGCGCCAATATTCCACTTTGACCAAACCTTTCATTTTACATCCCTTAAAGCTACCACTTTGTGCAATTCCGCGGGGGAAGTGTCAAATTCAATTGGGGAACCTAGGGCACCATGCTTTTGGCTTCAAGCACAGAATTTTGCAGAAACGACGCAGGATTGCTTTCCCCTGGCTGCTTTTCTCACAACTGTAGTGCTTTTCTCAGCTTCTCAATGCTGCTTCTCAAGGCAGATGCTTCAGAACCATCAACTAAGCGAGCTCGGCCCAAAGCAGACAAGAGCGACCAATGAAGGAAAAGGGGGGAGAGTGTCGGCGGCACAGCAGTTCTGGCCAATTGGTACAGTAGCACTCATTTCTTCAAGAATTGGATTTGTTTTGTGATCCAGAATTGCTGACACTTCTCTGCGCGTTTGCTTTCGCAGCGCTGTAGAATTTCCAAAGTGAAATAGCCAGATGGCAAAGTAGGATTTGAGATGGGCAGTATTCCAGTAGTGCCACACATCTCATAGGCTGTGGAGGGATTCGCATCTTCTGAACACAGAATCTCGCACCCATGTTCAAATCATGCAGCAGTGCATAGACTTGGACGTTAAAACTAAGTTTATCCTTTTACGATACCTATAGGTCCTCATAGGTGCTTTTTCCACGGACCTTTTCTTGAAGGTGGCCACTCCTCCATTTGGATCAGTCCGGAACGATCGCAGCATGCCGGCGGGGGGCGAACGCAGGGCGTGTTTGCTCGTCGGCTCGACTGACATGAGCGACATGGGGAGCTCGAAAAAGAGGGAGTGCTTGATTAGGTGAGCAGTTGTCAGGCAAAGACTCCAATAAACTGACATGAAATGGAGCAAGTCGAAGAGAAAAGACAGATACTGTAAGGTATAGTTATAAATTGTAAACGTGCGAACCATTTGAATTGTACCATGCCACTTTTGTCAGTGCGTGCACGGTCTGAGTAGCTAAGTGGAGCAAAACACGTTTGGGTTGGCGTGGCATACCAAACAGCAATTGGATAGAGCTTCCAACTGGCCATTTGAAACACCTTTCTGGATTCCTTTTTGCAAACCATTTTCAGCGCCAGGCCTCGTACATCTGCACCGAGTGTGAGGATGCCCTTTGCTCCCGTTGCTCTGCGCAGATCCACCGTGTGGGTGCGCGACAGAACCATACCCTCTTCGGCCTCAGGAAGGCACGCAGACTGCGCAGACGGCCGTGGAATGGGTCAAAAACATCTTGGGCTGAAATAAGCGGCGGAAGTAGAAGGACAAGGCTGAATCAGCATCTGAAGTCAGTGTTGGTTTAAGGCTGGGGGGTGGGAGAAGACAGATGCAATTGGTAGGCAGTGAGTTATGAAGGTATGAACAAGCCTGTGCCGTGGGAACTTGGATTCCGGAGTAGCTTTCCATGTTGTTTTGCCTACAAAAGCCAGCCTGGGTCGGAGTGTGCACGACCGGGCGTGGACTTTTGCGCTCCGGCACGACGAATTCAGAACCCCGGTAGGACAGGCAGACCGATCAGTCACCAAATGGGCAGGGTTGATGATGCCAGGCGGCCTATAGCAAACGCCTGTTTGCGGACAACCTTGATCGTCACTTGGCAGACGTAAGTCTATCTCCATTTGCAACAAGACCCAGTAAGAGAATGTAAGACAATGTAAGATACATAATATATTACTGTAGTATATTAGTTATTAGTCGAGGTGCTTTATACTCTGGCACCAACACATTAATCAGTTGACCTGCTCTTGGTTTCTCCCTCAATCGGTAAACAGAAGATTATGTCATGAATTGAAGATACTTTCAGGAACTATGTGTGGGCACCGTTTTTGTGCAGTCTAGCAAAGATGAAGCTTTTGTGAGTTTCCGAGAATGGATGTCACTCATCCGCATCTCTTAAGTAGAGTATTGTAATGCAAGTCAATAGCAATAGTTTTACAGTAATAGTATAATGACTACATGCTGCAACCGGGGATCCGCGCTTCCCGAACCCTTTACGGCTCAGAACGCCCGAGTGGCCGCCGTTGTGCACCGATGGCGGCGGCGGTGGCGGCGGCCGTGCGCCGCCGCGATGAGCGGAACGCAGCCAACGGCGACGACGCATCGGAGGTGGGGCGGAACCTGACGAAGTCCACCGTACTGCCGGAGGACGGCTTTTGTGGGTGAGGATTTGGGAAAGGTTTGGAGGTGCTTGAGTTTGGCAGGATTTCCGGATGTTGGTTATGTTTGGAGGTACTTATGATTAGGAGTGAGCATGTTTCAGGTACTGTCTTTGGGTAAACCTTCTTTTCACTGTTCATTTGTTGGGGTGTACCTGTATGTACCTGTGGGGTGCCGGGTATTGGAGCATTGCGAGGGAAGGGACAGGAAGTGAGACTTGTCTTGGTCCTAAATAGCACACTTGGTCCTCTTTTTGTGAGTTCTGAGGGCATCTGCTACAGGGAGGATCAAAGGGATCTCTCTTTCTTGATTGGGTCCTGTTCCGCCCTTGAATTGCTCCCGGTACGGTACGTGCTCTCCGCCGGAGGAGCTCCTACCACCGTGACCTGGACAGCAAGTAGGTAGGCGAGTGGGATGGATTACGCCCTAAAGCAAGTTCAGGGATTCTAATGGTTCATTCAGGAATTGTGAAAGGACATAGAAGGACCATGAAAAGAGTCCCTTGTCTTGAGTTGCCATGCCAAAAGGGCACAGAAGGAAATTGAAGGATACAACACCAAAACAATCCATATGATTCAATTCCAGACTGCCCCCTTTTGTTGGCAACAACTTGGACTTGGGTAGAGTCTGAATAAGGAATGGGATGAGCCTATAGAGTTGGCTGATGTTGGCTGAGTAGTTGGCTGTTTTAAGAAACAAGCATAGAAAACTATTTGATTACAAGAGTGGTGGTGTTGGCCACAAGAAACATACATATTATCCAAAAAGGATCAGCTTTGCAGAGTTTGTATTCAGTCCGCAAGAAACATCTTGACTACTCCATCCACCTTGACAAATCAAGCTCGAGCTCTATCATTAGGCCAAGCCATTCGTTGGACTGCAAATTTCAACAGGAACCTAGAAACTCCTTGGTTCTCTTTTGCAAGTGGCAGGCTTGGTTGCACTTACCTGTGTCTATGTTTGATGCCAGCAGTGTAGAAGCTGGACGACCAACTTGCCACAGGTTTTTTGCTGTTGAGCTGCTTGAAACGGCAACCGCGGTTGCCTCAGGAAGGTTGATGCTGGATTCTGGAAGTATCAGCACGAAGCAGCCAAGATCTACCTTAGCATCCGTATCCAGCTCTCAGTGGCTGCTCTCATTGCAGGGAACTTCTTGGCCAACATCATCGAGAAATGGGTAGATCCTGATGGCGATCGGTTTGCTGATGTTTGGCTGGGATTTGACTTGTTCTTCAATGTGAGCTTCACCATAGAATTGTCGCTGAGAGTTGAAAGTCAGGGCTGCAGGGGATGGTCATGACCTGGTGAGATAACATGGTGTTATGACAAGGTTAAGATCTGTTAAACAAAACTCATATCGAACCCTTGAGAGTCTCTTTACTGAGTAGCAAGATTATGCAACATTGAATGACACCGTGTGATACCGTGTGTATTTTGATAAATTATATATTGAGCCAATCACAACTGTAGGGAAGAAACCTTGGTCTGGATTCCCAATTGGAGGGTCCGGACTTGTCTCAGTTGGAAACCACCAGAGGGATTGGCTGGTAGGTATATATCAATCAATATAGTGCGGTACACAGTTGGTTGTTGCTCTGAAGAGTTGGATTTGGTCGACTGAGCATGTCTACTGATCATCCCTCAATCTGCTCGGATTGTTCTCATAACCAGGTTGTGGAACATGTATTCCTTTTGGCTATGTCGCTTCTGGAAGTCCGCTTGGAATGTCTTCGATGTGGTCGTGGTCACCATCGGCCTCATGAACTACGTTTTGCCGGAACTGCCTGGACCTCTAGGCTGGTACAATGGGAAGGGAAGGACCGGGGAGACTCAAACTTTCAACCATCGCAGCCCCCGCAGAAAGTAGGTCGAACACTCAATGCATTTCTATGGGCTGTGGATAGGTATGGCTCTCTCTATCTCTCGCTTTTTGTGCGGTTCATGCTATCACCAAAAAATGAGCCCCCTTATATACTGTAATGTTTTTCCCGAAAGCATTGCGAAGGGTTCTTCCGGAAAATCCTTTGAACACTGACACTTCGACACTTACACTTAGACACACCTAGACATTGACACTTTCACCACACTTGCAGGATAACACGAACGCTATACGTAGCCCTGTGTAAGTGGAAGAGCGAAAGCTGTCAAAGTATGCAAGTGGAAGTATGCAAGTGTAAGTATGCAAGTGATGAGTATGCATGCAATGAGTATGCAAGCATGCAATGAGAAGGCAAGTGAACTAGCACGGGAGATGTCCTAATGAAAAAACATTTCCCCACTTTATAA
>CAXAMN010022984.1:833396-850903 GCA_963970005.1 Durusdinium trenchii | reverse complement strand
TGAGAACTGGTGAGTGGGTAGTAGCTGAGAACTGGCGACTTTGTAGTACAACCTTAGTATGCGGAGTAGGTGGGGAGCTGGAAGATGAGAACTGGCGACCTGGTAGTACAACTTTAGTACGCAGAGTAGCTGGGGAGTGGGAAGATGAGAACTGGTGACTTGGTAGTACAACTTTAGTACGGAGAGTAGCTGGGGAATGGGAAGAGGAGAACTGGCGAGTGGGTAGTAGCTGCGAACTGGCGACGGTGTAGTATATAACTGTCGTGCGCGGAGTAGCTGGGGAGCTGGAAGATGAGAACTGGCGACTTGGTAGTACAACTAACACGTGCCTTTGACAACCAGCAGCTCACATGCTCATGACGATGAGCTGGGCTGTCACCGCTTGGCCGCCGGTGGGGGTTTGGGAGGCCTGCGCGCTACTTCGTTCATCTCCTCTGACAGGTCACGGCTTCGATACACTTCTGGCGCACCTGCCTCGGCACTTTTGTGTCCTCATTTCCGGTTCTTTTTTTCCCTGAGCTTTTCCTGGCGCCGTGCACGCTGCTTCTCCCCTTACCAGCAGCCCAAATGCTCACGACGATGAGCTGGGCTGTCACCGCTTGGCCGCCGGTGGGGGGTTTGGGAGGCTGCATCACACACAGACACCCACACACTCCCTCAACTTACACGAACACACACATACGCAGACTCATGTCCACACGGACATAGACACACGCACAGAAACCCACACACTACCTCAACTCACTCGACTTCACACTTCTCACTGCACACTTACCGGATAACTCGCACTCTGACTTCCTACGTGATGAAAAATGCTTTCGGGCCACTCGTCGTCTAGTTTTTTTTGCGTCGAAGGCGTCGAAACATGGTTTGTGCCAGGCTTACTTCGGATGATGCGCGCCTTCCGTGTCTTTCGGCTCTTCAAGCGCGTGGAATCCTTGCGGAAGATCATGCAGTCCTTGTCGAGGGCGGTCCCTGGCGTGGCCAATGCCTTCTTTATACAGGTGCCAAATGACCTGCGGAAGAGGAAGGGAACATCGGAACATCAAACAGCAAATTGTTGCATGTTGTTTTTCTCCAACTATTTGAGCCACCCCCGAAGCTGGTGGTTGTGTTAGAACTTATCATCCGGTCAGCTCTTGTTCCATGACACGGGTCAGAATTGGTTTGGAGCATTTGAGCATACTTGTATGATCGTAGCTTCTTTCCGCTGGGATTTGCTGAGGGAACTCCTGGTCTCTCGTCGTTGTCAGGGTGGTGGATCAAGTAGGTTCAAAGGCTTGGTACCTATATCCCAGTTGGAGGTCATCGTTAGTGGAGGCCATCGCTCTTAGGTTCCTTGGGCTATTAAATTGGCCATCCCAGGGCTTACGCGAGATTCATTTCAGGGCCCAAGGACATGGAACCCACACCACAATCCAACCATGCTGTACGGGTAGAACTCTTTTTGTGTGGAGGACGAGGGGGGCTGACTTGGTTTGGTTCCCCTCCCATAGCTGAAACACATTTGGGACTCGATTGGTGTGGTATTCACCTGGAGTATCCGAAGAAGGACCCGAGCTTCGTGCAGGTGCTGGTCATGTCGATCTATGCGATTCTGGGCGTGGAGTTCTTCATGACTTATGGCGAAAATGGCAGCTACACCAATGAGTTTGGTGAAGTGGTTGAACTCACCACTGCTCGAGATCTCAAGTTTGGCCTCTTGCCGCAGATATTCCTTCAATATATTTTCTTGGGTCACAGCTGAAATGCCGTAGTAAAGGATGGTGTCCAATGTTGTGAGAACGGAGAGGCTGGCAGGTTCATGGAAATCGTGATCTCCCTTGTTCCCCAGAATTCATGGCTTCATTCACAGTAGGCTTTATAGGGTGACATCATATATCCACCCAAAATCTTCGCGAAGTTCGCTCCGCCTGTATCTCCGACGTATCTCCGAGGCTACGAGTACTTTGGCAATTTTGGGAAGGCGTTGTTCACCATGTTCCAAGTGCTGACTGGAGAGTCCTGGTCCGAGGTGGTCACCCGGCCCTTGCTCCATACCACCGATCCCACACAGGCCATTGGTGTGTCCTTCTTTTTCGTGAGCTTCAACCTGGTGAATGGCATTGTGCTGATTAATGTGGCCATCGCGGTTTTGTTGGAGAAGATGGTGGATGATGAAGACAAATCCGGACAGAAGGAGCCCCCAAGTGAGGGAACCACAGTGGACTTCGATGCCGTTGAAGCCTTTCAGCCTGAGGTGGAACCTGGCGGCGATGACTTCGACAAGGTGGCGAAGCCTGAGGAGCCACCGATCGGACACGAGGCTCAGGTCACACCAACGCGAAGCTCCAAGAGTTTGGACAACAGAGCTCTTCAACCAGAAGTCTCCAACTTTTCCAACCTTCGTCTATCCAAAGGTCGCACCTACATAGAGAGCATTGGTGCGATGGAGTCAGACTTCCTTAGTTTAAGAACTGACATGGCTAAGATCAAGCTCCAAATGTCATCGCTGATCACCGCTTCTGGATTCAGAGATTGTGGGACGTTTTTGTGATTTGTTCTCAGTTATTTGAGTGAAACATGATTTATATGTGATATGCGTTTCATCATGGTGGTAGTAGTTGTTGTCCTTGCTGTCGTCCCACACCCCGAGTCATGTTATGATGCACATCAATCTTTCTGGTCGTTGTCAGACCCTATAGAGCAAACAGATGTTCGTTCTCTTCTCGTTTGGTCGACCAAGGTTCTGAGAGAACGGCAACAGCAAGGGAAGGTGAACCCAGAGGTGCAGCTGAAGAACATGTGATCCGCAGCAAAAGGTAGGACCCTGCAGCTTCACCACATGTTCTGGTGGATGCCCAGCTTCACTTGTACAGCCCATCACCTTGCGGCTGACGATGGACAAACATGATATTTTGGATGAGATATAGGAATGTCGTATTAGTATATAATAGTGTATATTAATATATAATATATGATTGCCTAGGAGATCAGACGAACGAGGTCCTTATACTCTTGTTATCTCTTGTTCCCTCTTCTGTGCCATATCTAGTCCTAACATCCGCCGTCGCGTCGCCGTTGGAAGCGTGATCGTGGCTCTGCCAAGCAGAGACTGACGTCACCGAGTCATAGACGGAAGAACCCCGCTTTGCATGTTGCCCCAACAAAACGTTTGTCGCCGCGAGTGGGGCGAACAGAGAGGTGTTGGGAAGGATGAGGTTCACCGACATGGGTGTCCTCTTCCGGATGGCATGTGTTGGTCCAACTTCAAGGACTCTTCAATTTCACGTGACCAATCCTTGAGGTACCAAAGGCCCCAAAGGCCTAGGGGACGGGTGAGCTTCAGTTCGGGATGGGTTACGCATCTCTTGAGCACTGATCGAGTGGAGTGTGTACAAACAGCGTTCTGCGTGTTGGCACGAGCAGCCTCACATTTACCAGGCTTGATGGGCATTCTGCAGAGAAACATCGAACGCTCCTACAATCTTAGGCCTGTGGGTGCACTTCGATTGAAGGTCGTATGGCAAGCCGTAGGGCACAGGTTGTCACAAGTTGGCTGAAGTCCATCCAAATGCTTGAAGCTAGGACTAGTTGAACTACTGTATCCATCGCAGTTTGTGTTTTGCACAGACAGGGCCATGCCGCATGTCTTTCGGCATGTGTGCTCACATGTCAAATTCCCTTTACGAACATCGGCTAGTGCAGCAGCTAAGGCAAGTCCCAATATCGACCGCACACAACATGCCCATGGCGTGAAACGTATGCAAAAGGCAGCGGGGTCCTCACGATCCTATCAGTCCAGCACCACGAAGCGAAGCAACGCGCAAATTCAATACAAAGTCCTGCACTTTGAGAGAAGATCCACATAGAGAAAACATGAGAAAACCCATGATGACAACGAACAGCAGCCTCTTGGACTCGTCAGCCCCACACGAGAGGATTCGTTCCTCTCCACCGGTCGCATGCGACCGCAGTCCTTCGCACCGGCCCGGATCCGGATCCGAACGGTGTCCCAGTTCGTTGGCCCAGTTCACGGTGTTTGGACCTTTGAGGAATTTAATTCTATTAGTAACAAGAAGCCATTAGTAACAGGTGCCACGCTAGTAGTAACAGGTGCCTTACTAGTAGTAACAAAGAAGCTATTAGAATTAAATGCAAAATTAAATTAATAGCGAACATTGTTACTACTAGTAAGGCACCTGTTACTACTAGCGTGGCACCTGTTACTGCCTTTGAGGCCTTTGGTTTCACCATGTTTCACCTTTAAACGTCGGACGGGAAAGCACGGCCTGGACCGTCCGAGCGGTCCGAGCGGTCCGCCCGAGCTCCAGCTCCGCTCCGTCGCGATGCCAGCCCATGGTTCATCTTCTATGACCAAGCCCTGGCACCTTCTTGGTACAACTTCACCAGTTACCAGATGGTTGGCTACTCAGAGACTTAAAGTGACTTAGAGATCTCGCCATACTATCTCAGACTATTGGACATACTTGGACACATTTGGACGTCCTGATTTGTCTCATTTTGTGCTTGGATCGGTTTGGCGAAAGCTGTCCAAACCGATGTTGTCCTCCAGCATTTCGACCAAGGTGAGAGCTGACCCAAACAATCTGGTCAACCCACCCATTGAAGAAGTTGAAGGTGGGCAAAGTGTTCTCTCCACATGCAAGATAGGCTGATCGGTATCAACATATAGTGCTTTGTTGTTGACGAGGACTTGGCATTCCATTGCAATCTAGACTGAGGTTTGTGATGGTTTGTGTATTTTTTAATTACTTGTATCGCATGGTCTGCATTGTTTTGCAATGTTCTGCTCAAGCTTTAACATGTCTCAGCTTCTTTTTTCCCGAGCATGGCTGGCAGGCATTCCCAAGAAGGCAGATGATCAAGTTCTGCGTGGATTGCCAGGCGGTTTTCGATGGCGCCGAGCTTCTGTTGTGCAGACTAGGTGACTACAGCATACCACAGCACCACTGAAAAGGGGATGTAAGGCCAGTGTCGGGGTCAAAGCTGACATGGACTTTAGCCACAATGTCCCACATAAAGACCACATTCAAGCCCCCAACCCATGATTCCATGTCCTTCCGACCGGTCGTATCGTCTTCACCCGACCGGGCACGCGACCGACGGTGCCCTCAAAGACCAGGTGCGACGATTCTCAAGGACACCCACGTGGCACAGCTCACGGCACAGGGTCGGTCCTCCGAGCGGAAGACCGTTGACCTGGTGGGTCGAGGGAATTCGAGGGAAGAGCGGTCTCACAAGACCGGTGGGCGGGGAGTCGGTTGGGGTGGGGAGTCAGTTGGGGGGTGATTTTGTGTGACATGTTTATTTATGTGTTCCTTTTGTTGTTAGGTTGGAGGTCATCGCCAGTAGGTCGGAGGCTAGCAAGCATCCAGACATTGACTCCATGACAAGATGGTTCAGCGAGTTGTCTAGCCGAACCGGCCGCTGCCTCAGGTGCTTGCTTCGACGTGCCGCCACCGGTGCATGTGAAGTTCGCGGCCACGGCAAGGTGAACTCGGCCTGGCAAAGCCAAAGCCGGGTGAACCTGGAGCGCGACTGCCTGGGTTGCGAATATGATCATTGGTTAGAGGATCGGGGACACAAAAGACGTTTAGAGATGTTTAGAGGGTCGGGGATATTCCAAAACTTTGGTATACCCCTTTTGCAAGTGCTGTTCGTAACCATATCCGAGCAATGAGTTCAATGACCTGATGGGTCGGATCTTTGTTGAGGGCTCAGGCGGTCTGAGGTGTTTCACTGATCGGTTGACATGGTTGGAGTTGCTGCAGTAGGGAGATGGTGGGACATTTGTGTGTGTCTTGAATGTCCCATTGCACATGTCTTTATTCCATCGTGACCGCCAACTCCTGCCGTGTCACCTGTCATTCCTCACGAACATTTGCATGTGGACTGAGAAAGACGGGTGCATTCTCGCCGCCGGTGGAACTTTGAGGGAACTTTTGGTACTGTACCCAGACACTATCCGCAAAGGACGGCCACAAACCACCCCAATATATAGGTCTATATATAATGGTCGACCTATGCCATACATGATGTAGTGTCTGGGGTAGAAAACAATCGCTTACAGCCACAAGGGTCGCCAAAATTAAAGGTAGACACTGGGCAAGCGACGGGACGCCTCTTATCCTAGAACATGATAACATGTTAGGAAGTGTTTTTTTTTTTTTTTAAATCTGATATACATTCTGAATGTTCATTATGTTCAAAGCACGTGCCACGTTGAACGATGTGTTTCCTTTTTTTCTGTGACGCCGCCGACGCCCCTGAAAACTCCACTGGCAAGGCACAAGTGCGTTGGCAAGGGGCGCCTTTAAACATCGTGAACTTCTGGATAATCTGATGATATCTGAGGGCCATTATTTGTCAAATGCAAATAGGTGAGTGCACGATATCTAATACTTAATATATGTTAGTAATATATTTGTTTAGGAAAGGGGTGGCTAAGCTCAAAGGTTGGAGAAGTGTCTTCCTGGAAGCGTGTTGGAATCATGTATTGAGGCCACTTTTGTGGATCGATGTCCAATGTGTGGAAACTCTGGAGAATTAGAGGCACACAATATTGGTGCTGGGATTTACTGTATGTTGTTTTCCTTTTGAGGACTTGAAAAGCAGTTGAAACATGTGCTCATGGAAAAGTGCATTGCACGAGGAGAAGGTCAGGGAAATACGACGAGAAGTTGCGATACCATTGGCATCCATTTGAGATCCCCTTTGCAAGTCCCCCTTCGCGAGCCTCCCTTCGCAAGGCCGCCAAAGAACAACTCAGGGATATGAAAAACTACATTTTGCCGCATCAATTTCACTTTCTGGTCTGGGGTGGGAAGGGGAGGTTGAGGGCTTGGGGCTGTTCGCAAGACTGCACCCAGGCCAGGCGCCTTTGTGCTTTCGGTCCGTCTGCGAGAGCGAGGCCCACTCCACAGCGCCACACCACACCCACAGCGCCACACCAGCCCCGCCACAGCACCATTCGTCTTCGCACTGGGCCTCCTTCTGTTGAGAACTATGGTGAAGGTTATACCTACTTGTAGTGGCCAGACAATGCAGGATACCTTCACTGATATATGTTTTGTGTTCTTTCCTTTCTTTCCACTTTGCAGCATCTAGGAATCTGGAGTTTCCACAGCAAATATGTCCAGACCACCGCCTTGACCTTTTGCCCCAGCTTGACAGTGGCAGTGGCCAAGGTTTGCTCTAGCATTACATGTCGACAGTGGGATGTCATTTAAGGTTCTCACGCATCAAGAACGCGATTGATTGCTTCATTTGCAGTCTTTAAGAAGCGTTTGTAAGTCGTTTCATATACTGTATCCTGATCATTCCTTATATACATGTTCATTGTTCAGAAATCCTCTTTTGTCATCCTGATGTCTACCGACACTTTCACAAAGTACAGTAGCGCATGGCCTGCGTAGCAGAAGCTTGCTTTTTACTAAATAGCACAAGCCATCAGCACATTGAGTAGTTGCAGATGGACGTGTGGGATGCAGGCTGTGGCACGGTGCATAGAAGAACACAGAGTGTCCATGTAACATGAGGCTATGATGTCGCGAGCAGAAAGTGTTCCCATCCAACTACCTATAACTACATGCTTTCTTTTTTTAGAACACAGGTTGGAGGCCATCGCTATTAGGTTGGAGGCCATTGCTATGGAGGCCATCGCTATTAGGTTGGAGGCCATCGCTAGTAGGTGGAGGCCATTTGTATTCCTAGTGAACATGTATGTGGTCCTTTTCATCAAGGCTACGATGTTTGGCTCATCATTCCTGCAGCTCGCCGATTGCAACCAGGCCTTTTGTTAATCTTTGAGGTGTGAAAAGGTGCCAAGATTCACTAATGTGCGCGGAAGAAGACCCAGAACCTCCATAAAGAAGGGGTTCCTCTCCATTGCTTCAGGTGACCAAGTTTGTGGTTCTGCTTTGTGCTCGGGCTCCTGATTTTGTGGCCTTTGGTGTTCCGGGTACCTTGACAGGAGGCACCAGCCAGCCTTTGGAATTGAAAACGCATATCTTTGTTTGGCGGCCGAAGGTCTTGAGTTCAGATTCTTTACACGTGCACCGTGTATCACCGTGTTCTTCTTCGTTTTGGAAAACTCATCCGTCCGTCATGAAAACAAATCAAATGTTGCAGGTGGGTCGAAACCGATCTTGCAGTCTTTTGAGATTTTGCTGAGGCACAGCAACTGGTCATATCTGCTGGTGGACCATGTCCAGAAAGACATGCTGTGATCGCTTTTTTCGCTGGTGAGGTGCGGTTTTGGCATGTTTTGGCCTTGTGAAACTGTTATTTTGTGCACTTGTTGGGAGAGGTGCTCGCGGACATACTCACTTCGAATGGTTGACCCGCTCCAAGTTTCCTTGGTCCCAACACATTGAAAACATAACTTCACTCATGTTCCGTTCATTGGAGCTTGTGCTTGCTGCTGCTCCTCTTATCGCTGCAGGTGGAGAAGGCTGAAACGAAGGCCTGATTAGGGCTGCTGGGATGTTGCTGTGAAGCAAGTCAACACATTGTTTGAAGAGTCATTTGATGGGTGAGGCATTCCCACCTTGGCCAGAGTTCTTTGGTGATTCAAAACGTCCAAGATACCAGCACATCCCGATCCCGAACATGTTGTTTCAGAAATGCTGTTGTTTCCTTTTGAGCTTTGGGGCATCGTCTTTTTTCGTTGGCAACACCGGAAAGCCTCTGAAATATGCAGAAAGAACTGGGGGTCTGGAAGTGAAGGTGCCCTGCAGCCCAGCGCTTGCGGAGTGCTATTTTGCAGGAACCGCTTGAACCTCAGCAAGGAGCCAGCTTCCACCCCATCAGCATCAGGTTAAGCGTTTTCTGGAGCAGAATCATATTGGCGTTGACTTCTTTCAACTGGTTGTAGTACTTAGTTTGCTGGCTTGTAACAAACATTGACAAACAGCCCGTGGAAGCTCAAGCTGGTGGACTGGGATTGAGTCCAACTGAGTGGCTTTATGTCAGCTGGCTTATTGCTGCAGTGCAGTGGGATTTCAGCGTGCTGGTTTCGCGTGAGATGAGCATCCTCCAGTCTGTGATCGGCTATCGTCTTCCCTTGGCTTTCAACAGTTGCAGTCGCTGCATAGCAAAGCACGAAAGCAGCTTGGAACTCGGCCCATTGCTCAAGTATAGCAACAATGAAGTCCAGCTAAACCCCTGAGGTGCATAGTGGCCCAGATGGAGGTGGTCATTATTTTATCGTAGAAAGCTTAGAGTCAGATTGGCCCCAAAGCATGCAGTATACGTCATCAGACAGCTATGCGGATTTGGATTCTCAACATGGACTCTTTGTTCCCTTTGCTGCTGTAAGGATTGGGAGGATGGCAATGAGAACTTTCGCCGGGTGCATCATTCCCAGGCGCGACGGCATGCACATTTAGATTGGAAGAGTATATGGCTGTGGGTCAAAACCAGGAGGCCGGGTCAAAACCAGGAGGCCTTGGTTGACCCACCCAGAAGGTCAAGCTACATGCTGTTGGGGCTCCAGGTTTTGAGCCATCCCCAGATGAGGGAAGGTGAACATACTCTCCTTGAATGGGGGGAATTGACGCCTGGGCAAAGGCTTCAAGGCTTCGTGTTGTTTCTGTTGATGGAAGCATCCACAATACCCCGAAATCTGTATTACCCCTTCTGAGGAGTTACCACACTTAGTTGTGAAGTCTCATTCCCTCTGACCTCCATGTCTTGGCAAAAGTCTTTGGCCACACGCATCGCCCGGGCAAGAATACAAAGATACAAAACACATTTGCACGGATTGGTCGGCTTCGATTCTCGTTCCGCGGCTTCGATTGGTCGGGTTGGGTAGGTGATGGTAGGCGGCAGATGGGTTTGGGAGGGGAGCAGAGAGTCGGGTGAAACAAGGGGAGTCAGAGGACATCAGACACCGAATCGAATTCGTTTCCTCGAATTCGGAGGTGTGGTTGCTCGAGAATGGTCAAGCTTGGGCGCCCGGCGTGGTTGATGAAAGTACAATGCTGGAAAGATGTGAGTCAAATTCGTTTATTACTTTTACTCTCTAATTGAGAAATGCACTCATGAACTTGGATTTCCCGGAACTTGCACTTTTGGGGACTGGCCAAGCGTGTGGGTACGGTTTGAGGTCTGTGATGAGCAACAGGACCAGCAACAGGATGAGTGGGTTTGGCGCCAAAGAAACATGGCGACAGGGTCCAGTGAAGTGATATGACGTGACGCGTGATATTGGTGAAGACAAAGACGGGGGAAAGGAAACATGTAAAACACTATGAAAACACACATTGTTCAAGCACATATGCATGCATAATCATGCATATATGAGGGACAAAGGCCTATTCTTTCCACCCCTGCCTCATTCTTGCCATCAGCCCAGCTCTTCCAAAGAAGCTGCATTCACTCGCATATAGTTGTAAACCAAGACTGTTGATTGGAGAATCATCGATATTAGTATTAGATCATATCAAACTTTTTTCAAACTACCAGATATGATATATAGTTTTGGTCTTCATTTGCAGCACTTGTTGTTCGACTTATTGTATGTACAGCAGTTTGCAGTATGCTATGTGTTGGCTGCTGTGATGTCCAGGAACCAGGAAACTTGTTCGCATAACTCACCTATGCTACCCTGTTGGTTGGTTAGTTCTTTGCTGTGATGCAGCTTGCGGATGGCTCCCAGCCAAGGTACCAATCTCACCAACTGTTCGGCGCAAGTGCACATTGCTATTGAGATTGCATTGGGAGGCCTTTGGTGACACACTTCATGCTCAAGAAATTGTTTGGAACTATACCTGTGGAGATGAGTCATCGGAGCAGCCAGTGGTAGAAGCTGTGAATTGGAGATCACTGTTGGTAGAAGTGTCTTCAACAGTACAGGAACTAGATTCGGGCAAGGGAGATTCGCTGGAAGTTTCAGAAACAGAATGAGCTGGGAAGCCTGTACGGTCACTGGGTGGAGCTCCAGGGTACACCAATGTAGTGGAACTATAGAAGTCTTCTTACAGGAATTAGTAATTTGTCACCAACCAGCATACCCATAGGTCTACACCCTCTGAAAACCAATCCCTCCACCAACGGAAGATAGCCTTATAGTGAAGATCGCAAACATCCGGTTGTTGCAACTCCACCTGGAGAATGTTCTCGCCCACTTCCACTTGTTGAGTAGTGAAAGCTTCCTATGACCCCTGCCGTGTTCGTTCGATTCAAAGACAAGATCCATTGATAGAGATGATATCAGGTGATTGGACCCTGTTCCCTTCCAATTTCTCACCTATAAGTTTGAAACATTCTGAGTAATTAAGTTTCAGAACGTTGGTCCACCTTCAGTAACTTCCTTTCTTTTTCAACCATTCGTCCGAAAAATATTCGTCCCTATTCGTCCATCACATCCTCCCCACTCTCGCTAGGCCTGGGATCCCACTTGGTCTGCTGAAGGGATCCAAGCGGTCGCGAGAGACCTGCAAGCGGAGGAGGCCGGGTCACTCACAGTGACCTGCCCCGCGAACCCGGACGCCGGGACGACAGGGCAGGAGAGTACCTAGAAACGGCCCCTGACAGAACGAGATAATTTAAGGGTCAGAAAGTGGTAGTTTGGACGAGTTTGGCCGAATGCTTTGGGAGTAGTTGATATCAAAGGTCAAGCAATAGTCCAATGCTGATACAGTTCAAAGAAGAACTCCTCCGAAGATATCCCACGATTTATTTCATGCTGACTGAAGAACTGCCATGGGCAGACTCTGCAGCATTGTTAAAAGACATCTACAGAGGTCAAGCGTGAACATCAAGCAAAACTCACGCTTCCATTTGCTACATCCTTCCAGGTGGCCTCCCCACCAGGGAACGAGCGAAATACCCACCCCTTACCTTAGTAACTATCTTCGTACTTGCTCTACCTTGCTCGCATCCCTCGACCGATCCAACGTCTGAGGTGATCGATGGCTTTGATTGGCATGTGATCATGCGCTTCAAGACGCGGATGATGCTGGGGGCCCCCATGGACCACGCGCCCGTGGAGGGCCGTGAAGACGCCGGGAAGACTCTGTTTGGGCAAGCCATGAGGGAGGGCTACTTGGTACTTGCCCGAAACCAATACGGTCACAGGCCCAATATAGGGTTCTTTGTGGGGAACAGTGAATTTAAGCAACCATCAGGTGCAGGTCAGCCTTCCAGCGCATGGAGAAGCTGTTGAACACCTGCAATGAGACGGATTTGGAGCTTTGCAGAGTTCATCCCTACGTGAAGGCCAGCATGAGAACGGTAATGAAGAATTGGCAGAAGTCACAAGTCTACAATATGATTGACACTACAAACATAGGCAAATGATGCCATGTGAGAGATCTCCGGTCCGTTTATTGATATGCTGTGCTGGATACTTTTACGTCGCGTTTCAACCGGGACGGTCCACTCTTCTTCTGCGCAACGGAAGGCGGTGGAATTGCTGAGGGAGATGCCATAAAGAACCCGCCTTCCCTGCTCGGATGGTCCATGTGGATGGCTTAGACCTGGCAATGCTGGGAGTTCAAAAGACTGATAGCAACTGGAGTAAAACTTGGATATGATTAGCTGCTTCAAAGAAAATTGGTTGCTGAATTCGCCATGTTTGTACGGAGGCTTTGGGACTTCCCCTGTACCGTCAGCACAGGTCGCGAGATCTTTGCGACCGATGGTCGAAGATCACGGCGAGGCACAGCGATCGGCACGGATGTCGACTGCGATCGTCACAGCTAGCACGACCGAGCCAAAGACATCTCAGGTCGGGTAGAGGACGAAGAGATTGGAGTGCGGAACCAGTTCGGAACCAGTTCTCACCGTGGCAAGTCACTGGTGACTTTCGATTCGATGCCCATGATGAAGAGACAACGATTAGGTCCCATGAGGTGGGTTTGGATCTCTTGGTGGACCCGAGACGAAGGAACACCGGCCTGCACCTCCTTGCCTGGTCCGTTCGTTGGCCTCTTCAGCTCGGAGGATGAGACAGAGGAACTCGTCAGACAAGAAACCCAGAGATGCCAAGAGAGATGAGCAGTTGGCTCAGACATCCCTGTCAATTCCATATCCGAAATCCAAGACGGAAGGATGCGGAAGGATGGTGAATCCTTTTTGGGGTGCACTCCTGTCCATACAGACGACCATTGCCAGCGTTTTTGGCAGTATTCCCACAGATTTAAGCTCAAGATCCATTGCTAGCAGTTGAAGCGATGGTCCTTTTTTTCCATGTTTGTTTCAACAATGCGCCGTCCAGAGTATCTCTTTCAGTGTGCTGCGCCATGGTGATTGAAGTTGGCCCAAGGGAGGTGCTGCTTCTTTGGCCCAACGTGATTTGTTGCTCGGTTGCAAGGTTCGCTACGAACGGAACAAAGGGCATCGCTACGCACGGAGCAAGGGCATTGCTACTAGGAGCAAGGACGCTACCAACGTAGCTCCTGGCCGCCTTACTACTAGGAACAAGAAGCTACTAGTCACCAGTGCCGTCAAAACGTCCAAAGCTCAGAATGGGCGTGGGTGTCAAGATACACAGGCCTTTTTTTTGCTGAATTATGTGAACATTTGTAATAACTGTTCGCTGACTCATAAATGATTCACTGTGGGCTGTGGACAAATAATTGAAAGGGATTGACATTTTGCTTTTTCAGTAACTTGCTACTTTGAGGCAGCTAAGATACCACGGACCGCCAAGCTACCACGGTGGTGTCACATTCTCCTGCACTACTGCAGGCTATGTCAGAGCCGTATTGGGCGCGTTCGCTCTAGGCAGGATTATACAATAATACAAGTTCCCTTCTCGAGCAAAAGAGGGAGTGGCTAGCGGCTAGAGATAGAGAGTGGAGAGATCAAAAACACAAACGAATACAAACGATAGGAACACGGCAGGAAGGGAGGTTTGAAAAGAAGGAACAAGATTGTAAGCAGCAGTAATGACAGTATTGATGCCAATGTGCAAATTTAGGATTGTTTGACTCCCAGCCTTTAGTTTGCCAGAAGACGACCCCAAGAGGCTCTCGCCATGTTGTTTGGACGAGCCGAGTCAGAAGTGACCGGCAAGCAATGCTGAATCCACCGTTCGAACCGCCCTTTTGAAACTCCTCAAAGCCCTTTTGAGGGATGAGTCATGTGGACGGTAATTACCTGGCAAACCCAGCCCAACTCCGTTGAAGGTGTGGCGAAGGGAACCCCCCTACAAGGGGTGACACATGAACATCGTGAGTGAGGGCACTTACAATTTTGCAAGGCTTGGCATGGTGGCCAGAGATACCTATGCTCACCTGGGTGGTGGCCATCTACGTGGGCTCCCCAACGCGCATTTGACACACCGCTGAGACTCTTCGATTGTTATGCTGGTTACAGCTGGGACGGAGTAAGCTGGAGCCTCCAAATGCGAATATTTTCCAATGCCCAAGATCGTTCTGATCCAGTTTTGGCCTCCAACTGCGGACTCCCAATGTTCAGTACATCTCCCGCATTATCTAATCTAGATAGTCTATCGTTATCTATCGTGTATCTACTCAGATGTCGAGGTGCATCATGCGTATCACTTTCAGATTCAGAGGATGATGTCGAGGCCTTTGCAATGTCCTTGGACTTCCTGGATGGCTACTTAGCCGGGAGCCCCGCTTGCGGGGAGCCAATCAGTTGGTGGGTCAGGTCGAATCTCGCGGGCTCCACCGGGATTTCTGCCATGCGCCATGGACAGAGGAGGCCAAGGTAAAGAATGTGGAGAATGGCTTTCTAGTCTATGGAATGGATCCCAATTTTGCACACGAATTATTACATATATTATATATATTTAAGGGCTGCCGCCCCGCCGCCGACCCCGGGACTCATCAAGGAGGAGGAGTACTGCAGCTTGCACTCGCCAAAAAGCTATGGTTCAGGTGATTTTCCTTCATGCACCATGGAAGTGAACCTGTTTGTAGACGATGGTCCTCTAAATCCATGTTGGCCATGCCACCCACTTCTAGGATTGTTTCAGGGACAGCAGGAGTGGTTATGGAGCTGTTCTGCAACTTTGGCCCAGACGCTGCGCTAGTCCAAAAAAGGCTGCGACATCTCAGACTTGAGAATTGCAGGCTTCGGTCACAGTGCAAGTGCATATAGCAACATGATGCAACATGCAGGAGTGGCAGCCAGACCAGTGCCAAACGGATAGATTTGCACGGATTTGCAGATTGAGGGCACTATCAAAAACATTCAACCACTACTTATACATGCACTCCTGCACGAATCTTTAGGTTCAGGATGTTGCAGGTGTGTTTGTGTAGATAGGAGCCCATATAGGCCATATAAGAATAAACCAAGCATATATGATATGACTCCAATCCAATTTGGCGAATCATGGGAATCCTAGTCCAGTCCAAGTGGTGAATCATGTCCAGAAGCAATGCCTTCAGGCGGCTTCACTTGTTTCACGCCTCAAAGACGGCGCCCCTCTTGGACGTTTGGGACCTAGATTCAAAGAGTTAAGAGGTACGTTCGCATCCTCAACCTCCACACCGGCTCTTTCCACCGCCCGGTTCCAAGAACTCCAGTCTGGTGGGCCCATGTCTGCGACTTTGCGAGCTGGTGTGCATTGTATGTACCAGCATGTATAGTTCTTTGCGCATTGGTGCTACCCAGTTGGATCCTCATCCAATGGGTTTTAGTGATGTCTAATTTCGGATGCAGCATTCATTGCCTAGATTTGCCAAGCCCATATGGCCATGGGATATAAAGTTTAACAAGAATGTAGAACCTCGCTGGAGTGACCAGGAGACTTCCCCAGTTACTGAAACGACTCGGTGGCTCGTGGAGAAAGGACAGAAAAACATACAGCACCCCAACAAATTGAAGCGATGAAGCGGATGAAGAGAGGACCGGTAAGCAACATTCTGCACATGGGCCACTTGGAGAAGACCAGCGTGCAACTGGGTCGGCTATTTTACAGCTTTCGCCATGGCCTGTGTGGCGACTTTGAATGGCTTCTTCCGAGAGGAAGTGCCTTGGCCTTGCATCGAAAAGGGACATAGATTTGGGAGAGCCCGCAACCAGCGAGTGTTAGTCTATTCGTCCTTTTCCCGAGTTCTTTGGTAGGTCTTCCTGCTTTTTTTGCGTAGGTAGCCATAATGGCCTCTTTGCTCATTGCGACATGGCACGGCTGTAGGCTGTTTGTTTTTATAAGCCTTTGATCCGGGAGATACACACGCGTTTGTTTGATCCCTCCCCACATCCATCGCTCTTCACGCATCTTGACCATGTCATGCGTCGATCTTCACCACGGGGAACGCGTCTACATGGACCCTCATCGACCACATGATGCACGTCTTTTTGACGGTGTACAGTCTACAGTGTACAGCAAAAGGTGGCAACTATAGGCCAATAAAAGGCTTCTTTCACAAGGGAGCGCTGTGACAAACAAGGTGCTGATTGTCATGATGTTTGTCGCGGACACCCAAGCAGCATCAGGAATATCAGTATCAGCTTAACAAAAAGGTGGTTATTCTTTTTTGTATCAGCATCAGTTCCTGCGCTTAACAAAAAGGTGGTTAACGAGACCAGTACACCATCTTTCTCCGCCGACGCTCTTCCGGAGAAAACGGGAAACAAGTGTGCGATGCGTGTCACACTACACGCATCCAGACCG
Organism: Durusdinium trenchii; assembly: GCA_963970005.1. Classification (NCBI taxonomy): domain Eukaryota; class Dinophyceae; order Suessiales; family Symbiodiniaceae; genus Durusdinium; species Durusdinium trenchii. The sequence goes on along the minus strand of CAXAMN010022984.1, from coordinate 834,303 downwards.
TCCAAGGCAAACGCGTCGCCGCCAAGACCCACGCGCGTGTAGCGTCGCTGCGCCAACGAATCCACCGAGAACACATCCTGCAAGAAATCAAAGACCTCATCGCCAGTCACGTCCACGAACGCAAACGTCTGGCTCCGACGGACTCCGGCGCACAGGAAGCCAACGCCGCAAAGCGCCCCAAACAAAGCACAAGTGTCGTGGCACCACACGCATCGTCCATCGAGCCACTGCCGAGCACAGTCCCGCACAGTCGTCGTCAAACAAAACGCCAAGCCACGACAGAGACTCACCCCAAACCAGAATCCAAACAAGGAAAACAAACCACGTCAAGCGCGCAGCCACACGCGCCAACGCATGGCCACGCATTCAATCCGGAGGTGCCCGAGGCGAAGCCAGCAGGGAATCAGGTCAGAGGGGAGTCGACAAGGCTGTATGACTACGTCTGCCCACGCTGCAAATGTCCATGCCGCAGTGGGGTCCAAACTGGCCGAGTCCACCATCGAGGAAAGTGCGGCCACAAATTTCGTGTCTTGGACGGTGCAGTTGCTGGTCGCCAACACGAGCACACTTGTCCACGATGTGGTGAGTCCAACACCGCACACCCAACGGCAAGGCTTGTTCTTGTCAGGCATGGAATGTTGCAGCATAAAAACATGGCGCGTTCTGTGCCGGACGACCAGACAAAATCGTCATCCCCAATCGAGCCTTGCTTTGTACTCCTGGCGTTTATACTTCTCAATGCGCTCGTAGCCGCACTACTGCAAAAGCACACAACTCGGGGAGGGCCAAACCCCAGAAGCCCCATCGTTGTCGTGGAGGTCGTGGGAACACCTGGTCCCGCCACAGCTTTTCCCAATCTAATTCTGATCCAAAACGAGCCTCCCATGGTCGCACTTTGGGTGCCAAA
>CAXAMN010022984.1:793580-817771 GCA_963970005.1 Durusdinium trenchii | reverse complement strand
TCTGAGTCCGAGTGTGGAAGTGATTGCCACTGTCAGTTAAATGATGTTAAATGTTGTTGTTGTTGTTGTTGTTGTTGTTTTCGCGGGGGGGGGCGAGTGTTCTAGTTCCAGTTCCACTTCCAGTTCGAAGTTCCTACTCTGGGTCCGAGTCTGGTCTGGACGTGATGGCCAATGTCACTTGAATGTCGATTAATATTTTTGCCGGGGGGGGAGTTCCAGTTCCAGTTCGAGTTCCAGTTCCAGTTCGAGTTCCAGTTCCAGCTCGAGTTCCAGTTCCAACTCTGGGTCCGAGTCTGGACGTGATGGACAATGTCACTTTAGTGTATTTTTTTTACCGGGGGGGGGGGGGGTTCCAGTTCGAGTTCCAGTTCCAGTGGGGTACACTATGTGCCTTTCTGTCCGTGCCTGTATTCTATAGCTATCAACATTGTGGGTGAGGGGGTTCTCTCGTTCTTGCTGCAACATGCAACATGCAATAATGGATCCACAAAACCATCGGCGGAGGCATGTGCAACGGCGCCAACTCTTCCGTCGGGGCCACAAGCTGAAACTTGGCTTCACCGAGCGGAGGTCACCATCGATTCGAACAGAGCAGAGATCAGTGCAGACTTGAACACGATTTGAACACGATTTTTTGGTCATTGGGATGACTGGAAAGATATTCTTCAGTGTTTTTGTTCAAAGAAGGTAACGGTTGTGCACAAAAACTAACACATTTCCTGTCTCATTACACATAATTGTGTGCTTTCCATGGTTTTGAAGCCCTAGCCAGGGAGTGAGACAAGTCTCTTTTCTGACTGAGTTGTTTCTTGATGGCCCATGGAGCGCTTCTATGTTTCTGTGAGGTACCTCTTTCATAATCTAACTGATCCTGCAGTTTTTTGGTGGCGGCCCTTCTTGACACATCCAGCTTACAGGAAGTACAACATAGTGCTCTCCTCTAGTATGAGTTCTGCTGTTTTGCATTGTGGCCACCAACCCGCTTGAGTAGCGTGGCCTTGACTTCTCAGGATTGCACGGGGCAGTCAGCAGGAGCTCCCTCCATGCGCTTGTCACGGTGAATCAGCTGCAGCCATCGTCAGACTGGGCATACATCACCATGACCATGTCAACCAAACACCCAGAGTGGGTTAGATTAGATCTTGATTGACCATCTGCTAGTACACTACGAAGAGCTGGCGCTACTACGTACTACACGTCATGAGACGTACGTCAACTCGCGGTCGCAACCGACTTCACGTCCGAGCATGCAGAGACGTTGCCCGCTAATGGAGAGAAGCTTGCCGGGCGTCCAATTACCGCACCTGACAGATGTTTTACAATGCTAGAGCCATTTTCATCCTGAGTGACTTGCCTGGCAATGAGGAGATGTCCCAATCTCTTTGCAAATTGACCCTTGTCTCCCTAGCCATCAGGATTTGTGTGAGTGATTACCCTGACTCTTTGAGACAGATTGAAGGACAAAGCCATCTGTAGTCGCTCGGACGACTTAGCAACAGCACAAGGAAAGCTACATGGAGCAGATGTCTACATCGTTGGCACTGCACATATCTCGCCTCAAAGCATTGCAGACGTGGAGGAGATACAACAATTCTTGCCAGAAATCTAGGCTAGGTCCTAGGTGCTTATAGTAGATCTAAGTAGCATTGTTTGGCATATGTTGTCCGCGTATAGGAGGCCTTTTCAGGTTTGCTTGGATTATGGACAGCCACCTGGTTCAATTTATGCCTTCGCTCAACATGTTTTGCTGTCAACTGGTAGAGTAGGACACGAAGCCCAGATCATCATGTGGCCACCGCGGGCATTCAGCCACACCACCTCCTGCGCCGTTCATGCAACGTGGTTTTCTGTCGAAAGGGATGCAAGGGAACGTGCTTTTGACTTGAGGTTTCTTTCAACGACCTTTCCCTGTAGCCAGTGCTGTCAGTCAATCCCAAACTGTTCGGAAAAGCATCCTTGAAGTCGTTCAATACGGTCAATGTGTTGTAACCGCAGGAGCTGATGTCCAAAGTGAAGCCAGATGCCGTCGTGGTCGAGCTGAGCCGCGATCGTATCAATAGCCTCTACCCGATGGCTGATTCCAAGAGTCTTGGATGGAAAACTTCAGACTCCTGGGTGCGAAAGCTCAGTAGCGTCCGATCGCTCCTAGGTCCTAGTAGTAAGGCCAGTTTCGCCCCGGCCCTCGTCGCGTCCGATCGCTCCGTTCGTTGCGATGCCCGAAATGCTCCTAGTAGCTTCTTGTTCCTAGTAAGGCACTTGTTTCTACTAGCTTCTTGTTACTACTAGCGTGGCACTTGTTTCTACTAGCTTCTTGTTCCTGGGTGCGAAAGCTCAGACTGGTGAGAAATCCGCGAATTACGTGCTACTGCAGCTCTTCTAGTGCCTTTTGAAGCCTTTTGTTTTGTCCAGGTCAGGCTCACTGCAACTGGATTTGGACACTACGCCTGGTGGCTTTCCAGTTGTTTTACAGACCAGGTCTCCTGGCAAATGAACTGCTAGTCTTTGTGTGTGTGTTGGAAACTATGTTGTACAATGAACTATTGACGAGGGGCTATAAACGACACTTGTATGCATGTGTCCTGCTTGTTTCATATCTCTCATACGTTGGGGAATCTTCAACCAAGAGCAAGGGACTTGCACATTGATTGGCATGTCAAGCGGGTCGCCCCCAAAGAAGCAATTGCATCCTTTGGGATGACTCCAAGCACTAGCCATCATGAGTAGCCAAGGTCATTTGACTCTGAGACAGAAGGTCAGCTAGTCATCCGCCATGCTGCCGAGGATAAGGCCAAGTCAACTACTCAAGTGGTTTGGTGAGGTTTGTTTGTTATTGTTGGTCTGATTGGTTGGCCTCCCTCTAAAGCCCTTTTCAGCCTTCATCATACCCTTTGTCCTATGTATGATGACTTTGCCAGTGGAAGGTGCTTCTACTGTATGCAAACGTGTCAAGCTTTGCCCGTGCCTTTTTGGCTTCTGAGAAAATACATGAACATGCTGTAGGTGATATGTTTGACCTGATTGACACAGTCGATTCAGACTCATGTCCGGTTAGAAAATATCAAGAGAACATACGTTTTTGTTGTTTGAGAGTGCTTGCCTTCAGGTGGATGTGGTGAACATGAGACAACCGCTTGCAAGCCTGAGCCGCTTTGCCGATCATTTGGTCCATCGAGACTCGAATCGCTCAAATCGCTGATGTGAAACAGCGCGCAGAAACTCTGCTCGTGTAGTGAAACTGCGGTTTTCAGCAACAGAAGCACCAACAGGTTGGCAACCAAACTGCTCTTTATTGTGAGTCCGCATCGGTTTGCATCTTCACTAAGGCCATAGCCAGTGGCTGGAAAAGGCTTTTCAGAAGCATCGTGACTTTGAAGCAGAAAACGGTCGGAAACGGTGGGTTTGTTTTCCTGTCAAAGCCTCATCCCGCGTAGAAAAATGAAAGGATTGGATGGTTTTCCAGTTTTTGCCCCACAGGTTGCCACGACCATTCACAGCAAGCGTGATTATATATATATATATATATGCACATAGCAGCTTCCCAAGACTCATCTTTAGTATCTTTGCCTGGTGAAGGCCACACATCGCAGAAAGGTAGCTGTCGGCGGTTTGGACCGGCAGGTCGCGCATCGCTTCGTCGACGGTCAGGCTATCGCAGTGAGACGGTGAAGATTTGGCCGGCCATCGAATTCATGATGGCCATGGCGAATCAGCTCTTCCCGTTGGCCCAGCGGGCCTTCTACTTGTGCCACCCATGAAGTGGGCGGAACAAACTGGCAGCTTCCAGAGAAGCTGTCATTTGGGAGAGTAGATGTCTAGAAAGGGTTTGCTAGGTGATCTTGGACCATACATGGATGGCTGTGGATATAATTCCCAGATCACAGAGCCGGTTGAGCATACCCACTAATTCTGCGTCAATGGCAGTCACCATCAGCTGGACATTATCATGTTGTATCGTCCTTGCTGCCCTTACCTAATTACTCCAAAATACTTTAAACACTCTCAGTTGGCCAAGGAGTATGAGGATGGATTTCAAGATCGGGCCATCGATGGGAGGATCATTTGTTTTTGGGGAACTCGCCAGGTTCTATGGCCTCCAACTTACTAGCGATGGCCTCCAACCTAATGTGATGGCCTCCAACCTAACAGCGATGGCCTCCAACCTAAGTTTTCAACCCGTTATTGGATGATTTGCACTTCCCAGGTCTGTGGGCAACCTTTCGCAGAGTGGCGGAGAGTTTGCCGCCGCCGCGCGTGCGGCGCGCCAGCTGCGTTGCTGGAGTCTCAGAGTGTTAGACCTCAGATCTTAGGATGAATCTTTTTCAATTGGGTGGCCCCTCAACCAACGGTCTAATCTATACATTTAAAAAAACAATGTGTATATATATATATATGGCCCTCAACCAAGGGTCTAATCTATATACATATACTCATTTTGACTCCTGCCAGTTGGTTTCGGGGTCTTACGGTCTCATGCTAAGAAGAAGATAGTCTTGAGCAGCAAGCCTGATGTCCAATGCGCTGTGTCAAGGTCCAATCATCTTGGGTGATGTGGAGAACGAGGTGCGGCAAGCTTGAAGGTATCATTGGATAAGTCTTCGGTAAATAACAGTGCTTTGTACAGGAAGTGTCACGAATCACCTGCTGGGATCAATTTAGACTATATATAACTAAACATTGCATGCATTTCTTGACTCCATCTGAAAAAAGAGGCCAGAAACCGCCAGGGTCGGGAACATCTGGGTGTCTACTATATCGAAACAGCCAACAAAATGAAGTGATCGAGCAACAGACAATGTCTAAAACGTTGGTAACGTAATACACATTTTGGGGTAAATGATTGTACATATTGTGTTTTTGTTGCTTCGAAGGGGGCTTTGGAAGATGAATGAAGATGGTGCCTTCTCGTTTGGGGTTGGTCGACTTGCGATCCATTCCAGGACCTCTTTGATCCGCTGGGCGCTTTAGAGGTGACCCGCGAGGCGAAGACGGGGGTGAGACCCTGACGATTTGGGTACATGTGTGTACTAACACGTGTTGAAATCCATTTCATCCACCCATCTTCCCATTCTATATATGGGTTTTATGCTGGTCAATGATTGTTACCGTTGAAACATGTCTCATTTGGTCTTCCAAAATGCCATGAAATGGCTCGTGCCTTGGCGGATGTTCCATGATTTTCGCCCGAAGCCACCGCAGAGGACTCCTGGTGGGTGCGCCTGGGCGGACCTTTGGTGCGTCCCCACACGGGTGGAGTGGACTTGATCGAGGCCGAGGGGGCGGGTTGCGGGGAAGCCCTACCTCTGAAACTTGACACAAGCACAATCCAAGCGACCCGGTAGGCTTCATTTGCTTTGGCTCATACCCCGGCGATTTTGGCATTCTCAGAAAGTGACCCTACAAAGACCCTATCCTGCTGGAGCCCACAAGGAAGATGACTGGAAGAATTGCAGGAATTTCATGAACCTGAGGCACATCCAAGAATCATGGAAGTGGATGGAGGTGGATGGCTGGAAGACTCCTTTCATTCGGTGTATTACAGTGTTGGACATACATGACCCTTGGATGGAGGGTATCAGATCAGGATTTCAATGCTTGTTATAATGAGGCTTCACACATCTAAGAGCATAATGCCAGGCATTCAGCAAGACCTTCGGGTTTTTGCCACTTGGCACACTGATAGGCCGATAGTCCAATCCTCTCCGACTCTACTTGTTACCAGACATGCTGCTGCCAAACAATGCTACAGGACACGCATTGAGTGAGCGATCAAGTCCCGCATCATCACTTTTCAATGTTTTGAGTACCTTCAAGAGACAAGTTCTTTCTTTGTTGTGGTACAGATCCATTCAACTCATTTGTCAAAGACCTTGACATATATTTTATACCTCATGTCCTGTCTGACACAGGAATCCAAGTATACGGTATAATTACGTTCTTCTCGATCCGAAAAACAAAAAAAGCGACACGTTCTTCTCGGTCCTTGTTGGCTCGTTCTTTCGAGTGCTCAGCTCCGATCCACCCGCCAGGCCTTAAAACATGTCTTTGCGGGCACCACCAAGCCTGGAACTGGAGCACGGATCGGAGCCATTTACTTGGCCTTGCTGGTCTATGGCTTCTATTTGGACGAGAAAGCGAGCCCCACCTGCAGAAGTCATGTGTGGCGGCTGTTTTTGGTCACTTGAATATACATGTCCGAACAGCCCATCAGATGCGCTAGATGCGCTGGCGCCCCGAGGAATGCCATTCACACGGATTTCAACTCTGCCCCTCGTCCAGTTTCAGGAAGGACCACAGTCTTTGCAGCTGGCGTGTCGAGTGAACACAAGGATCTGACAATGTTGACAAGCAATTTGACAGTTTCGACTGAAAGAAAGACACCGATGGTTCCGGGCACGGATGATCACGGATGCATGCAACGAAAGACACCGATGGTTCCGGGAGGGGATTTTGGTTTGCACAGACCACATACGATTCTGAATGGATGGCCTCTATCAGGGTGGTTGGACAGTAGACTAATGAGGTTGTGCTGCTGCTGTCTGCGATGAGCGCAACCAATACGAGCCTTGGTTTCTAGATAGTGAGGTGACGTGCTACGTTCCATTGAAACCTGATGTAACGAATGCTGTTTAGCTAGGCAATTGAGTACTATCAACGCCCATGCTAAAGTCATCCAAAGTCATTGATGAGATTGTGTTGTTGCTCGCTTGTTGAATGTAAATGCTTCCAGTTGACAACCTGTCTGGTGAATTTTGGTTCCATAAACCTGTGTGGATCATGATCCTTTTCTCACAGCTGAAGACCAGTTCAACGATGCACCAGACCGTGAGAATTTGCTTGACACGTTCACTTAAACTCTAGCAGCAGACACACATGTTCTCATTGAAAGCTACACCCCATCATCCATCCTGAGTCCCAAGTGGAACCGACTCTCTTCGTCTTCAGAGTCTTCACCGGCTAAGCCACTGAGACTGGTCGCCGCGACCCTCGTTTTCCTCCTCACGGCCACGCGCGACGAGCTTCTTTTTCGCGCGCTGGCAGAAGCAGCTCGCACAGCGGTGGAGAAGAAAGGTGGGGTAATGCATTGTTACTAGTAGCTTCTTGTTACTAGTAGTAAGGCACCTGTTACTACTAGCTTCTTGTTACTACTAGTAAGGCACTTGTTACTACTAGCGTGGCACTTGTATCTACTAGCTTATTATTAGCCTTTGCCGATGCGTCGAAAAAGACAAATGACCTTCCGCAACAAGGACGCTACGAACGGAGCAAGGGCATCGCTACGATCGTAGCTTTCATATTGAGAAAAAACAACTTGTTATCCATTGTAAGCCCAATTCGTCAGCTACCATAGCATGGTGAGACCTGAACCGGTGGCGGGTGATAGCCTTCAGCACCATATAAATAATTACACTATACATGCCTCTTGTTCTGGTTGCTTTTGTTGAGAGTCCATGCTTCAAGCTTCAAGGTATTGGAGAATAAGTCATTCTTTTAAGATAATGACTCAATCACCGACAGGTTTTCCTTCCAGGCATCAGCCGATTGCATACCTCGTCTTGTGCCGACTCAACGGAGCCGGGCACCAGGCCACGGGACAGTGGTCTTGGTTTGTGGCGTGGCGCATGTGATGCCTGGCAGCCAACCAGTTTGTTTTTTCCTTTTTGTGGGTTCATGTGCTGAGGAGTTCGGCTCACCATGAGAAAGCTGTCCTGTCTATGTCCTGTCTATGGGTTAACAAACCTCTCAATGTAAGAAGAAGTGTGATTCATTATTGATTCATTTTCCTGTGGTGATAGCTGTGGCCACTAGCGACTCCCCACAGTTGCGAGGAATGGCATCGCTCGCTATGTCGCCAAAGCAAATGGATCTTCAAACTGAAGATGTAAAGTGTCCAGCTGCGAACCATGGGATGCAAACCGAAGGGTTGATCTTTGATGGCAGCATGAAAAACCTATAGAGTTAATATCCTGACCAAAGGTCATACGTGACTTCTGGTTGTTTCCACGCCTTTTGGACATTGCTGGACAACTACAGTAGCCTGGTCTACCAGTTGCTGTACTCGCAGAATTGCAGTGTGTGCTGTTTAGGTTGCGGCCCCAAGCGGTTTCAGCTACCAGTCTGTGTAGCAAAAAGGATCAATCCGAGACTCAGACCCACCAGGTGACCCTGGTGGAGCTGGACCTACTTTCATAGACTCTACCTGTCCCAAAGAGGTCCAGCTGTTCAGTTGGTCAAATCTTCCAAGCGGATCCTTTGAGGACCTGAGGCCAAGCGTTTGGCCCTTGTGCATAGAATCTGGTCCTTCCCCTGCCATGAAAATGGGTTTATCACAGAGAATGGCAAGAGTTTCACCTGGCAGGTGAAGGACTGTGTCCAAGTTCTTGGAAAACTGCGTGGATTCTCCTAGAAAGGTGCCATCCAGCCATTGCCAGTGAAGATAGTCTTCAAGTTCATCAGTTCTTTTTGGGTACGAGACGTGCTTTCGATGTAGTCATGACCCACAATGGCCAAGGCCAAGACAGGAACTTGGGAAGCTTTCCTTCAAAGCTTCACACAGATTTGAGGTTGGAGAAGGGTGTCGACAGAGTCTATGTAATGCTCGAAAACATTTTCAAATGTACAAAGGCACATGTTGAAATTGTGACCGTCTAAATTAGCTTTGTAGGAAGAGTTAAATATGCAGCTGATACAGTACTTGCAGAACTTGGTGGTTTTGAAAAAGCAAACCTGGTTGGCCGCAATGTTCAGGCACGTGGTGGAAATGCTGAGACGTGGCAAGCGGCCCCGATTTGCAGGTTAGTTGGTTGGTTGGCCAGGGTATGGACTGTGAATGTTGCAAACTCACACGACCGTGGAATCAGCCAAATTGCACAATGGGTCTCTCCATGTGTCCATTGGTTATGCAAAAACCATGCTGACATATCCAGCACAAACCTCCACCCTTTGCTACGATCACAGCTTTGCTGAAAGGATGATGACATGGCCATGGCATGTTCACTGGCATGTGCTTGATCTTACAAGGCAAGGTACTCTCGCTTCCTTGTATTGGCATCCTTGCCATGGAACCTTAAAGATGGTTTGGTGTTTGTTCTGCTCGGGAAAAAAAACAGGTGAACGCCTCTCATTGCTGGAAGAAGCCCTTTCCTCCTCGTCCTACAGGCCAGACGCGTCTCGCCGCTCGCGTCCTTGCCTAACGCGTCGCCAGTGCACGGTTTTCGCGGCAGTACGATGGGACGACGTCGACGGTCCTTGGGCGTTGGTCAAGGGACCAAGCGTTGGTCGACCGAGGAAACGCTGTGAGCGGGGAAAAGGAGGAAACGCACGCCTGTGCCAGGGCATCCAGAATCGGACGTCAATCTAGCCGTTCGGCACAGCTTGGCCAAAAGGCGTTCCACCTTTCAGGTCCATGGAGGAGCTGCGGCATCAGATTGAGGTGGGACAGGACCAGCTGCGCATGTGAGTATGACTATGGGCAGTCAGAGTCACTTCAATTAGGGAAAGTGATGGAATGTGGGTGTGGACCAGAACAGTGGACAGCTGTTGCTCAGGCATGCACATGATAATTCTCGGCTAAAGATGGCTATATGCTCTCATTCCACATGTTCCAGTTATATTCCACATGTTCACTGGATGACATGCTTGGTTTCACACAGTTTTCTTCCAGTAAAAATCAGACTTGTAAACACATTCCACTTAGGAGCAAGGACGCTACTAGGGGCTCCTGGCCTTACTACTAGGAGCAAGGACGCTACTAGGGGCTCCTGGCATCGCTACTAGTATCATTTTTCATTATACTTATCATATCTATCAACTTGACATTGACCTCTTGCAGGTTCTTCTCCGAGTCCCGCCCAGTCCCGAGGCCTGGCGCGAGGCGGAGCGCGCGGCCTTTGATGCGGACCGTGGCCTGGCGAAGGCTGAAAGGCGGGTATGGGTGTGGCCGCGTAAGGGCGAAGGCTCTCGGAGCGGAGGAGATGGAAGACCGGTTCTTTCTTTCTTGGATTTTTTCGGGAAGTTCCTGGGACGGTGTGAAAGGAGCAGTGATATCTGGTGGAGATACGAAGTGATGTAGAATTTATATTGGATGACGGCATGGAAGATACATGCATCCCAGTGCATCCGACTTGAAAAGGACAAATCGCAAAAAGAGCGAGGATTGCCTGAAATTGAGTGGACTGTGGGAAAAGGAAAGAACAAGAAAGACACATCCGTAGTCCCTGAAGAAGCTACTGTTGAGGGGGCCCTAGTATACCTATGTATAGATCCAACATAATACAAGACGCTGAATGTGTTTCTGTCTTTAGGTGTCCTTCCCTTCTGAGGCTACTACGACTCGCAGCGGACACTGGGATACACCGAGCACAATCGTGGGTCTCAGGAGATGGACCCGACTGAGATCGAGTTGGTCAGAAACTTCAGGGACCTTTGACATCCCGAGGAATTGAAATGAATTGACAAATGAATTGAACACATGCTTGTGCTGGCTGCGCACTTTAGGACCTTAGGACGCTCCACGCAAGTTTAGTGAAGGAGTTCTACCTCGTTTGTGGCATCAAAGAGGGTCACACAGTTGGATCCACGTCGGACCTCAGTGTGACGCGCAACCTGGGCCAAAGAATTCAGGAGACCTTGACCAGACGCACTTTGCAGCTGTGTTCCTTGCAGACTGATTCAGTGCCCAACAAGGACTGGAACCTCAAGCTCCCAAGCGCCATGTCCTTTTTGGAAAGGGAAGCCTCAGCTTCAGTTTACCAGATGCAGTGCTCGATCGTTGAAGGGTCAACACCTAACGCCCATGTTGTTGCGCAGGCAGAGAACATTCTGGCGGTCGCTTCCTCAGCACGTTGACTCCCCAATCACATCCAATCATCAAAATTTTTGAATTTTAATATCCTTTTCAGATCTCCTTAGATCCTTTCAGTTTCCATCCCACCCAAATCGATTCTTTGCATCAGTTACTTTGGTGACTTCATCGCAGGCCGACTCGGCGCCAGGTGGACCTGGGCTGTGGCTCGGGGCTGTCGACGGTGGTGGCCTCCAACTTGGGCCTCGCCACCATCGGTCTCGACTTGTCCTCGGAGATGCTCCGGTCCAGCGAGTGGGGAGAGGTTGGGTGAGGAAGTTGGGCCGAGAAGGAAGCAGGGGAGAATTAAGAGCTAGCTGGAGGATATTTTAAGATTTTTAAGAGGAACCATACGACGGGGGGAGAACGTCAAGAAGGCTTATGAGCCTTATGAGGTTATGATGTGATCCACTAGATTCAGATCACTCAGTCCTTAAAATGCACCAACATTGACAGAATCGACCATGGGCCGCATAGGGGATTCTTTCATGGATTTGCAGAGCGGAAAACCCATCGCAGCACCATGCTGTTTGGCAGCTTGGAGGCTCATGTAGTTGGACTGGTAGACTTGCTGCAGTCGCTCGCCTCGAGACAACTCGCAGGTGTCCTCCACGCGAGGACCCTTGGCTGGTGAACGGATACGAGGTGATCTTGCTCAACCACTTCCTTTCAGACACTAAGCTGAACTAATCAACAAAAACACCAGACGTTTGCCTCCAGTCAGTTAGAGATTGGCTGAGTACTGTGGTGGCGATAATTCGGAATAGTTGTATATAGTTGTGTTCCGGAGGAGGAAGCCATCCGCACTGCTTGGTGGAACTGTCAGATTAGTCAGTAGATTAGTCACAATTGGATGCCTGAAGGACAGTCGTACCTGCATTCTGGTTGCACGCGGCACCGTTGTAGGATTTGTCCAGAGCTGGGTCAAGTTCCAAGTACTGGTACAAACGAGCCGACGTCTAACAATAAAACTGTGAGCTGAAACTTGATGCATCCACTACTCTTCACTATGACTTTCATCAGCTTTCATCCTCCAACAGACCTTTTTAAGAGAATCTCTCCGAGAATTCCAAATGAACGGTCACCGGATAGTAGCGTTCTTGTTCCGTTCGTAGCGATGCCAGGAGCCCCGAACGTAGGGAACATTGTTCCTAGCTTCTTGTTCCCCCAGGAGATGGTGTCTTCGATTTGTGCTTCAGCGTCTCAGCCGTGCACTACTTGGTCCAAGATTCCCTGGCGCGCACCGCCGCGGAGCGGATCAGCGCCTTGACCAGCAGCCTGCGGAAGATCTTGACGCAGACAGCCCGCCCATGCACGTGACTCGGTCCAACGGCGATCGAAAAAGAGAAGAGGCGTGTCGTTTGGGGGGTCTTCTCATGGATTATCTGATTTTTCTAGTTATATGTTAAAATTGGATTGATTTGTCTACTGTATGTTCTTAGATTCTTATAGATTCTTATATATAGATGTCAGATGTCTATTAGATATTTGTTGGATGTTCTTTTCCCTTTGGGCAGATTTGGATTTCTGGATCCGTTCGAGTCTAAGAGTTGGATTTTCAGTGTTCCAGAGACTGTTAGACTTAGGCTGCAAGCTTACCTGACGAGGGATTCCAATGCCGTTGAGAGCTTCCGCCAAGTCGCTTTGCGGGATGGATGGGGTCTTTGCGAGCTGGTGGTTGATCAATCCCATGGGCAGAAGGCAGAGAGAGACTTTTTATATCTCTCACAACAAGCAGAAGATCGCCCACCTCGATGTGTGCTTTATGAACATGCCCAAGCTACTTGCGCGTTGGCTTTGGAATCCTGGACGTATAGAACTGGAGCTCCGCATCCAGTTCGTTTAGATGCTGCACATCGCGCCTGGCTAGTTCGTGAGCACGACCGGTATGCAAGGCGAATGCTACGCTTGCACAAGAGATTCTTGACGATTTGCCTTTTTACTTTTTGTTTGCAAGACCAAAGTTAGTGAGTGGCTCTTCCAAGCTTCATAGACTCCATTATTTTTCTCATAATTGGGTGTCATACCCGGCCCTTCCGCGTATACTACAGGTGTTGGGTGCTTCCCTCGCATGAGTCAATCATCCACCCGCACGGTGAGGGCCGTGCTGCCTCAGGATGTGAGACCGGCGGCAGTTTGGATCACTCGGCACCTTTGGGCCCGGAAGCCCAAACCCTGGCCGACCGCTTGGCCGCCGTGGAAAGCACTGAGGATGAGGAGGTGCCGTGGAAAGCACAACCGCCCCCAAAGAACACCGAAAAGACTCGAGAGGAGTGTGGGACAGTGACAAAACTAAGTCTGTGCTGGAGGACCGTAAGTGTTGGTGTTTCTGGGCGTAGGACGTCGACTGGTTCTGGATGGTGTTCTGGCCGGGACGACCGTGAAGCACCACGGTCGATGGTTGGGACTCATCAACGACTGGCTAATCGGAAGGACTCCTATCGAAAGCGTTGTGGATCATGCTGGTCATCAAAGACAAAGCACTATAGTCTATAGTATTCATTCAGGTTCTTCAAACCGTTCAGATCAAGACATTTGATTCACTATGTGCTACTCCGTGTCGATTTGACAATTGCATCCAAGAGATGATAGTCATTAGTTACTGAATCTCCTTCTTCACGTTGCTTTAGGATCTCGGTCATAAGCAATGCCAGTTGCTTTTGATGTCGTGGTTGAAGAAGACCGTCAACCATTAAACCAATTTCTTGTAGGGTAGACATGTTTTGGAACAGATCCCCAACTCCCAACAGTAACAGAGCTGCTAGTCGATTCAGGCACGCCTCTCAATGATCTTGAATGTGCTACACACATGAAGAGTGCCGAAGAACATCGAAGATTTGCACTTCTTTTGGCTGCTTCTCCTCGATGAACCCGATGTCGCGTCCGCCCGGCACCGCCTCCATCGCTGAAACGAGCGACCACGTTGGGTCGCCCGTTACGCTTCGCTCCACCGCGCCGACCGCGGTGAGCCACGACCGAAACGATCCACTCCGCCGTGGGTGATGGCGAAGAAGAGCCATAAGAGCCATGGGGAAAGTCGACCAACGGACCAATGAACGTGATTTGGAAGAAACCCTGCAGCCGAGCCTCACTTCATGTCTATTCAGCTGCTTGCAATGTAAGAATGTAGGCAAATTACTTGGTCTTGTCCAAGCTTCTTTTAATTTCTGATGCACTGGCTCAAGGAGATAGGTTAAAGTTTATGCATGATGCAAGGTCAGACACTTGATTACTCTTTCTGGAGGCGACGAATCACTCTCCAAGCGTTCATTGACAGTCGGAAAGCAACAACAACGCAAAGGCGTGTTATCAAGATTCCCTTAGAAAACCCTGCATATGGCAATCGACAACGGGACATTCACTCCCTCCACACCAGCCTCATCCACACTGCACTTTAGACCACCCACCGATAGACACACAGACACGTGTCTTGCTCTTGTATGTTCTTGAGTGTTCCTGTTGCGCATGGCTGAGTGATATTTTCGGTTTGAAGTTCTAGTTTCTTGGCGATTGTAAGTCAGAGCTGCTTAGTTGCGCAAAAGCTAACCACTCACCCTCCAGAGGAGCCTGAACATGGGGCAGCCAGCTCCTTCAAGGGGTTGATTTCGCTTCTGAAGTGCATTTTTTGATGGCGTAGAGCCCTCGACACGCTGCGGGAGTCAAGCTTGCTTGGATTGTGTCGGAGGATTTGTTGCCGCGCAACGAGGTCGTCTCCAGGGTGCTCTGAGACATCACTGCAAAACTTGAACGAGACCATCACAGAATTGATTCGCTTGCTTTTCCCTGGTCGTTTATTCAAACGGAAAGTTGGCAGCACGCGGTGCAAGTTCCTGAATGAGAGATATTGCAGGATATACGGTATACGCACTAATTCTAGCCTTGAGTATGTGAGCTCTTGAGCCAGGTCAGCCATGTCCGCTGCGCAGGCCAACAATTTGAACTCTCATGAGTTTACAACAGTTTACAGACATATCAAATGAACTCGGACGATTCCTGTAGTATTTTTTTCTGCTGGATCAATGCATGGTCTTCCATGATGTTCATGTTTATTTTTTGTTGGACTGAGTCCTGACGCATATTCAGGTCCAGGCGTGCACGGAAAAAACGGTGCAGCACTCATGGACTGTGCCAGGTGATGCAGCAGCAGCAGGTGGTCAACTCGATGCTGCAGCAGTTGCCACAGCAGCAACGCTCGCAGATCGAGCAGGCCGGTATCGAGTCGAGCAACGTGCATGCTTTGATCGTTCATTTGAGCACTCCTTTGAGAATCTTGAAGGGAGTTGCACAAGTTGTATGATGTACAAAAGCTGCTGTCTCTTGAGTAACGAAACTGGACTCAAACTGACGACATTCAATGGCTACCTCAGAGCTTGCGTTTTTTTATTTGTCATTTGTTCGCAAGGTCAGGACATCGCCAAGTGATTGTAGGAGTAACCTATCAGGACTAAGACGGCACACGAAGCCTTTGCAACAAAGATGTTGCACGAACCTATAATGGCATGGGCCAAATATGGCCAAATTTGGGTCCTAGTACAGGGACTCAGGGACTCTCAGTCACCCCTGATGCAAGCCGTGCCCTTTCGAGCTGGCCGTTTTTGGGCACCAGCTGTGGGACATTGTTGGAGACTGTAAATTTATGATAACTTCAATGCCGCGGGAGGGCATCAACACCATAGGCAAAAAAGATTCAACGATGCCAGAATAGGCATCAAACAAATACTTGAGGGCTTCCTCAATAGATGTGTATTGAAGTAGAAGAACCCATAATCCATGAGTCTTCTATTGATCTCCTCTCTCCCAGGCGGTCAATAACTACCGACAGAGCTTGGTGTCTCAAGGACACAAGAATGACACGGTCCAGGCCACGTGGTACCGTGGGGTCGAGCTCTTTGGGCCGGATCGAACTAGTTCTGGGAACAAATGGCAGAACAATCCCGTTGGGAGAGCTCCGAGCTCGGATATGATTACTGTAGGTTTCTTATGATGTTTTCTTGCTGTGCATGTCCACCACCACACATAAATCATCATAAATCATCATAAATCCATAGTATTGTAGTTCTGCCAAGCTGCATGGCCGTGGATCACAATCAAACTGTCCACAAGTGGATTGACCTTTTGAAGCAGAACGTGTCCTGTCCGAGTCCTACGTTTGGAACTACTACACGCAGTGGGTGCAGAAGCTCTACGCGGACCGAGCCACTTCGATGTTCTTGGTTCTGGGTGGACACCAGGCGGAACAATGAGATGCACTGTGATGCACTCCTCCACACTGGGTGAGAGAGAAGTTTTTTGTCGTTTGGCAAGCTAGCTTGACAACTTCCCTATAGATCGGTTAGACAAGTTCCTGCCCATAGTCAACTCATGTCAATTTCATAGTTGGCGCTAATGCTTTTGAGTATTGTTAGTTATTGAGAAAAACATGTCTAACGAGATAGATTAAACCATATATTTGACTATTTTATTGTATAATTGTTTCTCTATATAATTGAAACTGTCTCTGGAAGTGTGTCTGAAAACAAAGCAAAACTGATTCATTTCCTTACCAAAAACAATCATGGCATGGAAGACTTTTCTGTGTTTTGCACAACATAGATGTCCTAACAATCCTACATCTCTAAACTGCAACAGACAACAAGATTGTACCACTGCTGTGTTGTCACAATAATCCTACAGCCACTTGACATGAGAGTTCCACAACAATCCTACACAGTGTTACTCACCTTCCAAAACAATCGTACAGTGTCACTCACAGGTGCCACAACAATCCTACAGCTTCAGGCCAAAACCCACACCTTCTCACAACAATCCCAGAAGAGAAAAGCTCAGTCCAGATTACTACCACAC
Source organism: Durusdinium trenchii (assembly GCA_963970005.1). Taxonomy (NCBI): domain Eukaryota; class Dinophyceae; order Suessiales; family Symbiodiniaceae; genus Durusdinium; species Durusdinium trenchii. The sequence goes on along the minus strand of CAXAMN010022984.1, from coordinate 801,087 downwards.
GATAATCCAAAAGCCAGGTGAGACTGCAGTGTCCAGATTAAGCAAGTCTTCAGGCTTGAATTATGACCTAAAATAATAGAATTAACTTACACAATTGACTTGTATTTAAGTTCACTTCAAAATAGACCTTATATAAAATTGTTTTTTTTTGATTAAGATCGTTAAACAAACAAAAGTACATTGACTATTAGGCAGGAAATTGTCTAATCCGATCTATAGGGTTGGAAGTGTCCTCAGATCCCACTGCCGGCCATTCCCGTGGTTCCAAGATGTTGGCCATGTGAGATCCAGATTGCAGGAGCAGACCAAGCAAGCTGGCCAAAGTCAGGCAGATCAAAGCCATGCACAGGCCACGAAAGAGTCAACAACGGCATAAGATGCATAGTTCAGGGGCTTGGCCCAGCTTGGTTGTGAGGACTAGAGAACACCTTTGCCAAACACACAGCACCTGCTGCAAGCTATCCAGTTTCCATTCCGGTTTCTGACGTATCGACCCTCAGGGTTGCTGCACTGCTGCACCAGGGGCTCCTGGCATCGCTACTAGGAGCAAGGACGCTACTAGGGGCTCTGGCCGTACTACTAGGAGCAAGTAGCTACTAGTAACAAGAAGCTACTAGGTGTCTTTTTTTCTCAGCGCCAGAACCGTTCGCAGGTCCCGAGCCTTGCTCAGCAAGCGCAGCAAGCGGCACAACAGCAGGCACAACAAGCGCAGCAGGCACAACAAGCGCAGCACGAGCAAGCGCGTCAAGCCCAGACTCAGGACTTGGGGAATGGATGGGAATGGTGCACGAAGGACATGGAAAGGCAACGGCTCGCCGGCCTCACCTTTTGACCGCGAGAAGGTACTGTTTTGATCTGGTACTTGATTCCAGAATGTTTGGTATTTGAAGGTATGTGCTTTCGCCTCCAGAAAGCCTCTCTTTCACGATCCCGAACTTGGCTTCCACGTCCTGTGAGTTCCAGCTGGGACATGATTGCTTCCCTCATCATCCTTCGCCAACCCAGGAGTCATCTCAGCCCTCATTGCTGAGCGGGTGCTTGGGAGGCCCGCCTGCTGTGCAAGAGACTGACATCACCCCCAAAAACCCGGCCCGCGGCAACAGAGCTGTCATTTTCAGGACTTCTTCATCAGGGTTCATTGACTTGCAAAACATAGCAACAAATCCCTCCTTGGATGCAAGGAAAATCACAAGCCTTGCGTTATTAATGTTTATGAGCATTTGGTCCTTGCTCCAAACAATCTCCAATGGCCGGCACCTCAGCGTCGCGAGCCTCATGACGTCAGGTTCATCTCCGGGCCTGCTCAGTGGACAACTGGGAGGCACCGTTGAACACACGCATCCGCATTCTGCGCCACTGAGTCGTTGTGGCTTTTCTGGGCTCTGAAGAGTTGATGTCGAAGACCGACATCAAACGATATCAAGGGCTCCTGGCCTTACCACTAGGAGCAAGGACGCTACTAGGGGCTCCTGGCATCGCTACTAGGCTACTAGGGGCTCCTGGCACCGCTACTAGGAGCATTCTTATTAGTATCAAGAAGGCTAGTAGGTTGGACGGAACCGGTGAAGAGTCGATGTCTCCAGGCAGCTCCACTGGACTTTTGAGTGGCAACTTGGGCGGTTCCTCGGTGGGAGCTCTCTCGGCTCGACAGGAGCGGTGACCGGGGTGTCGGGACTGACGGGCGACGACTGATCCGCTAAAGATGCCAAAAGCAAACGTACAGAGTGCGCCAGCATGCGACAGCATGCGCAAGCATGCGCAAGCGTTCCACGGATTCTTGCCAGTATCAGAGCCCGCGCAGGATGGGGGGCACTATGCCAGCCAGAGCCTGAGAAATAGCCTAATGACAGTTTGAGAACGGAAGTTGACTCGACGGATTTGTGGGATGCGTTTGACCTTAATTAAGAAAGCTTTTGTGCCGCTCCTGGAGGACACCCCCTTCTTCCGGGAGCTTCCAACTGAGAGTATCAAGACCATTCAAGACCTAGATCTTGCAGATTTGGATTGTCACAGTATTTCTATTTAATTGCAGGTTAGTCAGAAGATGGTTTTAGTTCGTTTGCTTTGCCGATTTGCCGTTATCTTTCCCATCGGCCAGGTGCGTCGCGACCCATTGGCTCGTCGCAGGCGGACGACAGGGACCTGAAACGACTGGCGGACCGTGTGAGGTGTGCACCAACTGGCGGACCATGTTGGATGAATTTTGCAGCTTCGCTTCAAGACGAAAACAACAAAAAGGCCCTTTGTTGGATCATCCGGCGTTCCGCCGCCAAAAACTCTCTGGGTGTGAAGCCCTCATTGACCACATCCGACTCTGACCATTTCGTTGGGCGAGTTTGGCTCAAGTATAGCAAGCAGTTTCTCGTCTTAGTCGGGAAGCTGAACTCAGAGCCACCCCACGATGGCTGCAAGGATAGTCACATGTGTATCTTTGCTTGCGTCCGCGACCCTTGATGACCTTAGTCAGATTCTATTTGTTGGTGGACAAGCTGCGATGCAAGCTGGGTGTGGGTGCCGGCTTCACCTGCCCGATAAAATCGCCTAGGATTCGCACCTTGCTAGGGAATGATTTCTAAAGAAGGAGGGTTTTAGCGGCTAAAACGCAATGTATTTTATTGTATGTGTATGTGGTTGTTACTGAGTTCACCTGCTCATTTAAGGGGGAGTGGGGACCCTAAACCTATCCACCATTGAAAGAGAGGCTATGATTGCAGGTCACAGGGAGTGCTCTCCGAGCACGAACACACGGAAAGTGATAGACCACCGACCTCATGTAGACCAAATCAAGTTTCTCAGTTTCTAGTTTGTCAAGACCTCCAGGTGTGGTCCACCATGGGTCTGCGTCAACTGGTCGGTCTCCTGGCGCCATGACCCGCAGCCATGTCGTTTTTACTGAGGACTGCTGGTGTGCCTGCTGATCAGCTTCACTTGCCACACAAGTGGGTTCCAGCAGAGCAGTGTACCTTCGTCAATCCCCCGGTGGTGCAGCTGGCTGCAAGTTGGTGGTTTTATTGAAGCAGCTATCTAAGGGATTTGAGGGATTGTCATTGCCAAAGTAAGTTGCTCCAGTATTCTATGATATTCTATGTGTTTTTTCATGACTGGTTCACCTATGTGTGTTGCCTTTTGGCGGCATTTTAAGCAGCTGTCCCCGGCTGTTTGGTTGAGACCCCGTTGGCCTGTTGAATGATGACTCTCTGTGTAATGACTCCATTGTTCGAGCGAAAATGATTGGCTGTGCTGCAAGACCAAACACTTGTATGCAGAGGTGGTTTGGTCGATAGTATGTGTTTGTTTCGTGCTGCTGTGCCTGTCAATGGCATGGTGTTTCGTGTTTGGTCTTCGCAGAAAGGTTGCTTCTTGAATCATGTATCCATGTTTCGCTTGACTTTCCTCATGTACTTTGTTGGATTGCGCTGTGTCCTTTTTCGAGCACCATCAAGCAACCCATTTGCAGGTTCTCTAACAGAATCTCATTGATTTACATCCCCAGGTGCCCTATTATTGGGATCCGACCTGCAACAGCAACGTCGTGTCGCTCGGTTGTTGGGCAGATCCTTGGATCAGCAGGCTGGACTCTAGAGACTGGGGTCTGTGGTAAAGGCCATGGAGACTGCCGTAGTGATCGTGTACATTCAATAGATTCATATATAGATATAACATATATATATAGTTATATATATTATGTGTGTGTTTTTGAATAGAGAGACTCCCCAACCAATGGGTGTTGGTCTATTTTCATTCTTCCAGGGCGTCTTTGGGAAGTCTCACACCAATATAATATATATATATATATGCTACCCCCCAGTACCTACCTCTCATGGCAATGGCAACTGTTCAGGAATAAGTTGCACCAGCAAACGAGTGTCTTGTGTATCTCTTGTCTACTCTGCCCCATACATTCCTATCACCTGTGGTTGTTACGCACCTCTAGTAGAAGTAGTAGCATCAGTGGTAGCCTGTAACAATGCATCGAATCTAAAATGTGGTTCTCCTCATTTGTGTTGTCTTCACCTGAGATGTTCAATCTGATGTTCTTGCTTCCGCATTTGGGTTGTGCACAATTGACAAATCGCCTACTTGTTACATATTTACTTGCTTCAGGTAATGTAACGTTTAACATTATTACCATTCTGTATTTTGCTTCTGCTATGATATTACTCATGTGTATTTCTTGTTTGTTGAATGTGAACTCGCTTGAACATTAGCTATTGACTGTTATTGCGAGTATTATGAACATTTGTTGTACGATATTGTTGTTGTTCTAGTAGTTCTTTTATCCCATCATAATCACTTGGTGACTCATTCATTTTTTCTAGCTTGTCATGACTACTGGTTATTTTGGTTAGTGAAATGAATATGGTTTATGATTGTAAGTAACTTTGTTGTAACACATTGTTATTGTTAATTAGTTTCTATGGTTTATATTATGCAATCCCTGACCCTCAAATGATTTGTATGTGTGTGTGCGCGCAATGAATGGGTTCCATTCATTAACACGTTGAGTTTCAGCGTAGCCATCCAATGCAGAAACACTACTGTATCATGTTTGTTTCTGACATTTAACTTTCTTGAAGCTTGTTTGCCCCTTCTCTTCCAATGCGTATGTGGTTGTAGCAAATCTCTCTATATATATATACATATACTGTATATTGTGTTTTCTTCATTGATTTTCTGGACAACTGCTGACCCCAATAACACCAATTGTGTTATTTCTGGTGACTTTTTCAACAAGTAGGTCATGAAATATGCATGTTTTTCCAAACGTTCATCCATGCCACCAGTGCCACAAATATAACGTGTCTTACCTGCTTTGTATAATCTTGAAGGGCTCCAATAGGCATGTCTCAAACCCAATCAGTCTTCTACCTTTTCCTTATTTGCTACATTCCGTTCTTCAGCATAAAGTGTTCTATGCTGTTTGTATTGCTCATTTCGGTTTCTGACAAAGTTGTTGATTCATCCTGTTGTTCCAATGTTTGTTCATTTGTTCATTGTTTTCTAGAACACACGTGCCAAACTCTTTCAAGCACATTTATGCACCAGCCGTACCGTATGATTAACTGTTTTCTCTTGATACCAGTAGGCTCCCATAACCTTCTGTGGTCGTTAGCCCCCATTAGCCTTTGCAATGCCTCCTCACCGCCTTCTCTTGCTGATAACCTTTGTAGACACGATGGGAGGTGAGTGAAGGAGTAAAGCACTAGGAAATCCTAGAATTTTCCTGGAACCAAGAACCAAGATTGCACGGAAAGTCTTGGGGACAATATTCGTTCTGATGAAAATATGTTAGACAATCCATCACCAGTAAGATTTTCAGGAACCAAGAATCAAGATTTTCCCCACGACTTTGTGTGCAATTTTGGTTCTTGGTTCTTGGTTCCAGGAACATCTTAAGATTGATTAAGAACAATTTTATACTATGTTGTTCTGTTTTTAACCTAACATTTTCACCTGCAGTGCACGAGGGGGGTGCGGATGGCCCCCCCGGGGCCAAAGGAAAATATACATCTCTCTCTCTCTCTACATATATCTCTATATATATATTGAATATTAATCTGTACGATTTCACAAATATACTCAATATAGTCTATTGTTCTAGGTCACTAGGCATCAAAAACAATCATAAGACTCTACAATGGCCAGCAACTGCAAACTCACACAAAAGACTGTAAAACACATGCTTTCATAGCAAAGGTAGGGCCTGGAGGGGGGGTACCATCTATATATAGAAGAGATTTGAAGAGTGAATTCTCTTGAAACGTGTTGTTGGATATCGTTTCTACCAACTTGTGAGGCAGCTCTAGGTTCTGGGTGTTTTTTGATTGAACAGTAGTGGCCAACAAGCTGTGACATGTTTAGGCGAACGCTGCATTGCAACTTGTCCATGTTGTTTTCACCTGGCCAGTCAGAACATGATCTCAGGATGGCGTTCACAACGAGTGCCGCTTCTGCGGAGAAGAACCCTACACAGGAATACATTGCCCAGATGATGCCATTGTTCCATACCGTAAGAGCTGTGAATTTGACAATCCGCCAATCAACACCTACTTCTGGGATGCGGACTGCAAAGACGGTGACCTGGGTTGTAAGGCCGATGGCAAGCACCTTGGATGTCGGTGGTGTGGTTTTGGAGAGTACTCCTCAATCGAATGTCCTTCATCCTCATGTACCTTTGAAAATGAGCCTGTCACACCATACTACTGGGACACCTTGTGTGAGATGGGTATGCTTGGATGCTATGCAGATGGTATCCATGTGCAGTGCCGTTTTTGCGACTACCAGCCCTTCAACACAGTCCACTGCCCGCCTTCTGCACGGCCTGCGTATCCAGATGGTGAGTGCTGGTTTCCCTCAGGGACAGCACAAACCCACAAGTGGGATCGGCACTGCATGTGGGGCTTGCTTGGCTTCATGGCTCAAGATGCAGCGAGATGAGAGAGGTTAGGGTATCATGGGGTCAAAGCCCCAACATCAAGGAGGTGAGCTAACATCAGAACAACGATACTATGTGACTCATAGTCCCCCAAGATTCAACTACTTACAGTATTCAATACTGCATATTTAAATTAGCCCAACAACTAATCTCCAACAGCTGGGCATGAATTTGCTGGTTAAGCAATTGCACATTTGGCATTCGTCAAAAAACTTGCAAGGATTGCAAGTATATTAAGACTAATCATGGTTTGTGTTTGTTAGACACTGCTGTTTTCAAAAGTGCGAATCACATGCCACGCGAGCGTATTGAGACCGCAATACGTCAGTGCAGCACATGTGCCCACATTTGCGCAAGCGTCACAACACCGCAAGAAGCCAGAGCCTGCGGGGAATCTTTTCCGGAACCCGCTTTGGAGCCCGCCAGCAAGTTAGTACGACAGCATGACCTTTTCACATCAATCTCAGCGTGATGTGTTAGCATGTTAGTGTGAACATGCCAATATGACAATATGTCAGCATGGCAGCCTGACAACTTGTCGGCATGACACCACGCCAGCACATAGGCGTAGCAACAAGTCGTGTCAGCGTGTTTACACCCTTGGGAAATGTTGCGCACGAACTGACAAGGGCTTGCAACATGCCAACCTAAGTAAAAAGAAGTCAGAATCCAGCACGAAGTGCAAGTAAGTAAGGTGGTTTGACCATGAAGTTGCATTTCTCAAAAGTGAAGTTCCCCAACTCCAAAGCTCTCAAGTGTCAAGACTCCAAAAGCGCAGGCTGGCAAAGGCTGGCAAATTGTTCTAGTTACACCAGGGACCGTAAGGAAATGATCTTTAGCACTGGAGCAGGAGGTCACCATAGAGAGCTTCGCTGGGCACAGCTCCATGGGCTTCCTGTCCCCCCCTGCAAGTGAAATTAGACACAAAAAGGTTGCCTTGGACTCCCAGGCGTACAAACACACACACACACTTAGACAGATGGCTCGCAAGAGCAAATGTCAGTTTTGGTAGCCTCGAGATGTTAGCACCTTAGGATCTAGATCTTGCATTACCAGTCTAGAGCGCTGAAG
>CAXAMN010022984.1:782076-793570 GCA_963970005.1 Durusdinium trenchii | reverse complement strand
AATGCAGGTGCACGATGTGGCGTCCCACATTGCTTCACCGCGAGGTGGCAGTGTCTTCGTTGGGATAGTGTCACGTAGTGTCAGTCAGTCCTGCACTCCCCCTGCTGGGGTGACTGTGCAAATTAAGATTGGTCCCCTGAAGCAGGGGTTGACACAAACAGCCGTTGTTCGGCGCATCTTGGGTATTGATCTTTTTAGGGGGAAACAGGGTAAATCGACTAAACGAGCCTGAAAAGCAACCTAAAAAGCCCCGAGAGGAGGGCAACACAAAAGAAGAAAGGCAGCACACGCAGATCTTACAAACGAAGCCAGTTCCCGGATTAGTTAGGACCCATGACAGTGCAACTTGATCAGTGAATAATCCAGTGGGCCCTGCGGCTTTCGATCAGCACTCTCGAGCAAAATACGAATGATCAGAAGAGGCTCCGGTGCAAAGACGAACGATCAGGAAAGATCCCTCTTAAGGATCAAGGATATATGTGAATTCAGCGCCCGACGAACGGGATCACACAGTGACCGTGGTGGGACGGCACTGCAGGTCACACTTAGATAGATGGCTCGCAAGAGCAAATGTCAGTTTTGGCAGCCTCGAGATGTCAGCACCTTAGGATCTAGATCTTGCATTACCAGTCTAGAGCGCTGAAGCCTGAGAACCTGAAAAGGCCTGCTCACAACGGAACTGTGAGGAGTCAGCCTGAACAGTATGGTTTAGATCAACATTACCAGCTCTAAATTGAATGCAGGTGCACGATGTGGCGTCCCACATTGCTTCACCGCGAGGTGACAGTGTCTTCGTTGGGATAGTGTCGCGTAGTGTCAGTCAGTCCTGCACTCCCCCTGCTGGGGTGACTGTGCAGATTAAGATTGGTCCCCTGAAGCAGGGGTTGGCACACACACACACAGGTGTGAGACATCACGAGACCATGTCAGCCTATCAGCGTGGCAACACCTTGGTGTGTCAAAAATACAACATGTCAAGCACTCACCGCATGTCAGATGATGGCGTGTCAACATGTCAGCGCGGCAACAGGCCAGTATCGTGGCGCGCCAGCACTGCACCACACCGTGCCAACAATAGTGGCATTTCATCATATCTGCACAGCGCTCCGGATGCTGTGCGGTGCCCTAAACTCCGAACCTCCTGCGCAACCTGCTCTGGAACTTGCTCCGGAACATGCTCTGGAACTTGCTCCGGATTTTGCTCCAGAACTCTTGAAACCTGCCCGGAAGCTCCGGAACCTGCTCCGGAACTTGCTCCGGAACCTGCTCCGATCTGTTCCACAGTCTTTACTGTGGCTGCAAACCCCTAAGCTCTGCCGTTGGGGAAGTAGGAGATTCAACCTAAGAAAACCGTGTTCAGGTTTTGGTGTGGTGTGCATCAGTTTGCGTCTGCGTTTTTTGCCCCAGCTCAGCCTGTTTTCTCACATCATTAATAGACATAAACGCTTGGGTTTGCTCATATTCATGTGGCTGTTCAGCAGGCAACCGCTGCAAGTACGATGGAAAATATTAAGCTGTGCCTTTGACTGATTGACCACGTTGTCTACCCACCGGCTCATCGGCCATGCACCCAATCGCCCAATCTGCTCGAATCTGCTGGAATACAGGGCTCGCAGACACCCAAAGCCAGGTAGGTGAACATCAAGTAACCAGATTCACCACCATATTTTTTTGTTAACTGTGCCTGCACATTGCAAACACAACACGCCGTTTGTTCTGTTCGCAATGTGCAAGCATGTGCGTCACCTCGCTGCTACATCACTCGCATCACTCCTCAAGGTCCACTCATCGGAGAAAAACTCTCACAGGGCCTCACGTCTCGCATTGAACTCGTCGATCGTAGCCAAGGCTGCTGGGCGGACGGGGTGAATCCCCAATGCCGCTACTGCGGGCCTGGTTCGGGAGGGATCTACGAGAGCATCTCATGCGAGCCAGAGCAGGTTGGGTAAAGAACCGGTGAGAGTCATGGTGGTGGGGCAAAAGAAACAGTTGGAAGACAAAGAAGGCACCCATGTATATATATATATACGCACAGGATACTCTCTTGTGGTGGATGTCAGTTCGGGTGGAGGATAAAATGTTGGGAACCTATACTGAAAAGGGTTGGCGCCCGCTGTTCCAGTTTGATGATGTTCATTGGGGATTGGTTTGGCAGCCAATGGATGTCTCATGATGTTTCTATAGTATATACAATAAATTCAATTTGTAGTCACAAAAATTGTTGAATTGATACCATTCCTCTACAGATTCTGGAGATCACTGTTGCACTTGTGGCTTGCAACGCTTGCCTGAAGGTTGAGGACCTGGTGCTCCCGTGAGATTCACCATGGCTCCCATGAGCCCTCAAGAGCCTGCTCGATTTTGAAGAATTCCTCCAAGGCACCAGAGAGTCCTCTTTTTGAGAAGGCCTGAAGTACAACACTCAGGCAAAAGTTTGGGCACACTGGTCTCTTTGGAGCTTGCATGAACACGGATGTAATCGCGAGCGAAGGCCATGTCCGCAAAACGGAACAGACTCTTGGCTCCCCTTTACATCCGATACAGCGTTGTGCAAGTAGGCATTAAAGTCTTTTTCATGAGCAGTGCCTCTGTCAAATCTCTGTTTGAACAGCCTTGAACCATCAGATCCCTGTGAGATAGTGAACCCGATATCCCGATGATCCTGATATCGCCAAGCATTACTCACACGTGCCTTGAGCCAGAAATCCAGAAATCACACAGGGATGGCTCAGCCCTGTAGGTTGTAATTGTAGGCAATTGTAGGTTGCTTTGCTCAGTGAGAAGGAGCAGAGAATGAGTTGCACAAGGAAGCAGAAGGCGGAAGAAAATCGGACTGTTTCTGTTTGAAACCGTGAGTTGGACCCATCAGTGAATGCAAGTCTTGATGGCAAAGAGCACACATCAAATCTCCTCAACTCACTGGACTTCCTTGGAGCCGAAGAATGATTCGTTGCTGCCCACAGGCATCCGGTGGAATGGGTGCGCCTCCTGTAGAGAGAGGTTTCACATCCTTGTCGAAGCTCCTCAAACAAAGGCAGAAGAGTTCCAATAATTACAGAGTTGCCCTTCTTGGGTAGTACTATGTTGTACTACACAATCCAACAGAAGACAGATGCAACAATGCCACTACATACAGTTCAATACACAATCAGAATCAGGAGGATCGATTTGACAATGTACTATACAAGCGTTTGTTGGACCATTGGAGCAACTACTCAGCAGAAAGGAATCTAATATGAATATGAATCTATTATGGACCTAGTCTTGACATTGTGGATCGATCGAACATCACCACGCTGGGCGCAGCACGGTGGTCGTGGTAGATGGGTCGTTACGACCCGGATCGGATCGAGTCGCGGATGGTCCCGGTGAGGTACATCCATGTCCTCTCGGATGGGCGAGGGTCCGACCAGCTCGATCTGGAGCGGAATGGGTGGGATGGGAGGCGTGCGGCCAAGCATGAACATGGGAAGTATGGGAATGGCTCGCAAGGGTGGCATGGGGTGTATGGGCATGGGCAAAGGCATGAACAATGCCATGGGAGGAATGTGTGGCGAGCAGATGGGGAAAGGCATGAGTGGCATGGAGGAGAAGATGGCGGACGGAAACATGGCCGGAATGGGCATGGCTGGCATGAATATGATGATGTCCAAAGGCAAAGCCATGGGCAAAGGCAAACAAATGGATGCCAATGGTTGCGCAGGCTGGAACTGCAGTCGCAATGCCGTGACTTAGCGTTGGAACCAACCTGGATCAACCCGGTATATGCAGCACATGGGGATTCCGCGCGAATGTACTTGGATGCATTTGGGGGTTGACCTCAGAATCAGCAGACTTGACAAACCCCTGCAGCAAGACAACCAGGGGCGAGAAAACCACCATTTTTGCCGCAGTGCTCCATGTTGAGACACTCCTGATCATGTGGCTGCGCAGGCCGTCCGGGACAGCGACCGGTGATGACCATGATGAAGGCGGGTCAGATCTAGTATGACCCATACTTCGGACTAGGTGATAGACGCAGCATGTATGTATAGCAATTTTGACAGTGACCACTGGGACCCAAAAAGGATGAGTTACCCTGTTAGCTGCTACTTAACTGTTTCCTTTTTGGAACAGTTTCGGCCAAACCGGAGGATCATGCAAATATGTGTGTTTTGGTTTTGGTCGTTTCAGCGTGTTCATGCCGTACACCCTTTCGACAGACTGGACTCAGCTGTTGATTCTTGCAATGGAAGGCAATCCCTTCGAAGAAAAATGAGATGAAGCTGAATCGATGTCTTCTTTTGAATGGCCAGACACTGAAATGGAACCTCGCCCCTGACCACAGTCCAATGGTAGGGGCTGTTTAACAGCCACTTCCAGGGATCATCAGCTTCTCGGTGTCCATTTCGGTACTCATTTCAGCAGGAGTCTTTGCTTGTGCCGTTATTCTTTGGACGTTCTCAGACTGTGTACACTGTGTGTACTGTATATGTTCCGTTGTTCCAGGGCGGCACTCCCGCGCAACGAATGCAGATGCAGCAAGCGCAACAGCAGGAGCGCATGCAACAGGCCCCTTCTTTTCTTTACAAGGTTGGGTTCAGTTTAACAGAGGACAACGAAACGGTATTTGCATTAATAATTGCTACTTGTAGGCCCTTTGGGCTGCTCAATATGCAAGTTGATTTGTTCCGTGCAAAACCACGTGCAAGGCAAGCACCGTTTTGATTTCTTCCAAAGGCAAAAACTATAATGTTATAATTTAAGTGCAGCAATTGAAACAATAAGATCCTTGTTTGCACCTCATCAGACATATTTTGGGGCAGACTCGGCAAGTTAGCCACGAAGTGTTTGATTTTTTTTTTGTCAGCATGTCAATAGAAATGATGGTGACAGATCTATGTCGGATGTCCATGTTTTCTGTTCATGTTAATGTCGCATCCGTATTGATTCTCGACCAGGGCTGGGCAGGCTCCTTCGGACGCCCCAAAGGAGCCGGAGCCGGGCGCCACACGTCGAAGGGGACAGAAGGGTGGGAAAGTCGGACACACGTCGACAGAAAGATGTGGTTTGGTGGGGAATGTTCTTCTTTTCTGGCAATGAAAGTAAAGACGTTGGACAACTCCTGCAGGTCAATCGGACAAGCCACCATTGGTGGGATTCTCTCCCCAAAGCTTCAACTTTCATCGAATCCACATCAAAAGAACTGCAGTTGACTTCAGTCTTGACCCACTCAACACCAATGAGACACAAAATAGCCGTGCAGCCATGTCACCAAAGTGTTGCTCCGTTGCCTAGACACAGACGGTGGTGCGGCCGTCCAGCGCTCCAAATCCTGCAGCAGGGGCAGCAGCACTTGGTGTCCCGACAGCAGAGTGACATACCTTCAGAGCTAAACCCAAAGTCATGCCCCAAAGCAGATGTGGTGTACATGCATGCGAGATGCGTACCAAGTTCTATTGTATTGCAGAGTAGTTCCTGCTGAATTTTGTTCCTGTATTTAATACACCTGAACGTACCTGGTTCCTAAAGTTCCAAAGAGTATGTTTGAAAACAGCTACATCAACAAGAGAGCAAGTTTGAGAATGGATGACCCAACTGACCCAACAAAACATACAGCCATACAACCAATGTAAAATACTGTCATTCTTCCTGGACCTTCCAACTCCCCCAAAAATTGGTTGTTTTTTGGTTTATGGTGGTTTTGGTCGTTTTGTTCGCTTTGCGTTCTTTTGTGGATGTTTGTGGTCGTTTGCTGTGTTTTTTTGTTGCGCCAATCGGTCGTTTTGCCGTTTGCGCTGATTGGCAGCCATTTGCGCGGAAAACCGGATCAATAACCAGAACGACCGTTGGAAGATCCAGGCTATACCAATTGTAGCATATTATTGTAGCCAGTTCTGATACAATTTTAACGCAGTTTGGCAGAGATGATATCAGACATGTCAGACATTGCTACGTTGGTTCCGCAGCCATCCCGGCGCCGAAAACCAGGCGGTCCCAAATTCCCACCGGCCTTGCAGTCGTGGCTTCAAAGGCTTTTCGCTCAGTTAGGCACGGAACGAACGAACACGATGAACGCGGTGTCATTCCGAGAAAACCAAGAAAGATTGTAAATAGAAAGACAATATGTTTCAGAAAACCAAGTGTCGTCCTTATTTAGACATTGCGCGACTTGTATGCTGACATATATTCGCTGCTTGTTCCAAGGAGTTTCCTCATTCTTGCCAGGCAATTCTGACCCAAACTTGCAGAAGGAGACTCATGCCAGGGTACCGAGCACTGTCCAACAGCTTCATTTGTCAGACTCGTAGCACACGCCATGCCATTGTAATGTTCCAGCACGTCGCTGCTGACGCAATATGTTTGCAGGGGCAGCGAAAACGACAGGTCCAAAGTCAAGCTCGATTGGAACCATGGGATAAACACAAGGCTATCATCCAAAACCAAATTGGCGTTCACCAATATATACAGTATGTATGTTATGTCAAACAACAATGTTGGACTAACATGCAGATCATGCAGGCCTCTAGCCCGACGCCTTTCGGCACACGCGGAGACATGGTCACTGATGCGCATGGTGAGGCCTATTTGAAAAACTGGGTCCAAACCTGGCTGAAGACAGTGTTGGCCTCAACAAGACCCGATGAGCCGAAAAAAGAAGGGCTCCAGGGAAAAGGATGATGATCAGACGTTTTGAATCATTCCGTGACAGCCCTGCCAGGCTGTGTAGGTGTTTCACCCACTCTGTGGATTCGAACAATTAGACATATATACAGATGCAAGACGCAATACTTACATAGTGCTTTGTGGGCAAGCGTGTTCTGTGAATCCAGACAGTTACCATTGAACGGTGGGCACAAATGGATCCCAGCCTTTGGATTGCTTTGGATTGGTCAAGCTGCTGACAAAAAAAACGCCTTCAAGGGGATATGAGCAAAGTGCAAAACGTTAGGTTAGCAGTGACACTCTAATTCATGTAGTTAGTATGTAAGGTTTGTTTTTAGATGTTTCTATGTTTCAATGCGACACCTACTGTACCCCATGCTTGTAACATTCAGGCGGCATAGTTTGCCATGTTCGTGGTTTCGAAGTAGAGCATGTGTTTGCCTGCGTGAATGCATAGAGTTTGTACACCTAAGTCAAGACTGAACACAGCAGGAGTGGGACGACCAACTGACCCAGGGTCACACAGCGTTTGGCAAGCAGTTGCAAAGGTTGGATGTGTTTCCAACAGTGAAAGGATAATGGATGAACCACGGTTCTATGTTTGTGCATTTTTCTGTGCATTTCACAGTGTTTTCAATGCACAAGCAGGTTGACTAGTACATCACATCCCTCATGAGGGCGAACCGAGCGGCAGTTTCACTGAGGGCGAGCTGTGGCAGCGCAACTGGGAGGAGCGGTACGGATGTCGTCACGACTCGGGCCTTGGTCTTTGAATAGGACCCGGAAGCAACTGGCGAACTCGTCCCAAAGCTTCCAGGTCGCCTGGGAGGTCTCTCAGGCAGATCCTCTCATCAGCCCTGCAAACATCTGGGAGACTGCCCTTTTTTTGGCCCGTTCGAGTGCTGGATGAATAACCCCAAAAAAGGAAACACGTCCCAGTATGTCACTGTAGACAGTTTCCAGGGGCTACTGTCCATGCAAAACCATGTCTTCTTCACCCTCCGCACGGCTGTTCACTGACCATTATTGGCTAACAGTATAGTAGTATAGTATTAAACATACTGGCAAGAGGTACAAACATGTACACAAACCAACTACAAGTGACAAGCCTGTGACCTTGGAGCCTGGGGGTGTGCGAGCCTGGCTAGAGTCCATTTGCCCAGACTACGCGTGCGTTGTCACACTATAGTTTGCTTTCAGATGGGTTATATAACTTATATATATATATGATACATATATATATAATATATAGAACCCATTTGACCCATGTTTTGATAGGAAAAAGGCCATACCTTTGATAGTTGATCCTCCAAGACAGGGGTCACTCAGGTTCTGAATATATATATATATATATATTTCAATTCAATCAGTCTGGCTGCGAGCCAAAGATCTAATCGGAAAGAAGGACTGAGTCCGACTCCGTGTTTTGTGCTCATGTCACAGCCATGATACATTTTCCATGATGTCATGTTCACACTGACTTTTGCGGCATTATATCGCTGACACAGCCAGAGGCCGGCGTTGCTGTGCGGTAATTACCAAGAATTGACAGCTCACTTGTGCAGGACTTCCAACTCCCATCGGTGGAAGAGATCAGGCTGGGCTGTGCACGACATCAACGTCTGAGCCAATGTTGAGATTCACGCTGAGATTCACCCAAAAGCGTATGTGTCAAACTGCTTCGATCTCATGGGTGTGCTATGGTCAAGTATTCACAAACCATATCTTTGCAGGAGATGTTGGTCACCTGGCGCCCTCCCTTACCTTATGTGACTAATCCATGCAGTCAAAGTTTACCTCTTTCACGGGCTTCGTCATTGGCAGCCCTCCAATATGTGTCCGTTCCGCCGTACGTTTCCAGCCATATCTCGATAGTTTGATTCCAAAAAGGGAACACACCAGCAAACACTAGCTGGAGCTGCGGTGGAAATCACGGTGGCGTTAGAAGCTGGGCTTCTAGTCGACTCTCCTACATCCATCTTCATCTTTGTGAGTTAGCAAGCTCGACAGTGACAGTGGATAAGACCACCTTCTGGAAGGATTCATCCTAGCCTCCCCAAAAGCTTTAGATGCAAATAAAGTGTGTCCCACAAATCACACATTCCAGTCCCAGCGTGGTGCGGAGCGTGGGACAACTTTATTTCTTGGATGATCTAAGCGGTATTTCACTCGAAGCCTTGCTGCTTTGACACTGTTCACCTGCAGGGCTTGTGGGTCATGGACCATTTAGCGCTCAGAGGAAATTAATAAATAAAGAATTTATGATACTGGGTCTTTGCGGTCTTGGAGCCTCCCAATTTGGGGGATGCCTTCAGGAGAAGACTGCCTCCTGGCAGCTTGAGCTCATCCGGAGCTGCCACCGCCAGCCAAGTGCAAGCACAGGCCACCCTGAGCTACATACCAGCTACATACCACCGTGAGAACGCAAGAAATATGCTCACATTGCTCCACTTGATCACTTGGTTCCGAGAAGAAAATCAAACCAACAGCGCGAAGACCATGCGCCGTTACGCAGCAATGGTGTGGGTATCAATGCTTTGCCTGGAGGGCAGCCCTTTGTCTACAGCCTGAAGTTCCAGGTCAGAGGAAGTGGAAAGGGCACTGCCCCGGGCACTGCCCCGCACACCTGGGCAGGTATGGCCTAAAGCCATGCCGGAGGCCAGCCGTTCACAGGGCTTTTATGGGAACGGATAAAAGGAACACTATATTTGTTCATGTTCTCTCAAGAAGAAACCAGAGGACCATAGAGGACCACATGACAGTCCGGGATCCTTTTCCCTCTTCCAACAACAGGTGTTTGGGAAAATAACTCTATGAAGAGTTGAAGCATCCGTCATATCATGCAGTTCTCGTTTGGTCTTGCACAAATGTTTGTTGCTGTGCTTGTTTGGTTGACTCGGTCTGCTGAACATCACAGTCCTTTGGCTCGAGAGCTTGGGTAAGATCAGACTGAAAGAGACCATGACGATGACCAGTGATTGTCTTGCGAAACCTGATGATGTTCTGCATGTTCAGTAGGCCTTTGATCGGAAAAAGACCCCAACAGCCCACCTGTTGATCTGAAGCTTTGCTCCTCATACACCATGGAACCTGACACCTCTGCCCAGTTTCCAGCAACATGGCAGGAGAGGGTTTTAGGGGATGGGAGACAGGAGCGAAGCCGACTTTGCAAGTAGGAAACTCTGTGACTACTTGAAGACACACCCAAGCAGAGAATCAAGAGCCGAGACAGGACATTTGTGCGGTCAATCAGCCTACAAAACTCTGACTCGAAAGCAGTGGCCTGAAACATCAACCTCTAGATATCCTCCAGAGTCGTTGCTGCTTTCCTTTCATGTAGCCCCTTCTCTCAAATCGATTTCTCCCAGGAAGGGTAGAGGTGGCCTCACATGGATGAAGTTCGTCATGTCATGCACATCGGGTCGCTTCGACCCAGCAGGTCCGAACGGTCGAAGGAACCCGCGTCCGGTGCTCGGTGCTCCGGCTCGGTTCTGGCAGGATGCGGCCAAGGAAAGGGCCAAGGGATCCCAGGGCCAGCCGGCCGAAGTGGATATTTTGATGAACAGGCAGGCGGTTTTTGTTGCTTCAAGATGAAGCCATCCACAGAACAAGGGGAATGGATTCCAACTATGCCGCTTATGCCCATAAATCATCAGGATACTTCCTTTCTGATCGTCACGCAAATGCTTTAGGGTCCCATTTAGGGTTGAACGGTTGACGATTCTTATGTATGTTCACCGATCTAAGATGCTTGCCACTGTTGGCATTTAATTTGTGGACCCACATGATTGCACCATACAAAAAAAAACCATCGAACGTCCTTTGGGGTCAGCCGCTCAGCCCTGACGCTGGATGTCACAAAAGTCCGTCAGGTTTGAAGAGATGCTCAGAGCGCGGGACCAGGAGCTCTTTCGACGAATTGAACAGATGAGCCGAGTGGCACTCGCCTCAGAACTTGCGTCCATCGACCTCAGAAAAGGTGGTCATCAGCTCATTTGGTCAAGTCCATTCACCTGAGAATTTACTCTCTATCCATCATGATGGACCCTCGGAAGGAATGGAACAACATGGAATGCACACCGTTATGCCGCTGATTGGTGTTGGTATCTCAAAGGTTCCAGGGCTACACCCCAGCTCAAGTGTTTAAACATGAACAAGATTCAGGACCTTAAATGAGAAACCCTATTCAAGACTCATCCAAACACTGTACTCAGTGGGAAGGCATTCCTTTCGCAGGCAAAGCAGGATTATCCTTTTTCAACAAGTTCAAATGATCTCCAGTTCTTGACGTAGCAGCTTCCTTCGCCTGTAGCACTTGGCTGCTCAGGTGCCACCAAGCTTGGCCGGCTTTGGATATGTGTCAACGGCCGATCCAACCAACACCAAGAGCACCACCAAGACCTTTGATGCCAACCTGCTGTATGACACTTGGCAGACTGATCGAGCTTCTGAAGCCAATTCCAAACTCCAGAGATCCAGAATCCATTAAGAATGCTCCGTTCGAGTCGCGTCCTCTTTCTCCGTTCGTAGTACAGCCAAAAGCCGCGTTCGAGTCGCGTCCGATCGCTCCGTTCGGAGCGATGGGAGCCCCGTTCGAGTCGCGTCCTCGTTTGAATAAACAAAATTAATAGCTTCTTGTTACTACTAGTAAGGCCAGGAGCCCCTAGTAGCTTCTTGCTCCTAGTAGTAAGGCACTTGTTTCTAATAGCTTCTTGTTACTACTAGTAAGGCACTTGTTACTACTAGCGTGGCACTTGTTCCTAGTAGCTTCTTGTTACTACTAGTAAGGCACCTGTTACTACTAGCGTGGCACTTGTTCCTAGTAGCTTCTTGTTACTACTAGTAAGGC
>CAXAMN010022984.1:721799-778053 GCA_963970005.1 Durusdinium trenchii | reverse complement strand
AGCGAGCTTGCCTGCTACAGCCAAAATGACAACCGCCACAGCATCCTCGGCAGCGGTCCGCATAACGGTATAGAAAAAAAAGAGCGGGAGGGGGGGCTCGGGGGGCGCCTCCCCCCCGAAACCGCAAGCAGTCTCACCACATCTAACAAGTCGATCTTCTGTCCTATAGCCTGCCGGTAGGGAGGCTTCAGCAGCAAGCAGCAGCCCATCATAAGCCTTCAGTATTCACGTCTAGCGAGCTTGCCTGCTACAGCCAAAATGACAACCGCCACAGCATCCTCGGCAGCGGTCCGCATAACGGTATAGAAAAAAAAGAGCGGGAGGGGGGGCTCGGGGGGCGCCTCCCCCCCGAAACCGCAAGCAGTCTCACCACATCTAACAAGTCGATCTTCTGTCTCATAGCCTGCCGGCAGGGAGGCTCCAGCAGCAAGCAGCAGCTCATCATAAGCCTTCAGTATTCACGTCTTGCGGTTTTCCAGCGCGTCTGCTTGCCTGCCATTGACCAATGACAAGCGCCCATGCATGCGCATGACTTGCTTGCGGCATGGCTTCCTGGAAGCCGCGGTCCACGCGCGGGCGGGGGGGGCTCAGCAGCAAGCAGCATCACAACATGATCCTGCAGCGCGCACGTCTTTCAGTTTCAACCAAAATGACAAGCGCCGTCACTGCATCCTCGGCAGCGTGGAGGGCTTGGGGGGCAGGGTGCAGCGCCCCCGTCCCGAAACCGCAAGCAGTCTATCTCACAAGTCGATTTTCTTTTGCGGCATGAACACCTTGCAGTTGTCCAGTAAGTGCCTCGCGTAACGTCAATCGCTTGGGCGGTTGACGGGCTTGCGGGCAGCATGGCGCGTCCACGCGCTGGCAGACGCCGCGCGCAATGTCGCTGTTTGCCAGCGTCCCACAAAGAATGGTTGATGTAGGCCTTCTTCTATAGACCGGGCAACGTCGGACGTCGGATCTAGCGTCGCGTCTGCCTTGCGCCGGGGCTTCCCCAGCGCAGCGCAGCGACCAAAACATAAAAGCGTGCTGGAATGCGGCGGCAGCGAAGCCGTGACACAAATCGGTAGGGCAACCGCAGGAGCCCCCGCGGCAGATGGCAGGTTGAAGGGAAGGGCCCCCTCCTGGGATATCAATAAGCCCCTTCAACCGTTGAGCTGTCTTGTCGCGGCCCAGGAGGAGGGGGGAGCATGTGCTCCTCCCGGCAAAGGGCCGCAGCCTCAGTGCTTCTCCTGTCACTTTGGCTGCATGTTTCTCTGCTGAGGCTTGATGCCTTGCACCTTTTACTCAGGCCAGCTGCAAACTGCAGTGTCTTGATGGTTTGCTTTTGAGCTCTTTGCTTGGTCTTGCTTGGTGGCCTGCACCTTTTCTTCTTTGAACCGAGCTGAACTGCAAGTTTTGGCTCGTTCTCTTTGCCAATGGCTCCACGTCTTCTAGCCGCAGCCTCAGCCTTGAAGCGACTGGTTGCGTCCATTCCGGGCCTGATGTGCTATACTTGTGAAGGCATGACCGGGCGCTGGGCGGATGCCTCCGAGGCTAGTCGTGCTGCGCCTTTGTATGCGGGTAGGGCCATGATTTTCTTTTCTTCGTACGGTCACAAACTCATCCGTCGCATCTGTGTCAGGATTTCAACGTGACTGCGTTCCTGCACAAGTTTTGGGGATGTCGTTTGACATTGAAAACTCCTGTCTGGGCCCCATGTGCACCGCTTCGCATTGGCCTATGTCTCTGTAGATTTTTTTTGCAACACCTGTTTTTATCCCAGGTGGGATGGATTCGTGTGCCGTACGAGGAAGACGCCAAGGCAAGATCTCAGTCTCATGCTTGCATTGCTCGACGCATACGTGGCAATGCCTCCTGGCAATAGGAGCCCCATCCAGGGAAGTTTGAGTTGCAGCGGCCTGTAGTCGAGCCCTTATACATGGGTGGGAACAGCATCACCATGAAGCGGCACAGCTTTGGTTCGTGCTGGACGTACACCCGCTGCCCATTTGAACAAGTTGCCTCGTGATACCTTGTACATCCTGCACCCATGCGCCAATCTTTCTTGGGTCGCATTTGCAAGCGCTGCCAGAACATCCCCGCTGAACTGCAGCGTTGCGCGCAAAGTTCTCCATGTCCTTCTACACCCTGAAACCTTGACTGCGCACAGTTTGCCAGACCTCTTCGCTGCTGATGGAACCCTTTCCCTGGAGTCTTTGCGGTTCCATTTTGAAAGCATCGTGTATCTCAAAATCAAATCAACTTCGATACTATGTTCTTGCCTGGCAGCCGCCATGCATGCACAATGCGAACATTCAACATTTCTTCGTAGTTGCAGCCTTCCCAACTTTTCGTCTCCGGCTTTGAATCTTTCGACAGTGCCAGCCAACAAGAAAGGTGGGCGAAAGAAAGCTTCCAACCTTCCCCCGCGCAAACGCCGCCGCGTTTCTTCCTGATGCCACAAACAAAACTTTCTTGCTGCCATGGAAAAAGGTGAGACATCAAACATTATCTAACGCAGCTCTTTCGTTTCTTTGGTCATTAAACGTTAAACTTTGCATTTTTCATACTGGCTGTGCTTTACCGATTCTGCTCGTCGATTCGACACTTCTTCGCAGTGCGTAGCCATACTGTACGATCTGTCACCGCTGCCAGGTCTTTCTCGCCTACCGCGTCGGGGCGGGGTGCGGCGCCCAACTAACTATACGCACGGTTTTTCTTCTCCCGTTAGCGCCCGCCTTGCCGTGGCGGAGAAGCTCAGTACCGCGCAACTGCGCGGGAAGCTAAGCGGCGCTTGTCGGCCTGCAGCTGCATCTGCTAGTGCTTGGTCTCTTTGATAGCTGTATGTCGCGATTGCCGGTTGCCATTGCCGGTCGTTGCAGCGGCTAGATGCCTCGGTGCTGCTGCTGCTGCTGGTGCCTGCTGCTGCTGCTGCTGCGGCTGCTGCTGCTGCTGCTGCTGCTGCTGTGCTCTGTTGCTGCTACCGCTGCGGCTGATGCCGGTGCTGCCGCCGCTGCTGCTGCATTACTGCTACCGCTGCCGCTGATGCCGCTCCTGCCGCTGCTGCTGCTGGTGCTGCTGCTGCTGCTGCTGCGTTGCTGCTTGCAAGGCAACAACAGCTGTCGCAAAAAACACCCCTCACGGCTGCAAAAAACACCGCCGTCGCAAAAAACACCTCGAGACGTACGCTCCGGCGAGTTGTGGGCTGACCACTGTTGCAAAAAACACCGCTCACTGATGCAAAAAACACCGCCGTCGCAAAAAACACCTCGCGTACGCTCCGACGATTTGTGGGCTGCCCACTGTCGCAAAAAACACCGCTCACTGACGCAAAAAAACACCACCGTAGCAAACAACACCGTGCAGACGTCCACAAAAACACCGGTTCCGGGCTCACCGTGTGAAAAAACACCCGTGGAACTGTTGCAATAAACACCTTCCCCAGAGCTGTCGCAAAAAACCCTGAAACAAAGTACTGTCGCAGAAAACCCTGATTACTGACGCAATTTACCCGAAGCCCGATCCAACATGTCAACTGACGGAGGGGGAGCGGGTGGGAACACCGCGCCGGTTTTCAATCAGGCCAATTTTTCCTTTGTGAGCACACCTCCAGCAGTACTTGCGGAGATGATGCGCCAGGCCACGCAAAATCAGCAACTTGAGGGGCAACGAGAACTAATGCTCGCAGCACAGAGACTCCGAAACGAGGCTGATGAAGCGTTCTCTGAAAATGAGGAGATGAGGGTCCAGGCGAAGTTATTCATCACCGCAGCCGAAGCTGGATATCAAACGCTACAAGAGCAGGCTCAGACTCAGTTCATGGAAATGTCCATGAATCACCGTCAGCATATTGCGGGAATCGAAATGATTCAGAGTCAGAAGGTCTCATCCCTTGAGATGAACTTGGCACAGCAACAACAAGCGTCTATGGATTTGCAAAGGCGGCTAACTGAAACGGAATCAATCCAGGCACAACTCCTGAAGGAGCTTCGCGAAATGAAGCAACGGAAGGATGACGCGCCGGGCGTTCCGGAAGGAGCTGCTGAACTTCGTGAGTCCATACCAATGCATGAGGCACCACCTGCAGGTTTGTCCCAGCACGATGATGTAAGATCATTTAGAACTGCTGAATTGTTCGGTACTCCATCCATTAAGTCTCAACCCGGAAGCGTATTTTCCCCTAACGCTGCAGTTTTCCAACCGGTGAGTCCTTGGAATGATGGGTACGGGTCATTGGCAGCACATGCATTGTCGGGCAACTTCGGAAGGGGCGGACCAGGTAATGGTGGTGGTGGACCGCCAGGATGGGGAGGAGACAATCCTGGTGGAGGTCGTTCATCAGGTGACCCAGTCAATCCTGGGCGTCCAGGCATTCCGCTTCTCAAGATTCCTAAGTCGGGGGGTGGACCACCTGGACCTCCGGGGGATGACAGCGATCCAGACGGAGGGGATGAGTTTGACGATGATGACGATGAATTGACAGACAAGGCTCTTATGAAGAAGCTCAAACAAGTATTGGGGGGAAAGAGTAGCACCACGAAGGAAGCTGACCATATCAAGATACCTTCCTTTCCACAACCTGAGAACTATCGCAACTGGAAAATCAGGGTGAGGGACGCGGTGAGGGCCGCATCTTCAAAGCCTGACAAAGCGTTCTCGTGGATCAACAAGGTTTGGATTGAAGGTCAAACCATTGAAGGTCTGGCAAGTCCCGACGGGTTCACTACCCTTGATGCCAAGCTTCTTGCCGCACTGTCGTCCATCGCCACAGGTGAATTCGCACGCAAGGTTGACACATTCAAGGAGAAGGAGTCCCAGAGAGATCGTCCGGTACGGGGGAGGCAGGTGTTACTCATGATGCATGAATACTTCAGCACAAATATCAAACACGGAGCCACATATTCCCTCAGTGATCTGTTCAATGTGAGAATGAAGGGCGACAATCTCAAGACTTTCTTGACGAACTGGGACTCAGTCACTACCGGTGTCACTCATTTGCCTGAAACCACAGTCCTGGAAACTCTATTCTACCAACAAGTGAAGAATCACAGGGCAATCGCCCATGACATAGAGGAGTATCACCGGGCCGAAGAGGGAAGTTCAAAGCACTGCTATCAGTTCCTGTATGACGCTGTTCGCAGACATCTCATGAGGGAAAGGCTAGAGGACAATCGGGGACGAATTGCCGCTAGTGTTGGAGGTGCCAAGACGTCCGCCCCTGCGGCCGACGCGCGCACACCATTCATCCCCAGAGGGTTTTGTGTTCAGTGGAACAAAGGAGGTTGTAGCAAGGAGAACTGTCCTTTCAAGCATGAAGTTCCTAAGAAACGGGAGAAGAGTGCCACCAAGAGTCCTAGGGGGCGCTCTCAGTCCAGAGGAAAGGAGAAACGGGACACCTCGAAGATTGCATGCAAGTTTTGGAAGGCTGGACGCTGTAAGCGGGGGGACAAGTGTGAATTCTCCCATGAAGGTCAGCAACGACCCAGGAAGGCAACTCCTGCAAGATCGCCCTCACGAGATTCTCAGAAGAGTGACAAGAGCAAGAAAGACAAACGTCGAAAGAAGAAGGGAGACCGATCTCAGTCGAGGGGCTCCAGTGGTTCGCGTAAGTCTGGAGGCTCTAGGTCCTCGAAGGGTTCTCGTGGTTCGAGGGGCAGTGCAGGCAAATCCACACCCGCAGCAGTTTGTCTGGTTGCTTCGATGCTCGCTTCCGTTGTCGACGGCCTCTCATTGAGCGGCCCAACGACCATGTTGGATCAGATTGGGATCAACTTCAATGAGAGCCAAGCGGCCTGGGAAGGCGAGCCACACATTGCATGTCCAGGGGTGGCATTCAACCTCAAGCCCGATATCACAAGATTTCATGCATGGGGCAGGCTTGATCCTTTTGTTTCGGAATCATCCAAACCAAAGAAGACTTTCCCAGCAAGCTATCAGACCAAGCCTAACGTTCAAGCAGTTGATGATTCGATCTTGACAGCACGCATGCTTCAGGGAGCAGTGTCCGGTTGGCTGAAGGGTATCAAAGCAGACTGTAGGTACATGTGCGATTCAGACCTAGGTTGCGACTCGTGCATTCCTGCGGATATTGTTGCGTTGCCCGCGTCCTCTCCGAGAGAGGTCAAATACTTCCACCACTCGCATGAGGACTGGATAGCAGACACCGGAAGTGCTCAGGACCTGTTGACCCGACATGACATCCCTGATGAGTTTCAATACCGATCTGACCGACCGATTGCTATCATCACAGCTGGCCCCCTGGTAAAGACATGGCCACTTGTTATGATCAACAGTGCCACTCCGCAGGAAGCTGTAATGGTCATAGTTCGTCGAACCTTCAGGCCAAGGTGTACAACGACACATTGAGTTGTAGGTTTGATCCGTACTTGCTCGAGTCGACTCCACCGGTCATGTCTGTCGGAATGAGATGCGTTGATCAAGGTTACGATTTCATTTGGAGGTCCGGCAAACCACCCTATTTTAGGAAGCCGGACGGAGAGAAAATAGAGCTCGTGGTCAGGGATTACGTCCCCTACATTCCTGCCAGGGCCAAGTCAAACGCCAATCCATGCACTCCCAGTCCCATCGATCGGCCCCGCTCGACTACGTCTACCTCATTGGCTCCAACGTCTCTTCATCCCATGGCTCATGAACGTGGTACAGCTGTTCCTGCTGAACCGGCATCGGCCTCGGGTGATGACGGGATGAATGTGTTGAAAGAGAGCCCAGAGAAGGATGAAGCGGGCCGGAAGGCTGCGCCGGAGGAGGAGAAAGAAGCACCGAAGGGCAGTGCGGACCGGAAGGTCTCGCCGATGGATGATGTTGATGATGATGTTCCGCAGGTACCTGCCGAAGGCAACTTGGAAAGGAACCTGGGAAAGGAGATATCATTGTTGAAGAAAGAGGCCAAATCACTTGGGCATTTGGTGAGCCATCACCCCAAAAACCCATGTTGTGACGTTTGCAACAAAGCAAAAATGACTAAGCCTCCATCATATCGGCAAGACGGGTCCTCAATCGTTGAAGCCAAGAAATTCGGTGATCACATTACATGTGATTTTCTCATTACCGGTGATGAATACGAAATGGGAATCGATGAAGAGAAGTGTGCACTGATTGTCAAAGATATATACTCCAACTTCATGTATGTGTATCCCAGTGCTAGAAAAAGCGCCGAATCGGTCATCCTGGCTATGAAACACTTCGTTTCAAAAGATGATGAAGTAGGAATTTGTTATTCCGACAATGCTCCTGAGTTGATCAATGCCATGAAAGAACTGAAGTGGAGGCACGTACTATCGAAGGCATACATATCCGCCAGCAATGCCGTAGCAGAAAGGTCGATCCAGACCGTGCTTGAAGGAACTCGTGTGAACCTCTTGCAATCTGGTCTCAACCATGGATTTTGGCCCTACGCTGTTCGTCATTGGTGTGTCATGAACAACAATCTGTATGCTCTAGATGGAACTGCCTCTCCATGGGAGCTGAGATTCGGGGAACAATCGCCTATTAAGTGTTGGCCTTTTGGATGCATGGTGAACTACTGGAATGGTCCCAAAAAGAAACCCAAAGACGAGCTTAGGTTTGATCCCACATCCAGTGCAGGGGTCTTCGTTGGTTACATCATTCACCCAGGGTTACCGGTTTCAATGGAGGACCGAATATTTTGTAGTTGATCTCAAGTCGGCCAAAGCAGATAAGTACGAGGATATGCACCAAATCAAAAGAGTCATTCGCATCGATGTACCCGAACCGTTCACCTTCCCACTGAAGGATCGCAAGGAAATGGTTCGTAGAGGAGAGATCGCTGACGCGGCCGAAGAGGAAGTCGAAACAATCCTTGAAGTCCAAGATGCTGTCGAGAGTGCCGCTCCAAACCCAAAGGCGGAAACACTTGAGACATCAGACACCACTCTTCCAAAGGGACCAGTTCTCCGAGGATCCGGTGCTCGAGCAGTCTGGAATCAGGGATGGTTAGCTTTCATCGGAAGCGGAATCAGTGATGGATGGTGTGACTATGCCGAATGTAAGGTCAAGTATAGCCCCTGTGAGGGGAAGTTCCTCGACCCGCGTGCAGAAGTAAACACCGAGCAATACTCCTATAGGACCACCCTTATGCACTCCGATGAGGAATCATGGCATGTTGTTGAATCAAATGCACTTATACATCCATGGGATAGGTCAATGGACGGACTGCTTGAGGTGGTCGGTGCTACCATAACTATTCTGTCGAAGAACGAACTTAATTTGCAAACTCCGGATGCAACACCGAGCACATTGCCAGGTCCTTCTGAGATCGAAGTCTTTAACCCATACACCAGCAAAGCAGAAATGATTCGTAGCGACGACCCCAAGTTTTACGACGCGGGGGGGTTCAAGACCAGGAGATATCAGGGATCCAGCAAACCCAAGGACATTCCATCCTTTGTGTGGCAATCAATGTCGGTGAAGCAACGGAGACTCGCAATTGCAGAAGAGCAGAAGAAACTAGCTAGAGTTGCTGACATGGCTACACTGCCTAAGAAGGCAGCTGCATCAAAACGATCCAGACATTCCGAAACATGGGCTGTTGTTCGCGTCTCGGAAGGGAACGCCGGATCATCATCACCATCACAGGGTGCCGAAGATGTTCCCAAGATGCCCGTTTGCGGGTACAGCGTACAGAGACATCGTGACAAGCTCATAAAGATTGGTAGGCTTCAGGGTGAGAAAGCGATCAATACTCTAGTTGCCAGACCAGTCAATCGGAAAGAGATAAGATCGAACCCCAAAGCACAAGCATCCCTAGATGTCGAATGGGTGAAGTTAGAGAAGAAAGATGCATGGCTATATGACACGGTTCAAGAGTGGAAGGACGTAGCTTCAAAGGCCAAGAAACAAGGCAAGAAGGTCCACATAGGGAAAGTGTTCGAGATCTGTGTTGAGAAAGGTAGCGAACTGCCCACGGGACATGAACTTCGCAAGTTTAAAGGCCGCACGGTTTTCCAAGGGAACAACGTGCGGGATGAAAACAGCGATGTTGCTTTGTTTAGCGAGCTCGGGTCATCCCCCGCGACAATGGGAGCGGGCAAGGCTGTTGACGCCTACGGGGCACAGCCAGGATTTGCAACTGAGCAAGCAGATGGCAAGCAAGCTTACACACAAGCTCTAATGAAGGGGGTTGAGACATGGGTCGAACTCCCCAGAGACCGTTGGCCTAAGTCATGGGTAGGAAAATATGACAGACCTGCCTGCAGGCTTCGCATCGCACTCTATGGACACCCTGACTCCGGGGGGCTATGGGAGCAGCACTGTACGGACATGTTGGTAGCCGTTGGATTCGCCATGCCTGATCCAGAGGGTTGGCCATCGGTGTTTTTCCATGCTAGCCTTCGGCTATTGCTCATTGTATATGTCGACGACTTCAAGATGTCTGGGCCCAAGGAATCATTGCAGAAAGGATGGAGCTTGATCGCCTCCAAGATTGACCTCGACACCCCGGGACCGGTCGGGAGATACTTGGGGTGTGAACACATCTACAAGCGGGGAGTAACTCTGCCAGTAGAGGCACATCCATTTGCGCACGTGTTCGACAAACGAGTTCCAGATCCCGCCGCAAAGACTGCCGCGGCAGGAGTTCAGAGGACACAAGATTTTTGGGAACATCATCCTGATAGTCCTGTTTACGCAAGACACCACGTCCAACCCAGAAAACAAATGTTCGTGCCTGAAGAGTCCCTGATACAAGAACTAGGCTTGTCCAATGTCCGTTGCACGTACTTTGATGAGTGCGCGCCGGAAGGCGGAGCCGAGATTCAATGGGATTACATCAATGACAGGAAACGAGCACCATCACTATGGACGGGTGTCACGTATCTCTTCACCAAACAATGCGGTGACCCAAAGCTCGCTCTTGCTGGGGTCACTCGCGACAAGGGTAGTGCAAAGAAAGCCGCAAGAAGTCAGAACTTTTCGTATTTAGACCAACTTCACAACACCAATGCTTGCATGACCAAACCAGTCACAGTTGTCACTTATGATATGGAACCTTTCCTGAAGTCATGTGTTGACCGGTATGTCGCGCTGGCAGGAAAGAATGCACAGTCGTTGCGCAAGGTTGCCACCCCTTTCCATGAGGAGCGCATCGCTCGTCCCACAGTGGAAGGAGAAGAGAAGCCAGGAGTCCTTGCACCTATCGCGACGAGAGTCCTCATGAAAGTGCTCTTCGCTGCGCGCATGGCCCGATTTGATCTACTTCGGGCGGTGCAGGGCCTAGCGGCTCGGGTAACCAAATGGTCCACC
Source organism: Durusdinium trenchii (assembly GCA_963970005.1). Classification (NCBI taxonomy): domain Eukaryota; class Dinophyceae; order Suessiales; family Symbiodiniaceae; genus Durusdinium; species Durusdinium trenchii. Next base: position 767,793 of record CAXAMN010022984.1, on the reverse strand, counting down.
GATTGTGACAAAGCATTACATAGACTGATATGCTACATCCATTCAACTGTTGACTACAAGATGCATTGAATTTCATTGGAGACGATGTCAAAGAGTGCCGACTATGGCTTTTTGCCGATGCGGACCATGCAGGTGAATATGACAGCAGGTCTACTAGCGGTTGTGTTCTAGTACTTGTCGGACCAAATACATACTACCCGCTGACAGCTTTTAGCAAGAAACAAACATCAGTGTCCCTTAGCAGCACTGAATCAGAAGTTGTTTCAGCAAACGTCTCCCTCCGCTCTGTCGGTCTTCCTTCCTCCGGTTTATGGGCACACCTCCAGCAGGCGGGGGGAATCACACCCTCCAAATCGCGTTCATCTTCAAGCAAGCTGGAAAGTTTGCCGCAAGAGAGAGTGAGGACAGAGCCCGATAAGGATGGAGACTACTGGATATATGAACCATTACGAAGATGTTTGAGTAGGGTCCATGTTAAACCCAGATCTCACCTATACGTGCCAAACGACTCGAAGTCATGCCCCGTGTCAATCAACCGTCTCGGACTGGCCAGAACCACCCTTATGATCGATGACAAGGGAAACCTTGATCTGAAGCAGGACAATTGGAAGTCCAAGGGTGACTACCCAATCCGGGGGGACTGGAAGGGAAAGACTTTGTTTCGTGTACACGGCCCAAATGATGTTGACTATAAGGTTGAGTCACAAGAGATCCGTGAGTCGCTAACTGATTGGGAATTCCTTGGCATGGAACGTGAAGGATCCCTTGACCTTACCCTGTTCGCTCCCAAATCGATCGAAGGTGTCTTCTTTGAGGATAATCAAGCCACGATCCGAATTCTCGAATCGGGCAAATCCCCAGCTTTTAGGCGCACCGACAAAACACAGAGAGTCAACCTCTCGTGGCTCGAGGAGCAGTTCAGGCGTAAATGGTACCGGTTAGTTCACGGCCCAACCGTTCTTCAAGCAGCCGATATCTTTACAAAGCCTTTCACGAACTCCGAGAAGTGGGGTACGGCGTTGAAATTGCTGTCCATTCGTGACAAACTGCCCATTGGCCAATCGCAGGTACGATCTGCCCCAGCGAAGCCAAGCGTGGCGGAAGCGCACGCCGTGCCTGACGCTCAGAGGATGCTTGTCGAGGTATGTTGTGATCAAGACTCAAAGCTAAGTGATAGGAATAGATCTGCTGCTGAGGGATGCAGGGTGCTGCAGTTTACTGAAGAGTTCGACTTTAACAGTAGCCGCAATCGAAGGCTCATAATTGCCCAAGTCAAGCGTCACATGCAAGCCCACGGCGTGGAATCAGTACTCGTTTGGGTTAGCCTACCCTGCACGGGGGGCACTCCGTGGACGTACATCAACTTACGCCACCCAACCGGGAGCCGGAAAGTAAAGCAGCATCGAAGGAAATTTGCTGTCCTCTGGTCAAGTTTGGTCGAGTTTCTGTCAGTCCTCCCCAAGGTTCATGTTGCCATTGAATGGCCAAGGGGATGCACCTATTGGGGCTTACCCAAGGTCAGAAAGCTGATCGATAAACTCTGTCTCGTGTCATACCACTTCGATGGGTGCGCTGTGGGGCTGAAGGGTAAGGATAACCTCCCTATTAAGAAGCCTTGGACAGTTGCTACTACTCATGAAGGAATAGGTAAAACTTTGAGCGAGTTTCAATGCAGCTGCAACATTCAACATGCCGAAGGTAGAGGAAAGTTCCTGAGAGAGACTCAATCCTACACTTATACCATGACAGATGCCATTCACGCTGCATTTCGTAGCCGCATTCCGAGCCCTCAAGCTATCTCGATTTGCTGTGCCGCCACTTTGTTTTGTCCAGCCGAGATGAAACACATGGCTGTCAACTTCGTCCCGCAGGTGGAGGCTGATGTGATGCCCACGGTACGCGATCGTATCGCCGCGTGGGAAAAAGTTTCCACTGACCTGCGTGCTGCCTGTGTCAAGGTAGCATTCGGCGAGGATCCCGAGGCTCACGTCCGCCGCTTGGCTTCAATCCGTCAACCCATCGGAGTGGCCATCCGCGGTACGCTCGGGGGAGGCAGCGCTCAGGGATCATTCGGTGAAATCGCCGACCTGATGGAGCGCGCGCCGGAGTGCCTATTGGCGCAGCTATCGAGCGGGCCGGAAGGCTCAGCCGATCTGCTATAATCTGTGGTGACAGCTCCTACGCCGTCATTCGACAGAAATTCATCGGCCCCATGATCGAACCAGAAATCACGAGAATGGATCTGGCTCAGTTTTTGAACCAAGATTCTAATATGGCCTGGTGTACCCGGATCCGCTCGAGGATGGAATGGGGCCGTGGCCTGAATCGAATTGCGCCGGCGATTGAGGAGGAGCTTCAAGAGATGGCCGAGCACAATAAGAAGAACGGCAACCCGAGCCGGAAGGTAGTCGTGATCGTCCCCTGGAGTGGCAATGACGTTTATGGGGACTATGGCTACTCTGGTTGTAAGTGGATCAACCAAAAGCGATTCCTACGAACCGAGGCGGACCGGAAGGTCGCAGCCGATTGGCCGTACGCCCAATTGTCCCGAGTACGAGCGGGTGTCGAGAGGTTGATTGAGTTGCGAGCCCGATCCGACGTAGCCGAATTAGTGGTTGTCGGAAACGCCCCGGCAGAGGACTACGACTTGCCGAAAGCATACAACCGGCATCTCGGGGAACACTACGGATACCTGATATCGAGGGGTGTTCCGTGTGTGGATCCAAGCACGATGACGAACCAGGTCTTCTACCACGACCAATTCCACATGGTCGAGTGCTACCAGACCCTCAAATGGGGAGTCGCCGTCTACTCCGGCATTGCTACCAGCGCATTTCGGACCTTCCAAGTGATGCAGTACAAGGACGAGATTGAACCGTTGACCATCCTGAACGCCGGTGAAGGCGAGGGAGACTTGCAGTTGATGGAGTTCATGTTCAGGTACCCTACTATCTCGGAGGTTCGAGCTGCTGCTGACTTGATGCTTGCCGGAAGGCGAGCCGTGGATCAAATCGAATTGAGCCCGGCCGACATTGTGGATGCAGTTGACCAAGAGATAATGAATTGGTTGCTGCAAGAGGAAGAGACGGATGTCGTGCGCCTGAAGGATACCAGCCACGTGCTGGCCCAGGAGATGAACCCGGACGACCTGTTGCGATTGCCCATCGACGCAGAAGAATTGGACGAAAGTGAGCACGATGAGAGGCATCGCATCATTATGAAAGAGCTGTACCCAGACTTGCCAACTCCAATGGGGGGCCAAGAACTTGTGGAAGAGTTCCCATGGGAAGTTCCAGACGAAGGAGATGCGCTCGACTTCGATGAATGGGAACGAGCCCTCGAGGAGAAAAAGAAGAATCCGGATGCAAGCTCATTCATCCCGCCAGTTGAAGTGCCTCTTCCGCCACCGAAGACTGAGGAAGAAAAGGCAGATGATGAAGCCTTTGCTGATGTTCGCACCGAAAAGTCCTATGTGATCGTTGAGCATCCCGAAGAGGAACAACCAGACTGGGACGATGATGATGCGGACTCGGCGGTATTCAAGTCTGCGGGGCGCTCAGAGACGGGCGAGGCCGATAAGCCCGAACCCATGGAGGTCGACGAAAAGGCCCAAGGGGAGCAGAAGAAGGCGGATGAAGAAGCCGCTCCCGAAGGCCAGAAGGACGTCGATCCAACAGCTGATGAACCCCAAGGTGAAGAAGCCAAGGAGACTCCGGGCCAGGCTAGTCAGGAGAAGACTCAGACTGACGACGCCCAGCCCATGGAGATCGACCTGACTGGTGAGGATGACGCGGAGAAGCAAAAGCCGAAGAAGAAGCCCTCTGCCACGAAGCCCCAGAAGCCAAGCGTGCCGGAAGGTTCGCCGAAGTCAGAACTCACGGAGCTAGAAAAGGCCGCTGCTGAGGCCAAAGCTCACTACGAGGAACTGAACTACGTCGACGAGAAAACCGGCCGAATCGTGGTGAAAGGGGAAAAGGAAGAGCGAGACGCTCGATTCAAGAAGTGGAAAGAAGCAGAGAGGCTTGCCATTCGGCCCAAGGCGCAGCCGAAGCAGGTGAGGCGTCCTAACCTGGAACCCACCTTGCGGGCAATCGACACCGAAGATCCCAGCAAGGATCTCGAATTTGCCCAGCTTCCGGGACAAGAGGTGTGGCTCGGTCCAGAGCACCTTCGCCAAATCCCGCGCCGGGATGTTGAGTGGGGCCGTTTTCGGTGGATCTCCCAAGAGCTCACATCCCACCTCCGCGGCCATAAGGAACTGAAAGGGTTCAACACGCCGGACTTCGAGGAGGACGGCAGTAAGCCCTGGAAGCCGCTCATGGAATGCCTCCAGAAACGCATCAACCAATGCAGAGAATGGGAGGTGCTTCTGGTGATCAAGAATTCGGAGGACGAACGATTCGAGTTGAAGACTCGCCTGCCAGGCAACACCGTGGGAGCGACCTGGAAAGGTCTGCCGTATGAGCCAGTTGGTATCAAGGCCGTGCAAGGCCACAACCGATGGGTCACTGACCAGTTGGGACATGCCAACTTCATCAAGCGCATCTATTCGCTTGACCCCGAATATGTTCCGAAGATGGTCGATGAGGGCAAGCTTCCACGGATGAACATGATGCCTGACCAGGAGTATCTGTCGTCATTACCAAGGGTCCTGTACCATTCTTGCGACCGCGCAGCTATGGAGGGAATCATCACCTCCGGTCTCATCCCTGGTGGTTTTCCGAAGAAGACGGGCCGAGCTCATAATTATTTCACGACATGCCCGCCATGGAAGGCCCAGATGAGAAAGCTTGCGGGAACGCGAGCCGGACAACCCATTTACCTAGCCTTTGACACAGAGCTTGTGATGCAGCACGGTTGCCGAGTCTTCGCAACACGAAAGAGCATCCTCTGTTTGGACTGTGTTCCGAATTCCGCACTGATGTACGCGTACGATGCCCGAAACAACCAGTTTGTCTGGTTCAACAGGGCGTACGCCAAGATGCGACAGATGTATCATGAAGAAATGAAAAGTCATTCCACTGACGATCCGCAGTTCCGATTGAGCAAGCTAGCCGAAGCCCGGAATTACATGCTGAACAATGCTCGCCAGAATCAGCAGCACGTGAAGGTAGGCCAGGTCAACCTGATGCGAGGCGCAGTCAAGATGACGGGCATCACCGACGAGGTGGCCCTGACTCAGAGCCAAGCGTCCCGGGAGGGTCCGCCGCCAGAGCTTACCGGCTTTATGCTGGGACAAGTGTGCATCATCATCAATGAGGAGATGTCTGGCTGGGCAGGAAAGGGCAAGTCAAAGGGCAAGTCCAAGGGCAAGAAGGGCAAGGGCAAAGGAAAATTTCGCGACATCAAAGACGAAGATCTGATGGCGAATGAGATTGTCCAGATCCCCAAGCGGGTGTGCCCATCACCCTTGTGTGCGACGAAGCACTTTGATGGCCAGCACAAATGCGACTACTGTCGCCAAGACTTGCAGGTCTGGTCCGACGCCCGATCGGCCAGTGAACTTGCTCGACTGGAAGAGACGGCCAACCTCAACGAGTCCGTCGTCGCATTGGATCAGCTTTCGACAAGGTCCTTTCGCAAGGCGAACGTCGTCAAAGACACATCCAAGGGCGAACAGCAGCGCGGCGCCAAATCGGCGTTCGGCCTAGTCAAGAGACTGGCCGTCAACTACGTCAGGAAGGCGAAGCAGCTGGGATTGCCCGGACCGACGAAGCGACTGGAGGTTGATCCGTTGTTTGCCTACAACTGTGCAACAACACAGCTCACGTCAGGGTCACTCACCTTTCTTCACCGACTTGCACGAGCGATCTTTGCCAACCCTGGACGAAGCGCTCTCGAGCGGAAGAGGGCCCTTGACGACCAAGAGAGGGAGCACCACTCCAAGTTATGCTTTATCCCCATCATTGCCAGGGATCCGAACGAAGCCATGTCGATCGAAGACGAATCGTTCGTATGTCATCACAATCGTTTCTTCAACTTGAAGCAGTTTTCGATGTGGTGCTCGCTGGCCCGCACACGCAACGAACCCGTCGTTGCCGTGGAGGGATGGGGAAGCTTGGAGTGCGTGCCGGAAGGCGACGCCGTGCAGATCCTGAGCGACTTAGTGGAATTTGCTGAACGCAATTGGGCTCGAGCCTGTGAGGGAACCGAGTACTCCGACACGACAATCTTTTCAGGACGGTTTCCAGAGGTGAAGCTCACCGAGCGGCGATCCACTGCAAAGGAGAGCACGAAGACAGCCTTCGATCCTCGCTCAAAAGGAGTCGGGAAAGACGCCAAGCTCTGCTACGAGTGCGGCTCACCCGACCATCGTGCCCGCGACTGCCCAGAAGCAAAGGGTCGCAACAAGGGCAAGGGCAAAGGCAAGGGGAAGAGCCAGTATCAAGGAGGCTGGCAGAGCAGCTGGAACCAAGGATGGGGAGGTTCCTGGGGCTCCGGTTCATGGGATTGGAACCGCTCCGGGCGATCCTCATGGCAGAGTGAGGCTGCCTCGTCATCTTCCTCCGACTGGTGGTCCTCGTCCAAGGGAGGCTGGTGGAACCGCTGAAAAGCCATGAAAGGAAAGGAGAAAGAAGCAGAGAATGTCGTCTCGCCATGCGGACCGGAAGGTCGCGCCGGAAATCAATTCGTTGGTGCGATACCTTCAAAGTCCCTATGAAGCGAGCGGGAACGCTCTGCCGAAAACCCTTCTTTCAGCCCATTTTGCATTTAATTCAATGGTTTATGTTATCTGTGTACGCTTTTCTCGGGTATGGAACAGTAAGAGTTCCCAGCGAGACGAGCGTGCCGGAAGGCATAGCCGTTGTTCTTGTGAGAAACCTCTTTGCTCATCGCAGATTTTGAGGTCAGATGCCATAGCTGCTCAGGCGAAGACTTGTCGCATGCTCCGCGTCAGTGAAAAGAGATCGATTGCCTCAGTTTTTTTTGCTTTCGATTTGCATTGGCAAGTAGGGGTTTGATTGCATTCGTGCCGACATGCCTCATTCGCATGCAGTAGTTCGAGGGTCGTAGTGCGGTTTGATTTCATCGCCGCCTGAGGTTGATACGTGGACACTGAACGACTTCCTCTTCGGTGCACCGCGGCAAAGCCGCTTCGCGCCGCGGGGGGTGTTTTTACTAAGTGTTCCACGTATTCTTTGTATCATATGCCTCTCGACCATCGACCATTGGCTCAAGTGAAAAGGTGGGCGTTATTGGCTGATTTCCTGTAAACATAAAATCAATCCTTTTAACAACTCCTAAGCCCTAAGCATCAACTCCAACATCATCTCCTCAATCACACTTACCCTGTCGATAGTATTCACACGTATTCACACAAATAGCAAGTAAAGGGAGTACTAAATGGAAATAGACAATACTCAAATCAAGTTAATATTTTGTAGATATCCACGTTTGGGAAACCTGGCAAACGTCGACCTGACTAAAGACCCGCGGAAGATACCACGTGACTGTCAGACATGGTATGTCCAGTTGGGCAGGATCACCGCAGAAGGTTGCGCATTCTTCTACAATTCAGCAAACTTGGCATGGAACTACCTGGACACTTGGAAAGAATGAGCTTCCGAGGAGCAAGAGGAACAACACAAGGGTGAAGATGTTGCGATAAACCGCAAGAAAAACACAAATTCAATTGCACGATGATAAGAATTGAATTTGTACGCAATCACAACATGATTCATAGATAACCAATTCGTAGGGCGCAAGCAAGTGCTACAGACTGCCACAAACTCGTAGGTCCAGTGCTCACCAGTTTTGCAAACTCGTCCAAGGACGCCTTGCTGGTTGTGGTCTCCATCGTTGAGGTTTTGGGTGAATGGCTGTCAGGCCTGCCCTATGCCAATATCGATACCATCAGCAACATGCGAGCCGCTTGGTTTGCAAGTCCAGCGAAGATGGACAAGTGCATAACCATGGACCACATTCATGTGCACCAAGTGGGATAATGACATGTCTCCAGAAGCTTCAGATCTTACTTTACCGTACTGTTTGTTGTTATGGTCAATTCTACTATTTTGCTCGTTTCTCCCGTCAAAGGCTGCTCCGCATCCACCGAGGTGATCCGCATCGTGCGGATCACCCGGCTGCTCCGCATCCTTCGCATCATGCGACTCGTGCGCTTCGTGCGCTCGCTGCGGAACCTGGTGAGCTCCATCGCGATGACCATGCGGTCCTTGGGTTGGCCGCCGTGGCAGCATGAAGCGAAGCGAGATCAGCAGAGATCGGGTCTAGCGCAGAGAGAGTGAGATAGTCTGTAGGATTATGTGGTACAGTTAGCAAGGACGCTATTAGGTAGGGGCCATCGCGAACGTAACAAGAAGCGTCTTTCTTTAGACATGACAGGTGTCGGACACGGTGTCCCATCTTTTTGAGGCATGTTTGGAGCTTGATTTTGGCTGGCTAACAACGGCTAACATTGTTCGGTCTGGGACGCTGGAGTTGAAACGCTTTTTGGATGTGTTTTTTGGATTACACTTACACATACTTACACTCTTCAATTTCTGCACATGTCCCTTTGCATTGCTCAGGTCGGTTATGCTGTTGATTATAATTATATACATGTTTGGCATCCTTCTTTGCGATGGCGTGAGCGACTATATCAACATTGAAGTGTCAGGCCGTTTGTTTTGTGTGTTGCCTGTGTTCATTGCTGGAAGGTTCCATGTCAGTATGCCAGTAAGCCAAGAAAGATGTGGACATATACACTCTATTTGAATCAATTTTCACCTGGGTGTGACCTTCCTTTTCATATTCAACAAAGGAAGTAGTGCATCAGTTGTGACTGCACGCACCCAAAAATGTGGAGAACATCACACAGGGCTCATTCAGAGCCCACCTTTGCAAGTGACATTGTTACGTTGTTTTTCAATCGTGCGCTTGCATCTTGGATTGAGCTGCCCGGGCAGCGTCAGGCAGCTCAGCCTCAGAATGGGTTCAAAGGCATAAAAAGAACTCAGCCGATTTGATATGAAACCCAAAGAGAGCAATTGTAATTGAAAGCTTGGTGAGGCGTTTAGCGTGATATATTCGGCTTCAGTATGCGGCGACTAAAACACTCCACGCCTTTCCATTGTCATCCGTCTACTTCTGACGCGGCGTAGGTCAAACACTCCGCGCCTGCCAGGTGATGGTGATTTGGGTGCGAAAGCTGAGCTTCGGGATTACTTCGGCTCGGTGCACAGTGTTCCTCGGTGCCGAAAGAGCGTTCGTGGAAGACAGCTGTCCGGCTGTGTTCTCATCCATAATAACTCCATGGCATGTAGGATATGGATGTTGAGTCGCCCAAACTAGGCAAATCCAATTTGACATTCGCACGGAGGCGATGAAAACAGGGACAACTGGATCCATTTGGGATATTTTTGGATGATTTGGATTTCAATCCATATTTGTTTTCTCGACATCAGTGCCATGCATGTCCCATCCTACTTCCTACTTGGCTTAGGCAATGCATACTTTGTTCCGCTCCATCGCGAACGGCATCAGTTGGGATTTGGTGATTCGCCCGTTGATCCAGGCCGGGTGGCTCTGGGGCCCCATGGCTGCAGGTTCTGCGAAACGGCTTCTGCTGGTTGATTCCCCAAAGACCTAAAATCTGAAGATGGCAAGGAAGAGGCAAAGCCCTTCGATTCACTAATTAATAAGGCAACCTGTAACATGACATGACGGTGTTTCACTGAAGAATGTTTTTTTGTTTGTGTGTGTCTCTTACAAAGACGATGTTAGCTGTTCCATCAAGAGAGCGACGACAGCGGCGCCCGACTGGACTCTCCCTGCCGTGACCGGGGATCTGAATTGGGTTTATGACCATTGATGACGCATCCCCACAGCGCTGCCGCTGTGGGTGGCTTTGTTCAACTTAGGTTACATCTTCTCGGTCTATATTGTCTCTCGCTTGCAGACCCCTGGGGACAGCTGTGAAAGGGCAAAGCTTCTAGCATCAGTCGCCTCGGCACATGTTTGATCCATACGGAGCAGCCGGGAATGGGCCTGTGTGAATACTTGGGTTATAATATATAGAACGTTGCAGAAGGAGACTCGACTCCTGCCGACCCACCCTGAAGACATGTTGCACAACTTGAGGCGCCTCACCGCAATCTCCTTGGACCAGTAAAAGTGGGGCATGATTCATTATGCATGATTCCCCCCCCAACTTGAACTCCAGTCCTTCTGGAGTCATCCACCAGTCGCCTCACCACTACGACTGCCGTCCTCAGATCTTCACCACCTTTGCCGTCCTCAACGTCCGAAGCTCAGATGGGCGACCGACGCTCGTCTCGGCCGTGACTCGCGCCCCGCTCGGCGGTTGCGCGTCCCGGAGCGCCGGAGCACGACCCACTGAGCAGCTCAGGTCATCACAGCGGTGTTTTGTGCGCAACTGAGCCGGGCCAGTCATTGTGCCGGTGGAGTCCACCAGTTTTGTGCGCACCCGGAGGAAGTCTTAGGAGGAAAAATTGAACACACTCCTTTCTGAGCGAACAATCGTACAACACCGCTTCAACTGTCGTAGGATGCGATGTTCTGGCCGCAGGGCGTCGCAGGGCGTTGAGAATAGAGCCTTTCTAAGCAATCCATTAGGTTCAGGGATGTACAGGGATGTACAGGGTGTATCTTGGATTCCGATGCTCGAGACCCGTCCCGAGTCCCTGGCCCTCGGGCCGCAGCAGTGTCACGTGTTTTGCTTAGGTCAGAGCACAATCGAAGGTGCTGCTCGAGACAAGGTAAAGCTCCGGTGTCCAGTGCATGATGGATATTGGATCAAACACTAGTTGACAAGTTGCTAACAATGTTGAACAATGTTGAACCCATGAGCAGACAAATGTTTAGGCCAAATACTGACAACTTGCTTTGGCAACATGTTTGTGCCAAACCAGAGAATCCAGTTGAGCAATGCAGAAGACAGCGACAAATGCGAACCCAGACAGTGACAGAGCAATGGAATGCATGGTGTTAGACTCAAGATGTGATTGGCCTGTGGAAGGAGTTGCTGGCAGAGAGCCACCTTCTCAACAAAGAGAGGCCGGTGGTTGACCATCCTCGGACCATGGTTTCGGGCTATGGGACTGCCATGGGCGAAATAGTTATTCGATAAACGATGTTTGCGGTGCGACTGATTAGAAACATTCAGCCAGCTGAGGCAGTTTGGACGTTGTGGGACCACGAATCAACGCAGGTTGTATTATAGGTAAATTTGCCAAAAGAGCTCGCCGATTGAAAGATTTGCTCAACACATTTGGAGAATGGTTGAGGACATTTCACCTGAAAAATCCCTCCACCTGTTCTTCAGTGAAGCACCAGATGTGAAGCACGCTTCAGCAATGGCTGGAGGTATTACCTCTTGGTGGAAGATCTCTTCCAAAACCTGCGGTCCGAGGAGACAGACAAGGTGCGGACGGACGGACTGGTTTTGGTTTGCGAAGGGATTCAACACTAAGTGCTAAAAACGTTGGTGAGCACAGATGCTGTTCCAGTTCTTCAAAGCAGAAAAGCTTAGGTTTGCATGATATACGTATCAGACGTATAGATGGCAGGTCCATCCTCTTGCCGAGCGGAAGTCAAAGCCAGCGTGTCTCATACTGATCGAGAAACATCGAAAAACACATAAAAAAACACATAAAAACCATTAGAATCCAAACAAAAATGACACCGTGACATACCGTGACACCGTGACCTCCGATGACATCGCTGTCTCGGGACCGACCGATGAGCGAAAATGCCGCAGGTGACGCTGCAGACCTTCGAACGACGCTTCCACGACACGGACGTGCGTGTGACTGGGCCGTCAGTTCACGCGGTTTCTATGTTGTGTTTGAGGCGTTGAGGGTTGAAAGAAGAGGGATTGAGTTTACCACATTTTACCACTGTAGGTGGGTGAAAGTGAAGAATGTCAGGCTTCATGGACCTGCTATTGTTGTTTTGTTTTTGTGGAAACTTCAATGAAGCTTGTTCATTTTCAGCACCTTTAATTCGACAAGCACGGTGTAAGTATATACTTGGCCTTCTATCATTCAAAGGATACAGTAAATACAAATGAATAGCGACCAAAGCTGGTCGTGTTTTGCCTTTACAATTTTGATATTTCGCACCATCTCGGTGTTGTTGCATTGCAACAAACCTGACCAATCCCGAAAAAAAAGTTTGTTTTGAGCCTTAGATGAACAATGCTATATGTATATATACACGGGTTGCTTATTGCTTGCAAACATGTGTTAAAACGTGAACAGAGAAGGAGTTGACTGAGCTCTAGCAGTTTTGTTCATCCCATATAACAACTCGTTCAATGCACCAAAACTCCTCGAGGTGTTCCATAGCCTCGGAATCCATGTTCTCATTGGGGGGAGACATTCGGACTTGGGTTCAGACACAGCCAATGATTGAAGCCGCTTTTCAAGAAACGCGGGGTCCCTCGAAAGGGGGTTCTCAACTCTCCCAAAAGATCCCAAAATAAGATCTTTGACCAGGATGTTTTGTCTTTAGATTAGCCATCCCGGGCCATCCCTAAGCTCCTTCTTGTCTTGCAATATCTGGGATGCCATCGATGTTTTTCATGTCTTCTGTCGGAGACCCCTACAGCCCCACGTAAACCGACCCCTGGGCCCACAGTAAACGCCACCTGCCAGCGCCCACCGGCGACCACTCGGAAACGGCCGGCGGAGCCTTCGCCCGTTCTTCCTGTTCGTCGCCATCCGCGCGGGCGGTTCCCAGCGCGCGCGGGAACCGCCAGGCCTTTTTCCACGGCTTGGACCTGGAACCCAGCGATGCCTTCATTCTCTTTTCCTTGCTGGATCACGACGGCAGCGGAGATGTGGATTCGCAGGAGAAAGATGGGGGCGCGTCCTCAGCTCAAACCGGGGGGGTGCGACCGTCGGCGGCCGTTCATGGTGTGTTTTTTTGGTCAAGGGCGAGAATCACCTAGGTCGAAATCTGTTTGTTTTGGATTCTACCTTGGAAGTGACACTCTCAGGATGCTGAAGCAAGTCCTGCACAGAGGCGACATGGAATAAGGCTGAACAAAACGCAACAAACTCCAATTGCCTATGACTATACTATATGGAAAGATTCGAAAGGAACATGCAAGTTCAATAATTGCCCCTGATTGAAGTGGAAAGTGGTCTTCAAGTGTTCACATGTTTCACTGCCATGCGTTCTTTGTTGGCGAGTGTACAGGCTTGGCCTTCGATCTTAGTTGCGCCCCAAAAGGGCTGACTGAGCTGGCATACATCAACGTGCAACCTTTTGTGATCATTTTGACACAAGCCCACGAATCGGTGCCTGGTTTTGCGATGTTTGCGCCTTTAATGTTCTCGACAGAGTGAGTCTCCTTCCTCAAGAAGACGTGTTCATATTATATATTATATACCTGCAACCTGAAACGGCCACATGTTTTTTGTTATTTCTTCAAACGACCGTATATTTTGAAAACGACCATAAAAAATGGTTTGTTCTTAAACGACCGTATTTTTGTCAATGATGATGTTCAAATATTACATCATGCAGAATGCATATCAAGCAGTTGATTTGTGAAATTGTATACGACCGTATACGACCGTATATTTCTGGAAACGACCGAATATTTTTTTGAACCACGACTGTATACAGGCCGTATGCAAACCGTATAAAAACGTATGAAAACGTATACGACCAAATTTTTCACGTATAAAATGGCTGCAAGATAAAACGACCGTATTTTTTTGAAACGACCAATAAAATTGTTTGTTTTCAAAACGACCAAAAAAAGTGGTCGTTTCGGGTTGCAGGTATGTGTTCATTCCATTTTAGCTTCCAGCTTCCAGTCCTCGTGCAATCCGAAAGCGGCGTGGTGTGTGAGTGTGTGTGTGTGTCACGTCAGTGGCGACCTTGATCTGCGACGCACCCGGTGAAGGGTCACACCAACCGCAGGAGTTCGTCGAGGGCCTCTTGAAGCTGAAGGGTCCGGCGCGCGCCATCGACATGGCGGTGCTGCACCGCGGCTCGGCGGAGTCGGAGTGGTGCTGCCGCGGTGTCGGACTGAGACCTGTCCGCGGACTTGGAGGGTGTTTTCAGACCTGAACAGCGAAGGATTCTCAAGGGGCGGATGGATTTATGGAGGGAAATTCTTGAGATATCTTGACGAGTTGCCAGAAGAAACATGAAGAAAACACTTGTCCACTTCTTGCTGGTCAAGGTGTGTGAAAGTGTGGTTCTTCAATGACGGTTATTTCCGATGACTACTTCAGACGGAAGCCCTGGACTGAACTACCCAAAAATGACTTTGGAAGATAGCTTTTATATGCTTTTATATTGGACTTAGCCAAGTTTAAATAGAATATGGTAGTTGATATACAAGTAGGATACATGTTCAAGCTAAGTTCCTGCGGTTCTTTCTTATTTTCGTTTTGCGGCGACAGACGGCTTGGTCCGGTACGCCGAGGTACAAAGCGATTTCAAGACAGACGACCGACGGAACCCCCATGGGAAGCACCGACTCTCTACGACTCCGCTTCGCGCTGGCAATACTTCAAGAACCCTAAAGTTTACGCTTCTTACTCTGTTCCAACATGACTCTTGCGGTCTACAGCGGATCGGATTGTCACGTCCATTTTACCTGGCAGGTACAGCACGGTCAGATTTCCACACCCGTTTTAAATTTATAATACTTATAAGGCGTTCAGGTGTGGAAATCTGACCGCAACTTAGGTGTCGACATGTTGCACGTAGGATTTAAAGGGGCAAGGGTTTGTCCCATTTTTGAAGTCAAGAAGCGCAACTTTCGGCACCTCAGTGTATTGAAGCACAATTTATGCACCAGCATTTTCTTTCAGAAGTGCAAGAATCTAACCATATATATATATATGTTCTTGTTGAAGTCCAACATATTACACCACAAACAAACATGTTCTAAGCAAATTGGCTGCAAGAAACGTATAACTCGAGATGTGGCTCCACCAACTTACCCCCACTTATTATCAATTGATAATACAACTTATGAACTTGACTTATCAACAAACTTGCAACTTACTGTAACATCAATCATATGCGATTTATATCGTGCAGCTCGGTCAGCGTGGTCAGCTCGGTTGCAGTTTCCGCATGCGACCGCTGAGGTGACTGCAAGACGTGCATCAGGCAGATGAATTCCACGCAACATCGCCTACACCGCCTCGAGGCGATGGAGTGAGTTTCGTTCAACAGCCCGACCGCCGGGATGGCGGCCATCGGCTTTGTTTCGGGAAAGTAAAGAAGATTAAAGAAGCGACCGAGGAGCCCTACTCTTAATGTTGCTTAAGCAAGTATGTGTGTGTGTGTCTTGGAATCTTGAGAATCTTGAGTGTGAACTTCAGCCGTTCAAGCATTTGTTCGGGTGTGAGGGGCCGTCCATTTACGTACATTTCTTTTGCTCGATGTTGGGTTTTCTGAAGGATAATACCCAAATACTACCTAAAAGGGTGGTTCGGAAGAAGCCTCAAACTGAAATTTGAGGAGCAAAGGGATAATGCGGAGAATGGAACAGCTAGCCACAACTCGTGAAAATCACAACTCATGATTTGTCTTGAGATTTGTTTTTGCATAATACCATTGCAGCTGCTAGTTAAACGTTGAAAGCACCATCTCTTGCCTGCGACGTGAGAGCGGCAGAGGCTCTTCTGATGACACAGGTGCAGTACTCTGAGGTCCAGGCCAAAGAGGCCCCTAAGGAGTTGGTCGAGTTGACGATACTAGCAGCAAGAAGCCATAGAATGACCAATAGGAAAGCATAGGAAGGCGACTAGACTAGAGTTGTGGAGGATGGTCCTGGTTCGAGTCGTGGGAGGGAAGATCGACGGATGAGTCGGGGGCGTCCCGATTCGACGATCAGCGTCTCGACACTGTGCACATATTCACGATATTTCACGATCAGCGTCGAGACGATACCGTGAAGTCGACAGATTCGTTGACCAAACGTTGGAAGGCCACAAGTGACCCACTCGAGGATGTGGTGCCTGTGTGAGCTCATCCGTCCGGCGGGAGCCGGCGGAGGGAGCATTTTTTCGAGAGATGAGCCCGAGGACGGGTGACATCAACCCCTCGCGGCATGTTTGGAGCTCAAAGACATCAAAGGCATGATGTTGTTGTTGTTTCTTTCAGCCAAGCAAGTTGAAGGAAGCCTGAGCATCCCTGAGCTACAAAACAAAGATGCAGTCATGGTTCGAGTCCTAGCCGAAGGCTCAGGGCCTCCCTGTAACTGTAAAGCACTTTGCCGTTTTGGCTGTTTTGACGCTGCAATGCAAGATTCGCAGTTTATGAAGTTTGCTTGAGAAGTACTGCAAGTAAGGTCCACTTCTGCTTCTCAGCATGTTTGTGCCTCTTGCTTCTGCAGCGGAGCAGCAAGCAGCTGCCATTCGTTGAACTGCTTGGCTGTCAACACAGTGCCAAGCAAGACTGTGATTCGTTGGCAGTAAAAGGATTGACTGTGATTGTAAATGGATTTGGTGGGTCTCTTCATGGATTGACTGTTTGGAACCTTTGGCATCCTACGTGCCCAACGGACGACCGACCAATCCGCTTTCGGTCACGCAGGGCTTCAGTGCGAGGCAGTTCGAACGAAGGCACCGGCGGGTTGTGCACTGTTCAGAAAGACGCGACGGCAGACGGCAGACGGATGAACTGTACCAGCTTAGCATAGCTTAGCTATTTGATTACTCAGAGAGAGGTCTTCGTTGGTCTCCTTATGTCATTATGTCTCGTTCATGACCAGAATGTTTTGTAATTAATGAGGATGCCAATCATCAACTGAGGATGCCCTTTTTCAATCCAAACAGCTTTTCCTCTCACAACTCATGTGGCAACACATCGAGTACCTATCACTTGAAGACGAAAGGTCAGGACTCCTCGGAGGTCGGTGACGGTCCCTGTGATCCGCGCGGCTCCAAAGGCCTGGATCCAAAGGCTCTCCCTACCGGTCCAGGAGAGAGAGCGCGGGTGACATGTTCCGCTCCAAAAAAGTGACAGCTGAAGCTACGTTCGTGGCTTCTTGCGACTAGTAAGGTCAGGAGCTACTAGTATGTGAACAAAAAAAAGAGATAAGGTTATCAATTGGTTGGTTGTGACGGTGACAGAGAAGTCGTTTTGGAAAATTTAATACAAAGTGGTACCGCAGGACTTCAACAAGCCGCTCTAAGTCCACCAAGCTACAGGGATGAATTCATACGGAGGTTTGTGAACAGCTTGAACGCTGGAGCAATCCATATCCTTCGCAACTTGCTTTCACAAGATGGAAGGCTCTGACTCAAGAGCCGTTTTGACCCCCCTTGGTGTGAACATTTGCAGATGCACGCCTCAAATTGAAGGAGCCAAAGGCGGAGTCCATTTCGAAGGCGTCGCAGGCAGCGTTGATGTGGCAAGATCAGAATGTGAAAAAACATGGACACATGGATACAAAAGGACATGACTCACACATGGTCCTTCAGACTGATTGAAATGGTCCATGTGGGCTACTCTTCAGTAGCCCCTTGAACCTCGGCATCGCCGATCAAGACGGTCAGCGTTCCGGTCAGCGTTCCGGTCGTGCCCGGGGTAGTGGGCGATGCCCGGGGTTCACCGACTCCCCCCTCCTCCCAGTTGAAAAGGGGTAGGAAGTGAGATGGAAGATCGAAACATGAAGCACACACTGCATAATGACTCTTTGGCACCTCAACGTTTGGCTATTGATCCGGGAACGGATATTTTGGGTGACCTTCTCAAATTACATGATTGTTCATATTCAAGCAATACATTTGGGAACTGGTAACCGCGATGTATTTGTGGGAAATCCTTGAGCTGCAAAGTGTGAAAGAGCTACGGTGGGATTGGATGGGAACAAGGATTGATATTCATATCAAGCACAAGAATTCTGTTTGGAGAAATGCCGTGTATGAGGCGAGCTTTCGCTGACCCCAGGGTTGAAGCTTGCAGACTGAGGAAAGTAGTACTGAACGTTCAGGCATATACTGTATACACTTATATTATGAATTTATACTCCTGCCCTGACAATAGATGAGTTTCGATGAATTTCTGGCACGAGCATGGATGACAATCGCGACAGGCAAAGGGGGCCAACTGAAACATATGGAGACCCTACAGCACATGCGGTAGTAACAAGTGCATCGCTACTAGTAACAAGTGTATCGCTACTAGTAGCAAGGGCATTGCTACTAGTAGCAAGGGCATTACTACTAGTAGCAAGGGCATCGCCGCATCGCTACTAGTAGCAAGGCATCGCTACTAGTAGCTAGGGCATCGCCGCGTCGCTACTAGTAGCAAGGCCATCGCTACTAGTAACAGTAGCAAGGGCATTACTACTAGTAGCTAGAAGCTACGAGGAGGGGAGGTCCAAAATATTGATTCGAGCGGGAGACCAGAATGTCAGACCAATGGCTCATGGGAGGTCCTCCTCATCCACTCGCTCTTCCCGGTCGCGGAGGAGATAGGGATCTGGGGATAGCTTGGGGTGGGTATTTGGACTTGCCACTCAATGTTGTTGCCTGTCATGATGAGTTATCAAAAGAGATCATCCATGGTCCCAAGATATAGGTAAGCTGCAAGCCACACTGCTGCATAAGGAGCTGTTCTAGAGATCATTAAACATGTAGTGTGGTATCCTGCCAACATAGCTCACTGACACTTGCTTGCAGCTTTTAGTTCGTGAGCTTGATGCTGAACAGTGTTCCTTGCCCTCAAAAGTCAATGCTTAGGGAGGGACAAGCAAAGGCTCCAGGTTATGAGAGATTTCTCTTTTTCCCCAGAAAGCTGGAAGCTATAGGGGTTCTTACTTCTCAATGGATGGGTTCCTGAATGCGGAAATTGGCTGCCGCTGCCGCTGCCGCCTTGTCTCCCAAGCTTGTCTCCCTTCATGATTTCGCTTTTGGCTGCCGCTGCCGCCTTGTCTCCCAACCTTATCTCCTTTCATGATTTCGCTCTTGGCTGCCGCTGCTGCCTTGTCTCCCAAGCTCTCCCTTCATGATTTCGCTCTTGGCTGCCGCTGCCGCCTTGTCTTCCAAGCTTGTCTCCCTTCATGATTTCGCTTTTGGCTGCCGCTGCTGCCTTGTCTGTGAAGCTTGTCTCCCTTCATGATTTCGCTTTTGGCTGCCGCTCCCGCCTTGTCTCCCAAGCTTGTCTCCCTTCATGATTTCGCTTTTGGCTGCCGCTGCCGGCTTGTCTCCCAAGCTTGTCTCCCTTCATGATTTCGCTTTTGGCTGCCGCTGCCGCCTTGTCTTTTGGCTGCCGCTGCCGCCTTGTCTCCCAAGCTTGTCTCCCTTCATGATTTCGCTTTTGGCTGCCGCTGCCGCCTTGTCTCCCAAGCTTGTCTCCCTTCATGATTTCGCTCTTGGCTGCCGCTGCCGCCTTGTCTCCCAAGCTTGTCCCCCTTCATGATTTTGCTTTTGGCTGCCGCTGCCGCCTTGTCTCCCAAGCTTATCTACCTTCATGATTTCGCTCTTGGCTGCCGCTGCCGCCTTGTCTCCCAAGCTTGTCTCCCTTCATGATTTCGCTTTTGGCTGCCGCTGCCGCCTTGTCTCCCAAGCTTATCTCCCTTCATGATTTCGCTCTTGGCTGCCGCTGCCGCCTTGTCTCCCAAGCTTGTCTCCCTTCATGATTTCGCTTTTGGCTGCCGCTGCCGCCTTGTCTCGCAAGCTTGTCTCCCTTCATAACTCGCTTTTGGCTGCCGCTGCTGCCTTGTCTGTGAAGCTTGTCTCCCTTCGTGATTTCGCTCTTGGCTGCCTTTGCCGCCTTGTCTGTGAAGCTTGTCTCCCTTCATGATTTCGCTTTTGGCTGCTGCTGCCGCCTTGTCTCCCAAGCTTGTCTCCCTTCATGATTCCGCTCTTGGCTGCCGCTGCCGCCTTGTCTCCCAAGCTTGTCTTTCTTATACTTTCGCTCTTGGCTGCCGCTGCCGCTTTGTCTCCCAAGCTTGTCTTCCTTCATGATTTCGCTCTTTGCTGCCGCTGCCGCCTTGTCTCCCAAGTTTGTCTCTGTTCATGATTTCGCTCTTGGCTGCCGCTGCCGCTGCCGCCTTGTCATTTTCTTGCCTGCCTTTGACGTGGATGCTGTTAAAGTGATTTAGGCTTTGGAGTGGGATGGTGTGCCTTGTGTTGCTTGCATCTTTTATGTGGCAAACACAGCATCGTTACTTTCGGCAAGAAACACACCCTTTTAGGCGTTCTGAAAGGTTTGCACATGACCACATGCGCCCACTTGCACACTTGGGCTGTTGAAATAACCCCGTGCTCAGCAGTTTAGTATTGGCATGCGCCTGAACACTACTTTTGCATTGCCGGCCCAGAAAACGATAACAGTAAAACAACGATAACGAGTTTTTACAGGATGCTATTTGGGGTCTATGCCGGTGTAATTTTCGATGTCAAAAAACATGCCTCAGAGGTGTTTTGTTCTTTTTCTCAGGAGACCTCGATCACTGTCTCGCTCCAGGCTTGTTTTGGGATGTGCTTTGGGGTTTCATGGAAGTTTTCAGAGAGGAACAGCTCAACCAGTAGTTGACACCAGCGCTCCGCCACCGGTTGACACCGATCTTGACAGCGATCTGTGGGCCGGTTGGAGCTGAAGAGGAAGTGAACAGCTACATGTACTTACTAGTAACACAAATGCTACTAGTAGTTTCTTGTTACTAGTAGCGATGGCCTCCACCTAATAGCGTCCTTGCTACTAGTAGCTTCTTGTTACGAACAGCCAAGTGTCAAGTCCATACGTCCATAGTGCGCTGGAACATTTCTCAGCCTTGATGCACTCCGAGTCACGAAAACGATGGGTACGTGAAGTGTTCTACCGTCTCTGTGTTTTCAGGAATGTCGTCTTCCGAACTCCGGGCCATGATGGGCCATGCCACTGCCACTGTCTTCGTCTTCGTCAGAGTGTATGTGTGTGTTCAGCTTGACGAAAGCATCGATTTCTTGGGCCCGACTCGATTTCTAACAACCAACACATGGTGACTCAAAATACGGGCGCTCAATTGTTGACTCTGGGACTTGTGCGTTGTGTTTGTTTTTGTGCTGCTGTTTTGCTGCCAGCAGGGGGCACAGACTTCTCAGACTTCTCACTACAACGGTTGCCTATATATACATAGTAATCTGATGTTTGATAGCTTTGCATAGTGTAAGTTTAGTTGTTTGCTTCACGCAATTCTTGGAAGGAGACCAGACGCACACTAGTGAGTGCCTACCCTTTGTCATATTTACTGTCTTAAGCACCATTCTGGCTGGCTTACTGTTTCCAAAAAACAAGTATCATGAACTTCAGTTTAGCGCGCGTTGCTCTCGGATGCCGGCTTCGGGCGATTTAGTGTACTTGTGTGTTCAAGACCATCGAGAGATGTGGGCTGTCATAGTAGATGTAACATGTATATTGGGTCTATCCTATTACCAGTACCAGTGGATGGTGATGGTTAGTGTAAAGGCCTGTCCAAAAATCGTGCTCCAGAGAGCTCCAGGTCACAATGGTTCTGACCCCAAAAAGGATTGGTGTTTGCGGTTCTTTTGACGGTAGCTAGACATTCAACAGCGGTCCAGGGTGAATTCTGAACTTTCAAAGAACATCGTGAAACTCGGGTTGGAGCCACGAGTTTTCTGGATGTTAACAGAAATTCCTTTGGTCCTTTGGGTGAGCCAGTTTTGAGCTGCATCCAAGATGCTTTGCGACCAATTGGACTCTTGGTTTAGTAGGGATGATTGCATATGATTGCAATCCTTTAGCCAAAATCCCACAAGCAGCAGGTATTGATACTGTTTGGATTCCTCGCACCACTCCACTCTTGGTTCTGAGTGGAACGAGGTCTGCGCGATCTGCCAGCAGCGATCGATGGTACCGAGAGAAAGCGAGACCTGGATGACACAAGTTCACACGTCGTTACCCCACGAGTTCAGGCGGCTTGGGGACCACAAGAAAAAAAGTTCTACAGATCCTTATACTACCCCCCCTCACCCTCGACTATCACAAGTCGACATTGACTGAAGTCGATCAGATATATTTTGTTCCACATTATGTAGTAAATTTAGGATTGATTTGTTAGCAAGGGATTGATTTGTTTGCAAAGGATTAGTTTGTTGGAGATGAAATACAACAAACATATACAACAAATAAAGTGGGATCATATGATTCAGAGGTTGCTTCTCACGGGGCCCCGAAATAAATGCCCGCGAGCCCATATAATAATATATATATATATATATCGTGTACATATAATGTAGATATATATATATATATTAGAAAACCCGGGCCTATTGGCCCCACGACTCTCCTGAGTCAAAACGCGCGGCCGCTCGGACCTTTTCCGACCTCGGACCGAGTTGCCTGCAAGGGTCAGGATGCACGAACGAATGCTGGATGAGGGACACTGCATTTTCACTCCTCTTTATATGATTCTTTATATGTTCAAGCTATGGACTAACGGAAGGTTGCATGTTCCAAGGCTTCCGGCCGAACACATCACAACTTCAGAGGAGGCTTGTGTCTCTGCACTCGTGCGGCTCAAACTCAAGACTTCAAGACCCGTCGAGCTGAGCTTCCTGGAAAAGTTTCCTCGGGTTTGGAGGAATGGCTGGAAGAGGATTCAAAGCCAATTGCCTCCAGGTACAAAGCGAGGTCTTCAAAACGACCTCCGCGGCCTTTGCCATGCTTAACAACCCACACTAAATATTCATGCTTGCTGTCGTCAGCCACCAATTCCTGGTAGCTGAGCTTGGATGCGGCATGCTTAGGCAGGGTGCATAGGGTTTTACCCCATTCACCCAGGGTGGAAATGCCGGGTGGCAAGGCACACTTCTTTCCAGCGCTCATCGGATGGAGTGGCAGCTGCTCTTGAGGTTTCTTTTCCATTCGATCTTTCACCAAGGTGCTATCAGGGATCTGGTAGCTCGTGGCGGCTTCCATGGCCTCAACTGCTTCCCAATCTTCATCAAGCGAGCGCAAACGCTTTGAACCATCATGCATTGCGCCGGTCGATCCCGACTTTGCACCTCCGGTCTTTGGCCCCTCCACAATGGCGACACCAGAACTCTGGTATCGGGCAATCACCTCAGCTGCAGCCTTCAGCTCTTCTGGACTCACGGGTGTCGAGCTGGCCATTTGCTCGAAGTTCGAGTATGTTTCAAAGGCGGTGGTCACACGTCGGTGACCTGCTTTGAGAGGCTTGAGCTGCAAGCGAAACACAAACACTGTTATTTGATCTTGGTCTTATTCATCCTTTCGTTTTATTGCTCTGTACATATTTGCAAACGATCTATACATACACGGATTATTTCCACAAGGTTTGCAGGCAGGCATGTTATCGGTCATGAAGCTATGGTGATACCTACACAAACAACGGCAAAAATGGAAAAATGCACACACAAACTCGACTGCAGGCTTGCAGTGGAACCCCTGCTTCACTGTCTTTCTGAGTCTAAACCCCTTCTCCTCTGGGTGGAGATACTTGCATTCGATGACAAGTTTGCTGCGGTGCGTTCAGAAGCAATTCTTTTGCGTCTTTCCTTTTCAGCTTTCTTTCTATCCAGAACGGCTTGTTCGTCAGCCAGCTGGTATTTGGCACTTCGAAGAACTGATCTTAAGAGATCTACGGGTTCAGCACGGTCCTTGGTCAGACCGTCAGCGACCATGTGTCCGGTCGGACACCACCTAGGCTCTAATCCCGTTCTACGAATTGACTGACGAATGATTGCAACGTCTATGGCAGTGCGTTTATCGTCTATTGATCCACCGTTTCCCAAGGACACTAGATGATCATACAATGATCGGCAGTCGGTCATGCCGATGGGACTGTGCTTGGTCAAGGCCTCATCAAGTTCGCTCAGCTCGATTGGCCCGTCTGTACATTCGGCCAGCATCAAGGACATCCATTCGCTGACACCTGATGCGGTAGCGAAAGCCTGAGCTTCACCACTTAAGGTGCTGGACACTACCCTTGGCAGCCTATATGATTTCCAAGCAAAACAAAACAGGGGAACATCGTGACCCAAGCTCATTTTTTTGGATGTGAAGGCAGCCAACCAACCCCCTTGAGTTTTCATTTCTGATGAGTTTGCGAAAGCGGCATCTGACCAAAAACACAGGGTGAGTTCCTCCAGGGGAATGTATGGGACCTTGATCTGTAGGTCTGACTGCTGTCTTGCTCGACGAACTGCTTGATTGGCGTGCAACAGATCTGACACAGTTGGCCTAGGGAAAGCTTGCTGACTTATGGAGGTTTGTACTGCCAAGTCAGGTCTGGTTTGTGAGCTGAGCCGGCCAAGCGCGCCATTCACTGCTCTCAGTGCCGCTACTTCTTGTTCAGTCGCAGCCAACCAGTGTTTCTTTGCACGGTCCTTCGAAATCCTTATTGGTTGAATGTGATTTGCATATTCAGTCTGTTGAAAGGATATCTCGAAAGTCGTTGGATCTTGTGAGTACACGGTACCTAAAAACTCGCCGGTGCCCGTGCGCCATTTTCGGAAAGGAAATCGTGCTCGAAGTGTCTTTACTGCTTGATCATACACTTCACCTTTCCCACCTGTTATGGTGTCATCCACGTGAGCACCTAGAATACCCTGCAACTTGTTGTCAGGACCGTAGCAGAGATACAGGCAGTTGTCGAATTTCGACCTTGCGAAGCCAGCGGCGGTTGCCACTTTATCGAACTCGCAATACCACTCTTGTGGCGCATCATTGGCTCCATAAATGTTTCCCATAATCTGCACTAGGGAGCCTGGTTCTACGCCAGGCACGCCCCGTGGTGGCAGCTCGGCAAACACTGGATTTGCGAGTGCTTTGGCAGTCACATCAGCCTCGAGGAACGCTCCTTTTATATCTCCTAGACTCATTTCCCATTGATTGCTCACCAACATTTGCAAGACGATGCTTCGGCCAAACTGGGACAGCGTGGGAGAATGGCATTTCCCGGCTAAGATCTTCTGGGTGAGGTCGGGATCGTGGTGACCCCTTAAACACCATCGTGATTTTACCTTGGATTCCCCGTCCTCAAGTTTCTCCACCACAACAAACCGGGAGGTCATAATGCGATGAGGTTTGGTTTCTCTGATTCGTTGGGCCTGTCTTGGAGGAATCACAATGATGGCTTTCTTTTCATCACGAAGGGTCTGCCATTCAACAGTTTTTGATTCATCAACCTTTTCTTGAAGATCCGGCGGGTTCTTGGAGTGATGGATTTCAATCTGCATTTTCTTTTTCAAGAAATTTGCCACAAGCACCTCCAGTGACGGACATTGATCTTGCACAAGGTCAGCCAAGAGACACTCATCGGCATCTTCTGTTCGACTGTTCTTGTTTGGTTGCTCTTGCCCTTTGTCAGGTGAGTGACTCCGTTTGGTTCCATGAGTTTCCATCAACACATCACGAACATCATCTTGGAGCATTTCTGGTGGTCTTAGCCAAAAGGTGGGTGGACCTTTACCGTGTTGTCGAATCCTGGATGCTCGAACTGGTCCATATTGACTCTCGGACGGACTCTGTACAGGGACGTTTGCTTCAACGATGTGTTCATGCATGGGTTCCTCTACCATTTGCTCTTCCCTAACTAATCTGGTCATTGACTCCGGCTCAACCCCTTCCGGTTTTTCAGGGGATCCCTGCCTGACATGGACTTCTTCACCCACTGGAAGGGATGCTCCACGTTTGTTTCGAACACGAAAATGCGATTCCCCTGTCCAGCTTGGTTCTGCTAATGTCACTCTCATGTCTCTGGGATTTGACAGGGGTTGATGCATGATTTGTTCTCCCGTGTCTCCCCGTTTTGTCAATCTCATATTGTCGAAGTTGAACCCACGAACAACAGGATCTTTGGGATCAGGCCAAAAAGTGTCTCGCCTTGGCGTGACATGCACACGAATCAGCGTGTCTCCACGCCACAGCCAATAGTCCTCTGTACTTGGATGGAGACTGGCTTGAGATGCGTCTCTCAGCTGTTCTGGGCCTTCTTGTTGGGTGAGATCAACATATTGGGAACCTAGTTCTTTGGGAGTGGCTCGATCGAGAAGAGTCTGGAGTCCTAAGAGCTCACGACCATCAGTTTGTGCTAAAATAAAAGCCTCTCATCTGAGGTCACATGTCTCAAGTGTTCTGGGGCAACCTTGAAAATGTTTCGACGATGGTGCACTACGAAATTGCGACCTACCTTCCCCATGACAATTGCAACTCCAAACCATTTGCCCCCGACAATCCGTTGACCCTTTTCATACTTCTGAGATCGCCAATAGGCTACATAATCACCTGCCAAGAAGTCCCGTTCTACCCTTGGACGTGCGTTCAAGGCTGAGCGCATGCTCTGATCATCCTGAGCCATGACTAAGGCTGTCCGCGCATGCATTCGGATGGCTTGTGATCGTGCTGCCATGGAATCACGCAGGGCTTGAGTACCAGCCACTGGACATGGTTGTTCCTGGATCAAATCAGTTGCGACCCTGGGATTGCGACCGAACACTAGCTGACACGGCGAAAGACCTTTCTGGCTGATCAATTCGTTCTTGGCGTTCATGGTCTGTACTACACATTGCTCATATTCAGCTCGGTCTTTTGGTTGAGCTTGATCAAGAACCTTGTTTAAGATCACTTCAAACAAATGTCCATGCTTTTCGACCTTACCTAGCTGGTTGTGTGCTTCAGCGGCAATTGTCAACACCCTAGTACCCTCTCTTTCCAGCTGTTGGAACACGGTTTCTGCGGTGTTTGTTCGTGCAGGATCTACGATCACCTCCTCCGGAATGCCCGCCCACTGCTGCCAACCCCTCAAGTACAGTTGTTTCAACACATCCGCTGTTTCTTGTTCAAAGAAAGGGAGCATAACCTGAAAGCTGGAGGCATAATCAACAATATTCATGCATTTGACTTTTTGCCCTACTTTCCAGCCCGAGAGTATTTTTACATCCCATCCTATGCGTTGGTTGAACTCTGTAGCATGATTTGGTGCGGCAGGAAGTGACGGCGTTGGACGTTTGCGTTGACAGCAAATGTCACACGGGGCTTCGATGTCTGCAGCGAGCTTGACAGCTTGTTCTGATCCTCCGGCATTACGAATGATGCGTACCAGATCCCTGGAAGAGGGATGACCAAGGTTTACATGGACTCGCCTCAACACAGTTGTGACTTTCTGGGGATCATCTAATGATTCAGAACTTGCGGCCAAAACTTCAAGCTCGGGGCAGGTGTTGACTTGGGTTCGGTCAGCCTCAGTGGAGGACGTCGGGATCGACGTTGTCTCCTGCAAACACGAGAACATGCACTGTTGTTTCTCATGAAAAACACATCTCAACCAATGTTCCACGAAGGTTGGTGTGTATTCAGCACACCGGGCACTCAACGACATGCCACAACTCTGACCCGCGATCAAACGATGCTCGGCATGTCCTGGGCAGGTGACAGCTTGGTCAACCATGTCACGGTGTGACACTGCAAGTCCAGTCGGCTTCTTGATAGGAAGACCAGTTTGTGGATCCTTGAGGTCATAGGCACACATGTCATTCCGAGTCAGTGTGAGCTGCTGTGCCCTGAGAAGCTTCCGAAGTGGCTCGAACTGCCACAGGTCACTGTTCCAGGGATGCTCAACCAGCACTCTACCACCTCGACGGAGTTGCTTCTTGATCTGATCAACACAAAATTGCGCTTGCTTCTTTGCCGGTTGTTTGTTGGCCAACTGCTGTAGGAGTGGGAGACGATGTTGATTCAATCTGTACCATCCACCCCAATGTTTGCATTCTGGGCAACAGACCAACAGCTCTGGTTGAAGGTGTTCCAGCTCCTCATCTACAACTCGCTGAACTTTGGGATCCGTGAGATCCCAACCTTGCTTGATGTCGTAGGACCGGCCACTGGCGCCCCACTGCCGTGCTTTCTCAGCAAAACGTGGAGGCGAGAAGAGCTCTGCCACCTTGCATTGACTACGCTCCTTCTTCCAGGCATGTTGCTGAGCCAAGAGACAGCGATGTTCCCTTTGGCTAAACTCAGCCACCCTCTCATGAGATGCGAGGTGGATGGTCTCTTCCTCCACGGCCAACGTCTCGGAGGGCTCAGAGGACAAGTTGTTGGCTCCCTCATTCTCTTCCGGCTCGGATGGTTGTGATGTCTCACATGACGCCAACATCACCTCAGCTTGGTCATCGAGCACGTTGAGGACATATTGTCCAGCTGAGTTCACCTGAAGAGGACGTGCTGTGCCTCCTTGGATCGATAGAGTCTCACCCTCAAAGTCCAGGATGGCCTTGAGGCTCTTGAGTGTGCTTCTGCTCAACAACAGGGGAGCAGCCCCCTTGATGATTGCAGCTTCGACTCGGCCAATCCTGCCATGGATGCACACAGGCATTGATACCACTCGCTCGGACAACTCTTCATGTCCATTGCCGAACATGAAAAGGTTGCGCTGATGCCTAGCATCTGGCACCATGAGACCTCGGGCTTGGTACAAGCGCATGAACTGGTTCAGGGTGTCCTGTCCTACCAGGGTTCGACTGCATCCGGAATCAAGGATGCCGTAGCCCGGCGATGAGACAAGCAGCACTTCTGACGGAGTTTGAGCCAGAGTGACTCGGTCCGTCACCATCGCTGCACCGTGGGATTCACCAGTTTTGGAACTTGATGAGCTTGCTGCCACCTTGGCGGTGCAATTGCGAGCCCAGTGCCCAATTTGATGACA
Source organism: Durusdinium trenchii (assembly GCA_963970005.1). Classification (NCBI taxonomy): domain Eukaryota; class Dinophyceae; order Suessiales; family Symbiodiniaceae; genus Durusdinium; species Durusdinium trenchii. The sequence continues at coordinate 739,178 of CAXAMN010022984.1, read as the reverse complement.
TCGGCGACACCGTGATCGCTTTTCCAGGTCTTTGACTTCCTTGCCAAAACGTTGCTTCACCTCGAAAGCCTGACTGAAGCGTCTTGCTTTCTGTAGGCGTGAGATTTCTGTTCTTTTCTCCTTCCAAGTGGCGGCCAGAACTTCGGCAATTTCTTCTTCATCATAATGATCGGCTGATTGGGCGTTTGTATCACCCATGCCGTGTTCGGCCAGGAAGGCCTCTAGTTCCTCGAAAGCCACTGCATCTGGTGCTTCGGTCTCTCCAGGTTCATCTATCACGTCATTGGGCTCGTCCTGAACCACGAAAGCAGAGGCACTTTTGAACCTGGTGGAACGAGTTGCACGAAAATCCGGAAAACAGCTGCGCATGGCAGTGATGATCAACTCCAGATTGAGCTCTCCTTGGGTCTTGGCGGTGATGATCGCCCGTTGATCCTCACTCAAACCTGAGGCGCGCAAACAAATCCAACCTTTTGCTTCACTTGGGAACTCGATGGCGACCTTCCGGCGACACTTGGAGAAGGTCTCTTGGACTCTGCTAGTCCATGCAGCCATTGTCTCTTGATCTTGCGCTTGAAGCTGGAAGATTTCCTTTAGGCATTCAGCGAGCCAATCGTGCTTGAGCTTGTCCGGAAAACGCTCGTCCAGGGCAGCCCAAACATATTTGTCTCCATTCTCTTCCTTCAGTTTGTCCAGCGACAAGTGCTCGACCGTTTCGAATGCGACCCCATCCAACAAACACAGAATGAACGGCCCGCGTTGGGCCGCAGTCATGTCCTTGGTGGATGCCATCTTTGCTTCAGCCCAGAGTTTCCAGCGCCGGTATTCCTTAGGATCCAGCGACTCTCCACTGAACCGGCGGGTGTTGCCGTATTGAGCACCCTCGGTTGCCATGGCTGCAAATTAAACAATTAGGGACACTGCGTAGCGTCTCAAACCAACCTAGGTTACGCTAGAAGGACCCCGGATGCCCCGCCCTGTGGCGGGGCTCCGCTACCAATTAGAAAACCCGGGCCTATTGGCCCCACGACTCTCCTGAGTCAAAACGCGCGGCCGCTCGGACCTTTTCCGACCTCGGACCGAGTTGCCTGCAAGGGTCAGGATGCACGAACGAATGCTGGATGAGGGACACTGCATTTTCATATATATACACTGGGGTGCTGAAAGTTGCGCTTCTTGACTTCTAAACCAGGGCAAACCCTTTCCCCTTAGAATCCTACGTGTAACAAGTCGACACCTACGTTGCGGTCAGATTTCCACACCTGAAAGCCTTATAAGTACTATAGATTTAAACGGGTGTGGAAATCTGACCGTGCTGTACCTGCCAGGCAAAATGGACGTGTTAATCCGATCCGCTGTAGACCGCAAGTGTCATGTTGGAACAGAGTAAGAAGCGTAAACTTTAGGGTTCTTGAAGTATATACTGTATATTTATATGCTCGTCGTGATGACTGACGCTGTTGTTTGATCTATGACTAGATTTCTTCGTTGAAGTCTCGTTGTTAGTGTCAATCAAAGAACAAACATCATGAAATCATGGTCACCTTCTTACATTTTCTTGGAAATTGTGTTGAAGGATTTGATGCTCCGACTAAGGAAGGGACGGGGTCGGCTTCTGAGAACCCAGCATCGCGAACATGAGACCGGCACTGCCGCAAGGTGTGTGTTTCGGCTTTTGCTCGAAACGTGGTGCGGTCTGAGGCAAAGATCGAGGCAAAGACAAAGGAAAAGTTGACAAAAAGCGTGAGATGGAGGCCAGACTGTTGGGTTTGTCGGCTGGACATGGAAACGCCAACTGATGGGTTTGGAAGATGGTATCGCTTTTGCCGGGGCGTGGGGGGAGCAGGGGTACACATTAGTTTTGGGCAGCGTAAGGAATTGTTCTTCTGCAGGTCACGTCCTTGATTTCTGCAGGTCACGTGTGACCATCAGCCGCTCGCCAGGAGCAAAGAGAAAAGGTCCGCGTGTGGCTGAATGAGAGGCGTGTGGCGGATTCCTTTTGAGAGTGTCACACCAAACGAAGCTGTTACATGCTGCATGATCATTTATGGTTCCTTTTGCCTCATGGATGACCGCATGCGGAAAGAGTCCCCTTCAGGCTGGATGCAAGTGGTCCTCAAGTGAGGCCCAAGGACGCCGCTCTTTGCAGATTTCAATGTTGGGAAGACTTAGAAGAGCAAGTTCCAGAATGTGTACAGAGATTAATAGTCAACTATAGTCAACTAGTATTCCAAATTCCAAAACAATATGTCTTTTGAGTTGATCATAACCACCAGAGTCTAAGACATTCTGAGACATTCTCGAGGACCTCACCGACGAGATGCATCAAAACTTTGGTGTCAAGCCGGGTCGCTTTCGACAGCTCTTCAACCAGACGCTGCAACAGCTCGGATCTCGGGGGAGCAGACGACCGCGCGAAAGCAATGCGAAGCTGATCACCGAAACGATGGATGCAGATGTGGTGACGAAGTCCATTTAACCCGAAACTGTACCAATAACCAAGCACAATTGATGTTGGCTTAAGCATTTGGACTGAAGGGCTTGGCAGGTTGAACGCGCTGAAGCCCCACGTTTTCTCCATCATGAGTTCCTCAAGAGGCCTCAGTTTGTCAAAGTCTCAAAAGGGAATGACACATTTGGAGGCCCTTGCCATCCCTTGCCCACGGTATGAGGGGGGAGGTCGGCAGTGTTGGACTGCACGAAGCCCTGCCGAGGTACATCAATACGTATCACAGCGGCGGTGCGGAGGCGGTGCCATCGATGCAATGGGCCTCGAAGCTGTTGAGCTAAGAAATCCGGAACCTGTCTGACATTTACAAAAAAGAGAACGCATGATAATATGATCATAAGTCACTAGTTCTTTATGTGCAAGGCTTGGTACATGCCCAAAGAATCCCAAAGGTGTTTTGTTGTTATTCTGCAAAAAGCACTGAATTAGTGGAGTTCAATGAGTTCAATACGCAAAACCATCACAGAGCGATTTTAGTTTGGGATCCCCAGGCTGAACGACGGAACTAGTGAGAAGGTCACATTCACCATTTATTTTGAAGATTGATATTTTCTACATTTTTCTACAAATTTCTAGAAATGCGGAATGGTTCTCACAATAAGTTTCTACATCTAGTATATGTTCAATCATTTCTGCATATTTCTACCATCAGTTACAGTATATGATTTTTGCTGTGAAGGGGGTGTCTACCAGGCAGCTTGGCCCAAAGCGGAGAATGGCCAATTTAGCAGCCGCACCGTGGAGGAGATTCACGAGACCAGATTTAGGGCATTGGCTCATGTTATTTCGGTGTGCTGAACGACTCATCCTGACTGGACGATCGAACTAAGATTGCTCACTCTACTTAGGGATCGCTTGGGAAGCTCCACCAATCGCTGTCGACCATTGGACCTTGCCCACTGCCCCAAGAGATTCTGGAGCAGACTCACTGTGTAGAATTGTCTAGATCTCCTGCCAAAGTACAACTTGTGCTAGATTCTAGATAAGAATGCAAGTGTGAATGCCCTGTAACAGATTGGCTTTGCACAGCTCCTGCCGCCTGCCTCGCAGGAAGACAAGGACATGAGAGCCCAACGGGCTGCCAGATTTTCGACTCACCTCAAGGAGAAATCAGCTCCAGCACACATCTGAGAGGAGTTTTGAGTTTGGATTTGTTTCCAGCGACGTTAATAACGACTGAGGAGTGCCCTAATTAGCATGTGTTTTTTTGTTGAATGTACTTGTCCCGCGACCTTTTTGCATCTTTTTGCGGGTCGGGCCTGTTTGTTGACATTCAGCAACATATGTTTCCGCCTGGCATCTATACCATTCTGCCAACAATAAAAGGTTTTGTGTGTTGTGAACATGTTGCCAATAGTGACTGGGTGTCCTGTACGACAAATCTCCCAGTTCACTCGTACAAAAATTGACTTTTCGTCGGCTTGCTTTGGTTAAGGTCTCAATGGTCAGCCTAGCAGATGCAGAGGCAGGTCTATGGGTGTCATGAGATCAAATTCTCATCTGTTTTGTGTTTGTTTTCTCCAACTGGGCATCTCCTCAACCAATGCAATGGTCAAACACCGTCAACAATCACAATTTGACGGATGATGAAGGCTCCTGACATTGGGGTGTTGTCATTTTCTATGACTGCCACGTATCAGACGCAATCCTAGTTGCATATGCCAAGCGGGATCTCGGATATAACGACTAGGACTATGACTATAACGGTTTACTAGGATTTTCAATTACCCTGGTGCTGTTTGTGGGAGTAGCATGAAAAAACATTTGTAGAGCCTGATGTGTTTTTTTCAGAGCCCAGGGCTACTTCAGGTCTCAAACCTATCTGTTAAGCCAGGCCGGACATATGGATGGCGGTCCAATCATCGGAGAGCTGAATGAGATGTGCTCCCGTGAAGAGGTTCGCAACAAAAGCACCCACATGGAGACTGGACCAGCAAGAGTCAGGAGATGTCATTTTCGTGATGAGAATCGAACAAAATGAGTCTATATAGAGAGTCTTTCTCGATCTTCATATGTCTTCCACCTTTGGTGAGTCTTCCAGTCTCGATCATCCAGCAGCTCACTTCGTCTTGCTCCGATCTTCCCCAGCCCCCAAACTGGGCCCGCCGTTCCCGCCGTTCCCGCGTTTGGGGCGCCAGGCGCGGGAACGAGAGATGACTCGGCAGCTGGACAAGTTCGAATGGAAGAAGGGTACCGATCCCAAGAACCCCGAGGCGCTCGCTAGTCGCTCGGTGGAGGGCGCTTCGCTGGGTTGTTTGGACTGGTCGAGTCGTCGGTGGAGTGGGGTCTCCGAGTTTGGTCTCGGAGTTTGCTGAGTTCTTGGGCTTGGCAAGTTGCTTGGTGCATCGCTCGATTTATTTGGTGCTTGGGCCAGGGTGTGCAGTCCGGCATGGAAGATCTTCAGCAAAAGAAGCCTCGATGACCATCCAGATCATCAACTAGTTGCTGATTCATTGAGGTTCCCCTCGTCATTCATCCTGAGTTGCGTTCGTGGAATGACCTGTCCTGTCGTCTGGGATCATTCTTCTGGCAGGTCGATTTGAGACGGGCCACTAAGAAATACCAGCGAAGCTCTGCTGACAAGGCCAGTAAATCTTGTGAGAACGAACCAGTTTGTTTGTGACTTAATATATTCTTCAGATAACAGAAGCATTACGGGCTTTGGGATGCATGCTTAGCAGGCAGTTTAAATTGCTCACTGTTCAAAAGCACTTTGCCTTGCTCGCGATGGTGCTTTCGTAAACATGTTGATCGGCTGGGATGTGTTTTCGGCGGAGGCATACACCAGTCAACAGACACGCTCACTCGATGCCTGTTGGAAGACCATGGAGTATTTGATCACGGAGACGCCATTCATCTCTTTTAGTGTTTGAAACCACTGACATCTGTTGGATAGACAGAGAGGCTGGGTCAAGAAATCCTTTGACCGTCACCCTTTCTATAGAGGCTGTTGACTTAATTGTGTTTGATGTTGATGCTTTTTTAGGACCGTTGATGCTGACCAAGCTCTCCGGTGAAATTGCTTGTAGATAGAATTACATATAATGACTGTATATACATGTATATAATACCATATATACCTGTGACGATTACCGATGATTTGTTTTGAACATTGAGTTGATGCATGGCATGGCTTGGAAGCACAGTGAAAAGACAATAGTACTGACAATAGTTTCAGGCAGAATTGGAACAGACTGGAGTCAACGCATGTGTTTTGTTTATTTGTTGGCGTCTTTGCTTGAACTTTCCTTTCAGGAGATTCTGGACTTTGACTGCAAGCCCAAAGCGGGCTATGCAATCCAAGCCGTTCCTTTCATCGAGGTGTGCATTCAAAGCTGTTGGTGTTTGTGGCTATCTGATCTGAACAAACTTGGACCACCACATGGTTTGATTGCTTGTACTGCTGGTACCATGTCCCTATACGCCAACAGCACATGTAACAAGGTCAAGCAGGGCGGGTTTCGAGACGCACCCGGCGAGACTCGTGCCGGAGCGGAGCGGCTCCAGGTCTACTCCTACTTGCGGGATCGGACCCGTGCGATTCGGGCACCGGAGCTTAGCGATTCGACCCCGTCACGGCGAATCGGGTGTTGTTCGGGCCATGGTACGTCCTGCCTTTCTCGCTGTGACACGACGTCTCTTTCAGAGCGATGGCCTCGCTAATAGCGATGATGTCCAAAAAAGAATGATGACGGTTAAGACTGAGGCTTTGGGGAGTATGAAGAGGTCAGGACCTCCCCCTGTAAACCCAAGGCATTTCCGACCATCATACACCCGAAATAGTCTGAACATGATTGCCAAAAGATCTGGAACAGATTCATTTGGGTCGAATTCCCTCTACTCAGGTCGACCTTCACTTGCAGCAACCTCGAAGTACTACGCAGCGGGTGTTTGTGGAAACTCATGAGCCAAGCTGGCATGCTTTGGTCAGAGTAGCATAGAGTCCAGCCCTTAAGTTAAATAATGTTTCAGTGGATGCTTCAAAGCTCATTATATAGCCAACATGCATGATAGAATGGAAGTTGCAGTGCCTCTGCGGAATCTTGAGCTGCCAAGCCAGGTGCTGTTTGCGCTTTGAGATGCTGTCGCTCTTTTTGCTGTTGGGCAGAGGGCAGAAGCAAGCTGACTCTGGGCCAAATTTGACACAGCTTTGATGGCGACATGCGTGATCCTTGTGATTGATTTGTGGGCAACACCCAAGATATATAATAATGTAACGTAAAGTGTTTTTTCTTTCGGAAACCTTATATACATAAAGGACGATGGTATGCTCTTTTTGTGGGGATCGACACCTTCCTCATGAACACTGACCATGTGGGACGGACCGTAGACGGATCGCCAGTCCAATCGGGTCTCGCGCAACGCGACCGACTTTCGTTTCGTCCGACGGAACCGCCCAGGAACAGGCCACGGAGAAATATGACACCAAGCTTGGCCTCAAGGCTCACCATTTGGTCTCGACATGACCTCATGTTCACTGGTCCAAGTTGGTCTTGCTCCCAGGGAATCTTTGAGGGTCCATGTGACGTATATATATATGGCACACAACCTCTTCGCTTGGTTGGATACCGTCGCAACTGCGCAGTCCTTCAGCCCCCTTCAGCTCACGTGGAGAAAGGGTGCCCCACCGACCCCTCCTTTCGACAAAAGCCACGAGTCGATCGATGCTTGCATGGATCCTTTGGTCACGCCGTAGCTCCACAGTTTGTCAGGCCATTTCCCAAACCATCGAGCCACTCTTGAATGCCTACCAGGCACAGCAAATGGGTCGTTTGAGCTGTTGTCGCTGTGGACATACCATGCCATGTTTGCCGAGATTTATGTTTAATTAAAACCAAAGGAAGAGCGCTGCAGTTGCAGTCGTGGTTGAACGATCATGATACACAGTAAAGAAAACATCGTTTATATACCAATCTTTCAATAGCCCCCAGTGGCGTTTGTCAAGGAAACAGATCAACTGTTAGCCATTATTATATAAGTGAATTTGGATGTTGAAAAAAAATATGACTACTGCAAAAGAAGCGGTCCTCCACAGCAAGAAAGTTGTTATACTTATAATTTATATATATATATACTTATTCCAGCACACAACCCTGAGAATCTTCGCTATGTTTAGAATTCTACTGGCTTCAGAGCACAGTTCCCCTGTAGTTGGTCAAGACTAAACTCTTTAATATACAGACACCCAAAACGCAAGTCTTGAATCTTTAAGATTGTTGTCGGCTCAGCAGCTGGTGCACCTCTTCAAAGTTGCCGTACCACGAGCACTACCAATGTTTTTTCTTTGTATAAATTAAATATATATATATATGTGTTTTGGATTAACTTCAATACCCCAGACGTCTTCCGATGGTCCACGGATGTCTTCATGACGGTGAGGCCATCCATGAGAGGCAGCTGGCAAAGAGCATCCTGGCTGAGGTACGCGTGGGAAATCAAGACAAAGATGCAGATCAACTGCAGATTTGGGTGATCTTGCCTCATTGCGTGTGCGGCAGTTGTGTTAGAATTCATAGATTCATAGTAAGTTATTTCCATGATGGCTTCATATGGCTTTAATTGTTCTTTCATGCAAGGGCTAAACATGTTACTCTCACGTGCAAGAGCTAGGGTTCACTCTAGTGCCACAAGTCAGAACTTTGGTCTTCACAATGGTTTTTCTATTTTGCTTGGGTTCCCTTGTGCATAGGTCTTTGAAGGAATATGTTGCCATCGGGCGATCGGGCCACAGGCGATGGGCGGTTTGCTGGACGACGACCAAGAGGCCAGGCGATGGACGAGCTGTATGCAGGCTTGTGATTCCTTGCGACTCTGTATTCCCCCCAAGATGGAGTGAGTGTCCAACCAACGATTCCTGGGTTTAAATGCCATGATCTAACATGATTTAACAATTCTGAGACTCCACTGCGATGCCGCTTGTGGCGATTCCTTCAACCACTGAGATTCATTTTGGGCTTCTGCAATCTTGGAATCCGTGCCAATATCGTTTGCACCACTGAGCCGAGCCACATCAACCTCACACGGTAAATGAAAGACCGAAAGACCCCTGTGGATCGATTTTTCTCAGGGGTTGTTTAGCCACAAGTGCTGAAAAGCTTAATCGTTCATTTGCTGGACTTGTTTGATGGAATTCCCAGTCTGTGAGTCTCAGCCGCTGGCCTAATAGTGCCACTTTGCAAACGAGGATTCAGACTACACCTCGCCCTTCGAAATGGCCGCACGCAGGCCCGGGCTGGGATGGATTTCCGCACACAATTGTGAAAAGCCCGCACGCTCCCAGAATTTCTGGAATTGTAGATGCGTCATTGTGGTTAGATGTCACAAATTCAAGCGACTTCCCAAAGTAGGATTCAGGCAGATTCAGGATGACTGAATCCATGCAGGCAACCGGGGAATTGCCTCCACTACAGAAAGTAGCGAACGGACCAACAGTGTGTAAGTTCACCAGACAATAACAGCATGAACGCACAAACAACGTTGGACTCGCCTAGAAGGCAATCAAAGATCAGATCAGGAAATCTGTTTTGATCGCTCCCCTGCCAGGTACATCGTCCTGCTGTTAATGTCCTTTTCCCCTGATGCCGGGCCAGCCAGCTCGCAGAATTGCCGTCGACATAATAAGTGGTGAAAGGAGAACAATCATCTCTCAGAATGGTTTGGTGCCTTAGGTATTACGTAGGTATGGTGCCACCTCCGCCAGCATTGGTTCACCTGATTGCCATACAGAGATGTGTGAACTGAGAACCTGTACTCCCCAGCCGGATTCTTGTTTACGAACATTTAGTCCTGCTTGCGGAAGTTTCGCTCTGGTCAAGAAGATCGTTGGGCGGTCATTGGAAGATGGAATGATTATTTTTAGCATGGCACGACATGCCGTGGACCCTTTTTCTTGGCCAATTGCAGTTGGATGCTGATGGGTTTGCAAACTCTGGGGCGGAACTCCCGACCTATGTTTGCACTCAGGAGGTTCGTAGATCCATCTCCCCACAAAAAGCCATCCGTGCATGTTGTGTTGTTTTGTGGGAGGATGTGGGAGGGTAAATGTTTAAATGCTGAAGATTTACCTCGATAGTTGAGAATTTGGGGCTAGACACTGGACACTGGACCAATATACTCGTCCGAGCCGGAACTCCAGACTTGCAGAGGCACCTCGATTTGGAAGATATCGCCTTAACAAAGAACAACAATGGAACCTTATAAAGAGGCACCATGGAGGTATGTTATAAGGTATTGAACTCCAGAGGCACCTTATAACTTACAACCATGGAACTTGATATTTCAACCGCCCCCGCCATGTCATCCACCCCAGAGAAGAAGAGACGACTTGAGTCCCAGCGTGATTGATCACAGCCTGCGCAGCCTGAGGCGGTCTCAGGGCATCTCGCCAAGATGAGCCGCGAGTTGTTGATGCACCCGCTCGTGAGCTTTGCCACAGAGGCCTTGGATGGTACCACGCTTCGATGCTGGGGATGAGTCGTTTTGAGGCGAAGAAGATGAGACAAGGTGAGAACGCAAAAGTTTAGGAACTGTTTTCGGTTGTGTCTCCCAATGAAAAGAATCGGAACTAACAGCTGTCAATCCGACATCTCGGGAATGGAGCTGACTATAGTGGAAGGGTTCGGTTTGTACTTGATTCCAGCCTGTTCTCAAGTTGACATGCCATTGGAGAATCCAATTCATCAATGTGTAGACATGTGTAGACTGAGTAGACCCTTGCCGAATCCCGTGGCTGCTGAAGGTCTACGCCGCTTTCCATACTGAGGACTACGCGCGGTTTCTGCGTGCCGGGCCCAGGTGACCGAAGGACGAAATTGATCTTAAGCTGCAAATTGACGGTTTGTGGGGCTTTGTGATCGCAAAGAGCTCTGTTTCACGCAGTCACGCAGACACAAAACCGGGGGGTTCAGGCACTTTCTTAGATCTTTGTTGATGCGTGGATGCAGGCATGTACAGAGAAGCGGACTTCTTGACATCTGTTTGCATGAGTGGAGTGGCTGATTTGGCAGGGACCTCGGACTTGCAAAACGAATAAAGGTTTTCATCTAATCTACCTCGATGGCTCAGTCTCGCTTGCTTCTCGCCTAACGAAGCTGAACAGCGTGGATTGCATCAGCCTGAAACCTTTGTCGCCAAGAATCTGGAAGGTCAGCCATTGATTGATGGATATCAGACAATATGACAATCTGGAAGGTGTGCTTCCAGCCAAGTTTTATTGGCCGATGCCAGGTCTCGAACATATACAGTATTTATTTATATATATATGAAGCCCAACTGATACTTTAATTAATGCTGCCGTTTCTCCTGGCTGAGGCTCGATTAAGAGCCCTGTGGCTGTTGGTGCGCAGCTCAAGTCACAAAGCACTATATATATTATACATACTGCTCAAGGTGTTTCCAAGTTAGTTTTAACAAATATCAAATATGGAAGCCATTAGGTTGTTTTGGGTTTCGAGCCCATTCTCTATGTCAGTGGATCTCTTCCGTCGATCCCCTTCGCTTCACAGGTGCGGAGCTATCCACAGGCGATCGGGGATAAGATCAGCTTAACAAAGCTGAAGAACATCTTGGCCTTTGCCAGCGACGATCACGCCAAAGCCTTCTTGGCCTTTCATGGTCTTCAGATCGTCATTGACAAGGCACCCATCTGTGTGAGATGGATGTGAATGAAACTCAATGAAACATGTTTGTGTTTGTTTTCCATTGTTTTCCTATATATTGCTTCCGGACCGATACTGGCTTGTCTTCATCCAATGACACGTCATTGCCAAGTCTTGTGCATCACTGCATTAAAGCTTGTTTCACATTCCAACACGTCCAACCCAGTGTTGACGTGTCATGCCAGGATGCTCAGGGTGGTGCCAACATCATCCTGCCGAAGAAGGGCACCCCAGAGGCGCAAAGTTTGACGCTTCTGCAGGGGCGGCTGCCGGAGAAGTGCGAATTTCCCAAGGCGGGAGCGGTTTCTGGGCCTGCGGGGCAGATGCGGTGGAAGGTCCCGACGAGTATTCGATTCTCTATAGAGGTGTGATGGAGTGTTTGCGGCAGAACATTGCAATTCGTGGGGTAATATGATAGGCCAAAGTTTGGAGTCTATGTTCCATGGTGCTGGACAGACAGTTGAAAAATATGAGGCAGTCGCGGTCGCGACAGCTGTCGGAGTCTAAAATGTGCGCACATGCAAGTGCAAGATCCGTTGAACCCTGGATATGTTTTATGTGGATTTTTGTTTTTACTTTTTTAGTAGGGATTTCTGATGGAAGCTGATGCCCCGATCAAGCTGGCGTGCGCATGCGTGCGCCAGAGGCCGTCCGACAGAAACATCATATGCGGTGAGTTGTTGCTTTGTTTGCTTGAGGCTAGCGGCTAGTGCGATCACTGTCCAATCTTGAGTTTTACATCAAGCAACAAAAATAGAACCATTCAACCATTCAAATTTAGCTGCACCAAAGAAGCTTCCGGTACACACACAATCTATATACTGTCATTCCAATGGCTTCTTCTTGATGCTTCTTGCGATGACCTCTTGCTTAGCGAGAACGTGATGTTTCATCAAGCATAGCATACTAATTTCGATGGGACGTTAAAAGTTAAGGGTTTCAGGGCCGGTGGGGGTTGTCCGAATTTCAGGCTGAACCATCTCGATTCTATAGGTAAACCAACTGCTGTGCAGATCAGCCGGGTGTTGCTGGTGACGTTCGCCGAGTTCGTGTTCCAGGGCGCCGATTCGCTGTTGGTGGCGAAGTTCGACGCGCTGGGCCTCTCCCGTGCGGAGATCGCCTTCGGCAGCGCTGACCCGGTGGTGCGACGGGGAATGCGTCCGTGGGAGGCTGTTGACAATGCGTCCATAGTCCATCTACCGTACCGTTATGTACCATTGACGACGTGATGCCCCGGATTCCCTGATGCCTGAGCAAAGCAGCACTTTTTAGGCTGGTTTGACCTGCCCATTCTCCAATTAGAACTGGTCTGAACACATATTGTGTGTTGAACATCACCCTGGTTTTGATCTCCATTTGCGAGCCCAGACTGGCTGCATCGGTGCATCGATCGATCGATGAGACAGGTTGCCATCGAGGAAGCGGAAGCGCAAGAAGCGGCGGAAGCCATGGAAGAAGGGGATGAGGCGCGACAAGGGCACCTGCTCGACCTGCCCCAGAAAACTGCATGAACACATGAAGACGGCCATCGAAGGCCAAAACGTAGCAGACTTGGTGGAGGCCAATGTTTCACCAAGAAATCTCAAGAGCAACCAGATCACAAACGCAGGAAGCACAGGCCAGTTGGGCTGGAAGATTGTATTATGGAGTCCAGGAACAATCTAACCATTTGGCAGCTGGGCCAGTTCAAGGCCACTAGCGACACTTCTTCCATATCGTTGATACAAATCATGACCGGTATATTTGTTGATGGTCACAATGCATTGTTTAGCTTTGGGAAGGCACAACGATCCTTTCCCCTTTCTCGTTTATCATGCAACTTCATAGAAGTACTGAAGTACTGGTATATAGAAGTCAAGCTCTGAAGCTCCGTTTGTAAAGGAGTAGTGAGACATGACAAACACTTGTTCACTAGCAGCACACCACCTACTGTAAGTCCGCTATCACAGTGTTACAATATCTGATCAACCAGAAGCTAAACAAATACATTGCCAATCAATCAAACCTTTGTACCTTTTTGTTTATCAAGCTCACAGCTCGTTGCCTTAGCTGCTGAGCTGGTACCTCACTTGCGACTTCGTCTCTGGAACTCCACGACTTGGTGTGGGTTAAAAAGGATGTAAATTATAACTACTGGATGTTCTTTTTCCTATTGGTTTCTTCATGGAACCATGCTATCTTAATAAGAACAGTTCATTTTCTATAAGACAGGCGAAGATTCGCTCTCGTGGAACTAAACTCGGTCATGGAGAGTAACAAGGGTCCTATGGAACTGGTACCCGCAGCTAGCTCGGGAGAGGTCTGAACGGTTGGGCTTCAACGTTTTCAGCACATCTTCAGCTGAAGCACCGGTGACACGTCGCTCTCATGTTTCATAGGTCTTGATACGGGTCTTGTACGTTCCACCAGCCTGGGAAGACTATAGGTAACCACCCGGGGAAAGAAAGGTCAGTACCGAAGGTTCATTTGAGAAAAAGCACGCTATTAGGTTGGAGGCCATCGCTATTAATTAGAAACAAGGAAAAAACAAACATGCAAGAACATTTTGTTTATTGATTTTTGTTTATATATATATATATACTGGGAAACAAAGGTTCATGATGGTTCATGTGGGGAAAACGTCCTTTGGCCCCAGGCTGAGGAGATAGAGGCGGCAGAGGCCTGGGAACCTTCTTTGCTTTGACCGAGAAATTGCACACAAATGCGTATTTTTTGGTCAATCAACTGGTGGAAGTTGTGGCATATCTATGACCCTCTAGAATTCATCACAATCCTTCATATATATATAGTTTTTGTGTTTGCAGGGTTAAAGTGTAAGGACTTTCATAGAAGTGCGTGACGGAAAGAAAAGGACAAAACATATCGGGATAGCCTGTACTGTTTAGTTACTTTTGGCTATCTGGAATGTAGAGTGACTATGAGTACTTACTACCATGTGCTTTTCGTTTCGCGACCCAAATTTGAGTCAATATGAGGTCAGATTTATTGAAGCATGGGGGTGAATCAAATTCAATGGCCTCCATGCCATTCTTTTTCAGACTGCGTCAACATGTGCATCCAAACTATCTTGTGTCACAATGTGTCACAGTGTCAAAGCATCTAGTGCCCAACTTGTTTACTCGACATATTCCTGCAAGTTGTGTTGGGGCGAGTGTGGTGATTCTCGTATAATCAGGATCTCTTTAATATTGTGTTAGCCTTCATGGCTCAGTTGATTCGGACGGGCCAATTTGAGTATTGTTGAATGGATCCCGTATGATCCTCTTTTCTCCAAAGGGGGATCATTCAACAGGGCCTGAGGATCAGAGAATCACTGAAGGATCCCGTATGATCCCGAGATAGCCAGCTCTGGAAGGGTCGTCCCACATGCTTCGGTGAACATCCATGGACATCCTCCCCGATTTGGTTGGTGCTGATGTGGTGATCCTTCCGCTCACTGGACGTTCTGTTTTAGTTGGTTTTCCGCCCAAACACTTTGACGCACAGAACCTGAGTCACACTACGGGGATCAGGGTGCCCCCCATTGGAGTGAGCCGAATCTGTGAGCATTGTGAGCTGACTGATTTGATCCCTTAGCAATTAGGAATTAGCTGGCTAGCAGATTAAGTGCTTTAATGACCCTGTGGAATCCTGTGGATGTGTTTGTTTGACCCTATCACCACTTCGGTGATCCAAGGAGCCAGCTCCTGCTGTCGAGCCGCTGACAGTTGTCGCCTAGATTGGCCAAGTTCAGTGATTTGATGAAGTTTGTTAATAGGTCCCAAAACAACGATCAGTCATGATGCTTGGATTAGAACATATTATAACGATGCGTGGTTCAAAGGACGTGATTAATGATTGAAGCTTGGGACCCAGTAGAGTGATCTTGGTTGAAGATGGTAAATCCTTACCTTCCCACAGTCAGATTTGGTTGCTTGTGACCATGACACCCTTGGAATCCCTGTAGCTTGGCCGCTGTCTAAAGCCTTTGTGCCGACCACCCTGGAACGGGGCGCGCGGGAAACGGCGCGTGCTCTGAAAAGAGTTGGGTGACCGGCGAAGACGACCTTGAACGGCCTGCCCCACATGACGCTACTAGTAGCTCCTGCCCGTACTACTTGGAACAAGAAGCAACTAGGAACAAACGGCTTCGTTACTAGTAACAATGTGCATTACTACTAGTAGCATTCTTGCTATTTGTAACCAAGGGCATCGCTACTAGGAGCAAGGACGCTACTAGTAGCTCATGGGTTGGCTGTGCGGAGCAGCCAGAAAGATGGTGAGTCGCTGCTTGCCCCAAACAAAAGCGAGCGAGCGAGCCGTGGCTTGGCGTGGACGTGACACACTGCTGGTGGTTTGTCCGTGTCAGGTGTTCCCCGGTTTGCCCTGGCTGTCCTGAGTTGGTTCATGACCTTTCTTTGTCATTTGCCATCAGTTCTTCAATCATGAGAAAGTATCAGGTGTTGACTTGAACAAAGCGGGCTTGAACTCTACACTGCAGCGACCTCTTTGTACATTCGATGTTTAAGTTTGTGTGATGAGTCATGCTTTGTACATTCCGAGTTTGTATAATGTTGGAATCATCAACGACGCGCAAGCAAAATTCCAGTGTGAAGCATTTGCACCCAAAGTGCCCCAGTGCTCGCAGTCATTTCTTTGCGCTCATTTCCCCGCACTCTTGGCACAATTTCCAAAGACCATCTTAGAGAACTTATGAGCAAATCACAACCTGGCATGATTGCCACCAGTGCTGAGGGCTCTCAATGTCCCATCATGATGGGTACATATGGGTACCCGGTACCCATTTCCCGATATCCTGGAGTAGTTCGAAATTAAACAGACTCTCCCATCTTTGAGAAAAGTATGTAGCTTCTTACAACAAGTCTATTACCGGCCAGCTTCTCAATCTACATCCAAATACTAAGAAAAACATCAGCCCAAGAAATCATCAACGGAGCCATAGTGAATGCGCTGAAAGGTGATGTTTTTTGTTGTGCGACGGTCGCCATCCCCATTTTTGTGTGCCGTTTGGACGACCGGTGTCCCTGCGAAGCCATGACGCCGGCGCAGCCGGCGGCTGGGGGTGCCCGGCAATGTCCGCCAGTCCTTGGGTTCTAGATTCATGATTCTAGGAAAAACATATGGCTTCGGTTGGTGTGAGTTTAGGGGGATCTCAAGCTCGCGCAATGACAGAGAAGCAAACGATGCAGCGCTTTTAAGTTTGCTCGCGCTGCAAAACTGCTTGAACCATCTTGAACTAATTTGGTCTTTTGTAGTTGCCCTCAAAGCGCAACCGGGTCGGTGCTCCAAAACCACCAGGTCAGTGCTCTCCTCCTTAGATCCGAGCGCCGACTCTGAGCTCCGAGGTGTGGGGTCCGCGCGAGCTGGACTATGCGGTGCATGATTTGGTCCGCTGCTGAGTTGACCGGCAGCCGTTTGTGCGATGCCCGGAAGCCGTGTTTGTGGTGAGTATACTAGCTGGCTGGTATAGACTGGTATACTTGATGGCCGAGAGAGGACTCCTTGAAGATCGGGCCCTATATTGAATAAATCTATATGAGCAAAATACTAAAGGTCGGCACTCACGTTTGTACAAAAATAAGCAATTTGCATTTTCCTTGAAAAACGATACCAATCCCAAAAACGATACCTAGCCTTGTGACGGTACACATCTTGGAATCTATCTTCGCTTATTGACACTGTTGACACTCGAGACAGTGTATGTCCAAGGTTTTTTTGTATATGGTTCGCCATGGTGGTTGGACATTCCATGTTGTTTTTGCCCATTTTCCCTTTTCTTTCTTCGATGGGAAGCAATTATGGGTTTAGACCGATACCAAAAACGATACCAACCGATACCCACTTCATAGGTCTGTATCCCCTCAGAAACCACCTGGCCACTTTCATGCCACTACTACTGCCACTACTTCTACTTCTGCTACTACTTCTAGCACCACCACCACCGCCACTACTACTACTACTACCACCACTACTACCACTACTACCACTACGACTACTACTACGGCTGCTGCTACTGCTACTGCTCCTGCTCTACTACTACTACTACTACTACTACTACTACTGCTACTGCTACTGCTACTGCTACTGCTAGTACTACTATACTACTAGTACTAGTACTAGTACTAGTACTAGTACTAGTAGTAGTAGTAGTAGTACTAGTACTAGTACTACTACTACTACTACTACTACTACTACTACTACTACTACTACTAC
>CAXAMN010022984.1:708507-721789 GCA_963970005.1 Durusdinium trenchii | reverse complement strand
CTACTACTACTACTACTACTACTACTACTACTACTACTACTACTACTTACTTCACGACGACTGCTACTACTACGACGACGACTACTACTACTAACTTCACGACGACAGCTACTACTACTGCTACTACTTCTACTAGTCATCATTTGCAAGATGACCCTCCAGAGCAATTTACATTTAGACGATACCTCCCCAAAAAAATGCCTATGGATTGAAAAGAACGATACCAATCCCAAAAGCGATACCTGCCTTAAAACTTCTCACCCAACAACCCCAAGTGTTGCCGCTTGCTATATATTATATATATATTGTTTGTTTTTAGATCCGTTAGGGCAAAGGCTCCGTGAACAGAAGTCATCATGGCGATCCTCCAAATCTTGCGCCTCATTGGCTTTCATGCGTGTGATTATAAATGCTTCCCGTTCGCGGAAAAACTCTGAGGCGGTGAAGTGGAGCTCCCAGAGCAGCCAGTTGCTCATTGCATGTAGCTCCTTCATTCCTGAGGCGCTGGGGCGCAGTGAAAGGCTTGACAGCATGTGTCGTGACAGCATTTGACCGCTAGAAATTTGAGTCTGGTTTTGTGAAAGTACGGTGTCAACCATTGGTTTTTGGCCAACCGTGGCCGACTCTATCACATCAATGCGTTGGGCCGCCCCCCATAACACAACGGGAATCCGTTCATCGCTATGTTCCAGGGTCAGGCCCTATTAATTGATAGGACCTACCATGTCCAACCATGCCAACCAATGTCCAACCTTCTGATGGGTTTTATGACCTCCGAACCAGTCGTGGGCGTACTTCTTTGGTGCCAGGCGCCCAACTTCGTGGAAGTGCTCTCTGTTGGTGTTGAGGGTCGAACGGAATCCTGGCAAAACACCGCGCGCCCCCAGACGCGCGAGCTTGAGCTCCTTATGCAGTCGGGATATCCGGGAGATGCCCTGACAATTGACACATCCTCAGATGTTCCTCGCTGTGGTTGTTATATGTTGTTTTCGACCTCCGGTGTGGCAGACGTAGCAATAACTGGGCAACTCTATTACTGTATTGATTTGTGATCTCCCTGTTCATGTTTAGTGGTGGGCGTGTCATATGAATGGTTTTAGACCAGCTCGAGTTGTGATCTTCGTTTTTGGTCTCTCAGGATGTGCAGGCCTCTCGACGTTTGCCGCACTACTACCCACCTACAAGGCGAAGCAAGGGTTCAGACGTGGAAGTTTGTTCCATGTGTCCTATTGTATGAAGGAGAGCCACACCTTGTGCAACTAAAGATGTGCCACAGGCGCACAAGCATGCGCAAGCTTTCACATAGTCCGACAGCAGGATTCTGACAGCTATGTCAGTTCTGCTTGCCGAACTGCAAAGGGCTTGGTCAAAGGTTGACACAAGTTTCCACGCGTTCCACGTTTGATCTGCCAGGGTCAGGTGGTTGTGTGGTGAACTCTTAGCCACCAGCGGAGACTGCCTTAGAGCCACAACCTCAGTGCGGTGAGTGATGCAAGTTCTTGGAGTGTAAATTGTAAACAATTGTAAACAAACGGTGGCCAGGTTCTCTTTTTGCTTATTGAAGATCAGACGACAAATGTGTTGAGAAGAGCTTGCTGTTGTCCTTGTTTTCTTCTTTGTTTTGTTTTAAAGGGGGAAGCCATTGGACAGTCCAGCTGTGTGGTTTCATACCTTTTGCTGCCTTATTGTCGAGCAATAGCTCGCGCACACGTCCAGTGTCAAAGTTTTACTTGAAAGAAGGGCCATTGACAAGCTTGTGGTGTAGACACTCACTGCTGTGAAACCATGAGAGCATCCTGCAAACTCTTTATCAAACAATCCTGCGGTTCACCACATGTTGCAACACACTTCTTGGGCCTCAGGCCACCAAGACAATTGCAAGGATATGTTACCACATGTGAGACTCTTTGATAGCAAAGACCTAGAGAAATCTCTCAATCTACACAAGGAAAGCAATGCAGGCTTTGCTGTTGGAAAGCAATAAGAACACTGGCTGTAATAAGAACCGGGGTGAAGTGTTCCTCGAGATCAGACTCCTAAAGCACTCCTTTAATGTTTGCGGCAATGGCCCCAAAACCCAAAACGAACGGCGACCGTCGCACGACCGAACCGCCGTGGGCGTGCGCTTTCGACGCCCCAGATCTGGAGCGCCGACGGTGAGCTCGCGCGTTTGCTGCGCTATGAGTCGAATCCACAGGAGCCGAGAGACGCGGCGTGTCGTGACGCGCGTGACGCGTGTTTTTCGCGGTGCGGGGTCAAAGTTTGCGGTTTTTGCAGGGGCGTGGTCCTGGTCCTGGTTTGGCAGGATTTTTTCGGAGAGAGCGAGTCTACTGAGACCATCATTGTACTTTTCCCTGATGTGTCTTATTTGCTGATATCATTTGATATATCATTGATCATGACTTTAGTTTCTTTTATCCTGAGATCTCAGGTTCGGATTGTTGAATTGATGCCAGGTATTTCAATTCTCTCCTTGCTTGCTTTTGCTCTCATACTTTGTGGCTTTGTGAACGACTGAGGTAGGGACACCCCCTCTACCCACCATGAGAACCGTTGGTTGCCATCATACCAATTGCCTTGTTTTGGGGGGGGAGGTGGGCATGATTGGGCATGAACCCGCGAAACTCAACACCCGCACCTGTCACATGTCACCTGTGGTCTGTTCCTGCTGCATCCTTTGTGAAAAGCACCATCACCGCCGTCGTTACTGTCGACCTCGCCGGTCCGATCACCGGATCGCTTCGTCACCGCGTCGCGGAGGCGAGGTGCACTCCGATCACCTCGGTGGATTCCTCCGAATCGCCCGGCCCCTGAAAAGCGGGGAAAAGCAAGGCTGGTGCGCTGGAAGATGATGGAACAGGCAGGTGGAGAGGTCATGCAAGCCAACAGAGCCGGCGGGACATGTTCTTCAAAACACATATTATATTGTGAGTTGTTTGTGACATTTTGTGACAAATTGTGACATATATAGTATTGCATATTGATTTAGGTAATTGACAATTTGTTCATTTGCAGATTGTGAAGCTGCCTCCTGAGGCCATGTAGCACTGCCACTGCGGGGGTACAGATGGCGAGCTTGCCTGAGAGCATTCCGTTGACAACATCTGAACGAGTTTTAGTGTGCTGCGGCCACAGCAAGACTTGATTCTCTATTCACGACTGCATTTGCTCCTTCGTAAAAACATATGCGGCAGAAAATCATTCAAAGTCTCACTGGGCGAACCGCCACTTGGAGAAGCTTTCCGCCAGACAGCAGCAGAGCTGAGGTCCTCGGACGTCTATGGCGTATGCGCCCTTTGGGATGTTGAAACTGGCACCATGCAGCAGGCCTAGGGCCCCTGCTCTTTGCGTTAGTCAGGTTCGCCTCATGTCACTGAAGCGCACGTGTTTCAAGCAAGCTCCTGATTGGAACTGGGATCAGGATGCTCATGCCAACCTCTGCCTGATTCACTGGCCACAGCTCAATCGTTGTGCCTGATTGGCAATCCTGATTGATTCAATAAAGATGTATTTGGCTCGCAACATGGGTATGTAATGTTCCGTGAACTGTTCGACTGCTCAATCCTCCTGCTACAAAAAAGGTATGGATGATGCTTAAATGACAATTCTGTTCCTGGTGTAAGGAACCGACTCCCTAATGGTCACCCTCTTTGTCTCTAAATGCAGAGTCGCCTGATCAATCAAGAATCAGCACAAGTGTCATCGGCAGTCAGTTTGTTCTAATCTTCGCTCCGTTGTCGCGAGATCTGACAATTCCACTCGACACTGAACACGCCGTTGAATCATCACGGCCACGCCGTTGGATACCGCCATCGGTGAGGCCTTTGATTTGGGTCAGCCGCTCTCTGATGTGGCCTTCGGCCCCAACAGGCGACGCGGGCGACGTGGTCCGCGGGCCAAGCGGGGCAGGGATTCGTCGGCGAGTGGTCAGAACTGAGAGAAAATGCTGCTGAGGGGTGAGTAAGTAAGACGCTTCTTGTGCAGTGATGCACTCTCTGTATTAAAAAACAACCAAAACATGTCAAATGTTTTGTTGTTTCAATGCAAGGTCTTTTCCAAGCCGCACATATGAGACATGAGATGACATGAGAATTGCAGCACTGTTGCAGCACGTTGGAGGCTTTTGGCTGCAGCTGGGGAGAACGGTGACTGTTTCCTCATGGATACAAGGCAATCAAAGGCACCGCCTGAGAGCCAGAAGTCTTGCAGCCCAAGAGTGTTGGAGCTACATGCGGCTAAGACTACTAGTAGCTTCTTATTCCCAGTAGTAAGGCCAGGAGCTACTAGTAGCGTCCTTGCTCCTAGTAGCGATGCCCTTTGTTCCTGGTAGCTTCTATTTTCATTCGATGGTGACGATAGAGTTGACTTGTTGATGTTTTCCTCTAAGCGCTTGATAAACTTCAGGTGTCCAATAGATCAGCCAGGGATCTCTCGCTGTGCTGAGTGAAGTTTGATTTTTGGGATTGAGATGTTGCCTTGCAAAGACTATAGGACTCTAGAAGTTCCAAAAATAGTGTCAGCTTGAAATAGCGCATTTTGCAGGATGTTGCAGTGTACTCGCCGGCCGAGCGGGTCAAGGGGCCAGCTCGAATCGCTTGGGGCGCCAGACACTTGGTTGAGGTTGCACGGTGGTTTCCGTGAGAAGGTTAGCAAAGCATTGAATCTAGCGTACAAGAATGTGTACAGGAAGACATATAATTATGTGTGGTCTTATCATCTTTACTAAAGAAGGGGTTCTGTGTTCCGCTGCATTAAAGAGGTTTTTAGAATTTGATCAACTTCTGGAACAGGCAACTGATATTTTCCTGCCAAGTTCGCAGCAGCTGTGTGGTTGCCTTTAGTATCCTTTAGTGTGCCTTTCTGTTTCCTCCATCTTCTTCGCTTTTGTTTTGCTCACAGATGACGTGGAATTAAATTAGAAGCGCAAGACTCATGTTTTGATATCGATGCTCAACCTTTGTCACGGAAAAATGAAGAACCCTGCATCCAGTGAGGGTTTGGTGTGCGTCCGACCTGTGATTGACCACCACAAGACTCCACAGCCCCATTGAAAGCTATGGAAGCTGCGCCCCGTGTTGTCGCCCCCAAAGCATTCATTGAACCATTTCTTGCCATGTTGTCGCTTCAGCATGGAGTCATGGCGTGGAGAAGAGGGGATGCTCGCAGGTGCTGAGTTGAGCGTGCCATCGTGAGATGAATGAGAAGCAGCATGCGACAATCGGAAATAATGGATTATAATGGCATTCAGAATCGATTCTGTAATGTCAATGTACTCCAAGTGTTGGGATTCCACTTGATTGGTACGTTTGACTGTATTCCTGTCTTCGACTCTGCGCCACCGGCTGTTCGTTTTTCATGTTCAGGTTGGTCCGTTACGCTGCCACAGCATTGCTCCTTACTTGGATGGGTGTGGATTTGGGTTGAGCAGCTGGAAATCGGTGGTTCTGTTTGCAGCGCTAGGGGTTGAGCAGCTGGAAATCGGTGTTTCTGTTTGCAGCGCTAGGGGTTGGCTATTGAGAGGCAGGTGTTTTCCCTTTGCTTTGGATGTACGAGCTACACTGTGCACCATTGTTGAGCCTTGGAATTTAGAAGGTCCGCAGCTCCTCGTGACATTCTAAGGAATGGGCTTGCCAAGGACCGGCCTTTGCTTGCTGTGGTACACAAGGGTTTGTTGTTCTATGCTTCAAATCATGAATTTTGGACAGATGCATCCTCACAGTACTGTGGTGTTTGCACACCCCACAGTTGTTTGTGCAAAGAATATCATTCCACGATGTTGAAATAGATTGAAACACATAGCTTAGGTGCCCTGAGTGTGATGTCCGGTTTAGGGTTTCTTTGCTTCAGCTTGTTTGTCTATGGAAGCAACAATTTGGACAATCTAAGAAGATCAGTGCTGCAAGTGTTTGTGATTGTTCCGAGCATGCTATGTGCAAGTGTTGCTACTCCTGAAGAGGTGAAGTCAATTTTGGCCGTGGCATCTGGCAAGGGTGGTGTGGGAAAGAGCTCGGCTTCTTGGCAATTTGTGGATTGACCATGATGGATCTCAAATGGGCATTGGCAAAACAGTTGTTCTATGCAGAACAAGATGTGTTTGTTGCCAAAGGTCATTCCCACCTTGTTGCAACCGCAATACCAAAGCCAAAGCATGAAGTGCAAGTACGGGAGCGTAATTTTCTTGGTGTGTATTTGTATATATATATATTAATATACACACATATGTGTGAAGGTTGTACTCTGAAGTATAGTTGAATACTAACACCCACCACTCAAGTTTGTGGCTCAGTTGACCGGCAGCTGTATGTGTTGTACCGAGGTTTGCGTGAATTTGGCCTTTACCATGCAAAGATACATGGGCCTCAAGGCGCAGCAAACCGTTTCACATGCTTGTGGCCTCAAAGGTTCGAATCACAAAGCACTCCAGGTGGGGGGGGTAACCTATTTTTGAGCCAGCGATGTTCGTTGGAGATCATATTTAGCCAACTCATCATGCGTTTAGTCGTGTCTAGTCGTTCTTTTCTTTCAGCCCATCGGACTGGCGAAGCCAGACCACCACGGTAACGGGACCATGAGACAGACAATCGGCCTGTCGCGGCATCAGTGTGGAGGTGGGAATTCTGGATAGCGACATCTATGGCCCCTCACTTCCATCGATGGTGCCGGAGAGTGTGGCAGAGAAGGTCTATGCATCTGAGAGTGGAGGACGCTCAGCTTGAAGAGGAGAAGACAGACAAAAGAAGGCTATGGAGTTGATCAGTGTCAGACCATGTCAATGATTCGAACAAACAAACTTGAAAGATCTTGAACGATGAGTTTGCCACCTTTGCCTTTGGGCCAACGTGTTGGGTTGCCAATTGGGTGTGTTTTCGGGGTCAAGGTTATTGAAAGCCTCTAAGCTGCAGCGGTGGTGCTGTGCCGTCTCACGGTCTCACTGCATTTGAGGTATTTTGCCTCTTCATTTCCAAGGCGCTGGGAGGGACATTTCTCAGTAATGATCTCAAACTCAATCCGAAGGTGCCCCACTTCAACCATCAAACATGTTCTGAACACGGTTCTGAAGGTGCCCTACGAGTATAGCATGTATCATGTTGCCATCGATATGTGTTGTGCGGCTTGGATGTGAGAACACATCGAATTGTTGCTATGTTGCTCAGTGCCACCACCCTACTACTACTACTATTACTACTACTACTACTACTACTGCTACTACTACTACTGCTA
This sequence comes from Durusdinium trenchii, assembly GCA_963970005.1. Taxonomy (NCBI): domain Eukaryota; class Dinophyceae; order Suessiales; family Symbiodiniaceae; genus Durusdinium; species Durusdinium trenchii. The sequence goes on along the minus strand of CAXAMN010022984.1, from coordinate 714,568 downwards.
CTACTACTGGCCCTGGCAGGAGTTCCCCTGATGTCGATGGGCTTCTTAAGACCAGGCCGGGTTTGGGGATTCGAGGCCGAGCTGAAGAAACCCACCACTCGGGAGAGCAACGGGGTGCTGTTTTTTCTTTACCCAGGATGCTCCAACACACCCAGGCTGCATCAGGGGCCGAACTCTTTGCAAAACATCTCACTTCTCCCCATGTGGATCGCACACTGGCTCCAGCTTTCACACAGCCACAGCTGTGGAACCACAACACGTTTGGGACTGGGCTCTTCGCGTGTGTGTGTGTGTGTGAAGCTGGCCATAGTGCCGATGTCGAAGGTTGAGGGACAAACAGCAAATCGTGCAAGACACTGACCAAGCTTGACCAGGTACTACTGTACTTTATGTTTGCATTTTACTCAGTCCCTACCTGGCGCGGCTTCTACAGACCATGTCCACCATTCCTCAAACATAATCTTTCCAGCTGCCGCCAAGTCGCTTCCGGATGCTTCGCAGGTGAACATGCCGCCATCCGAGGGCCGATGGCATCCTCTATGGTAAGGCAAATGTTGACGACCACAGAGCTTCTTGGGAACAATAGCTGCTGAACGACGCGTTGGTAAAGATAGAACTGCAGTAATTAAATCAAGAGGGGCTTAAAGGATCGTTTGTGTGGAATTGAATCAACATATAGTCTCAGCAGGTGGAAGCTCATTGAGTTTGCACAGAACCCACGTTTGTTTTTCCTCAAACAGTTTACTGTTGGGGGTCTCTCTTAGGAAGAAAGACACTGGCCACAGTCTCTGGCCGCACCCCTGAGTGGTCCTGCTTTTATCCGCTCCGCCTGCTGTCCTCTGGCTGCGGCGAACTTGTCCTCCTGCTGTCCTCGTGCCTCGTGCCGCGCACACGAACCATGTGTCCTCCTCTTGTGCTCTTTGCTCTCAGATGTGCTTTGTGTGAAGGAGCCGGGCCCGCCGAAAGGCCGCGACGAACTCGCGTTGCCCCACAAGCGTCGACCGATGCCGTGAGTGAAACAAACAAATAAACCCCTTGTGCTCTTGGTGTTCTCCTGCTGTGCTACCCTGTGTGTCCTCCTCTAATCCTCCTGCTTTAGCCGGGCTGGCGAGCCCTGTGTCCTCGTGGTGTCCTGCTGTTCTCGCGCCAAGCTTGCGAGCCCTTGGTCGTGCACTGGTGATGATAGCGCCCCAGCCCCTGCCTCGGAAAGCAAAGTAAACAGCACAGCAGCAGAAGGACCAGAGAAGGCCACGAGGAGGACAACAGAGGGCAAAAGGATGAGGTACTGTAAGGATAACCACGAACACACCAAGAGGACAAAAGAAGGACAAACTGCGGGCAGACAACGAAGGGATCCAACGCGAGGAAGCAATTGCACACGTGCAAGCAGAGACTGTGGCCAGCTTTTATTTCGTAAGAGAGAACCTCGGCAGTAAAACTGTTTGGAAGAAAAAACTGAAACTGTTTGGGGGTCTATGCTGGCATAATTCTGATCCTTACCAAGTCCCAGGAGAACGTTTATCTCACAAGTCCCCGGCCGCCGCTCAGGTGGGGTGAGCTAGACGTTCTCCTGGTTGATTTGCCACCTGGGACTGGTGACATCCATCTCACCGTGGCCCAACAGGCAAATGCTCGGAGGAACCAACAAAGATATAGGCCATCATCAAGCACGCGTTTGATTTAATAATGTGTTTTCAATGTATAGAACTTCTACGATAAGACACTTTACAGTATAATGTTATATGTTTATATACACAATATGGTGACATTTGGAGTAAAGATTGCTCCGGTCTCGTCGGCAACCCCTGTGAATCCCTGTGATGGGTTGAAATCTGATAGGGCCTAATCTAAGGGAACCAGGCTGCCGAATTCTGTTGCAGATGTTGCTCGGGGGGGAATCCACCCGCCTGACATTGATTTCTTGGAACATCCACACTGCAAGGCGTTTCGTCGGTGCGCAGGCGGCGATCGATGCGGCCATCGTGGTGACCACACCGCAGCAGCTCAGCCTGGTGGATGTGGAGAAGGGCATCCGTGCCTTGGGCAAGGCATCGGAGTGAGATGGACACGGCTGTAAACTTGGCCAACCCGAGACCTGGCGATGAGAAACATCCATGAATTGTTTTTTTGCACGTGTCACGCAGACACGGCGGAAGGGTTTGAGGCGGCTCAATGGTGTTGTAACCGTAGATAGGTTTTGAGATCACGAAAGCGAGCTCAGAAGGAGCTCAGCGGAAGTTGTTGTTTACGAAATATGGTGAGGCTCAAAATTGAAAGGTTCGGTGAACTAATTTATTCTTTCAATTAAAGGGAGGGGTCAGCCGAGGGGGGGAGGCCCCTTCCTTTTTATTGATTCTTTCAACAACCCCCCCCTCCTCGCAAAGGAATTTATATTTCAATTGCAGATTGAAACGTCTAAGGGGGGGGCGGCCCCCCCCTGTAAAGTGATTTGAAAGAATCTATTCGACTCCTCCCTCGTCCTTGTGAGAAAGCATACCAAATGCCTAAAAAAGACAATATGAAAGTCGATGTGTTTTTTCAGTGTTCGGTTGACTCAGCCAACAACACTTTGCGCTCGTGGCACGAAAGCGTTGCGTTGCTGCCCACCCTCCGCATCCCCTTGATCCTTCCACACCCCTCGCTTTCGTCCCCACTGTCCTCAAGTGATCTTTGCGTATGGGAAACAACATGAAACAATTGTTTGTTCGTCCACAAATTCCATTTTGCTTTGAACCTGCTTTCGTCCCGAGCGGAGTGACCCGCAGAGCTCGGCCATTTGAGTCAAGAAGATCACACAATCTACGCTGTTGCGGCGACCGAGGCATGTTTGATCAGGCGGGACTTGCATGTGTCGCGGCCGTACAGACAAGGGCATTGAACATTCAGGAACATTCAGGCAACACTCACTTTTGACCCTCTTTGGTTGGTCTTGATATTTGGCCGTATCCACATTTATTTGAGACTGGCAAAGCTGGCAGCATGCACAATGCCTACACAGGTCAAAATTCCGACTGTGGCAATCGTGGAGAATATGTCTTTCTTTCTCTGCGATGGATGCGACAAGAGGCATGAGATTTTTCAATCTGGCTCTGGTGTGCCTTGCCCTGCAGATTTTGCTGACTTTTGTTGTCTCTTTAAAGGCTTGTTTGTAAAGCGCTTTCCCTCTGTCAAACAGTTACGAAGTGAGTACCGGATGGTTGATCTAAGGATCTCAAGACATTGGAATAGTATTTTTGTTCGTGCAGTTTTCAAGGGACTATACGACTATACATGATTATCCTACAAGTGGTAGATCAAATCCTTGATTGTTTCTTGTAACTGTGGAGTTGTGGCTGAGCTATTGACTTGAGCAACTGCGAGCAACTGAACGGGATCGTTGATGTTTTCTTTTTTTTTAAACGAACTCAGGAGGCATTGGCCAGAAACTTTGGGATTCAACGGTTCTTCCGCCTGCCTTTGACCTCAACAATGTCTCGTCCAGGACACGGGAATTGAGCCATGTCGTTGTTGGGGTGGGTCCCAACATGCAAAATCCGGGCGATTTCTTTTGCAGCATTGCTAAATACTAAATGGAATGAAGACATCTAACAAATCCTATTGAAGAGACATTTGCGATGCAGCATGCTCCTCAAGCTCTATGGTTGTTAACTATATATATATATATGTCCTTCCCGCTTGCTTGATTGGAGGAATGCCTTTCGTTCTCACTGACGATGCTGCGAGTCATTTGGTCGCCGAATATCAGCGCCTGGCCCAAGAAGCTCAAGCAGCAGTTCGGGAACTTCAAGGCGGCCGGAACCACATCGGAACTGGGAGGATTGCAGTGCCACAGTGCTGTTTTCTGGTGATTTTTGTCATGACTAGTAAGTAAGGGAAAAACCTCCAACCCCCTGCATGTACAGTACTACATGATCTAACGGTTGAACTTGCTGTTTTCAATTTGCACTTGCAAAGCTTCCCCGCATGTTCTAACAACCAAGATCCTTTGATTGGGTCCCGCCATGCACTCGCATGACCCGTACCAACTAATACTATCCAAATTAATAACAATATCGGCCACCAACTTATATGTAGACTTGCTATAATACAATTGAAGTAAAACTTCTCAACCACCCAGAAACGTGGGTGATGGGTTCAAACCGTGAGAACAAGGATGGAACATCATGAACATCCTCAATGGGAGTGTTGCTCTTCGTGGAAAGACGTAAGTCGCCAGCTTCAGCCGACTCGGACAGTCGCACCACTTGAGCTGCCACCCACCACATGAGGCTCCTTTCGGCCACGGTTGCGGTCGGAAGTGGCGGGTGCAGTGCTGATCTTGCAGTTGGAGGATGGGGAGTTTGCCCTGCCTGCGCGAGACGTGCTGTTGGAGTGCCGTTCTGCTGCTGGGCCCAAAACGGGGACGTTTCGAAACGTCGCATTTTCAGTGTTTGAGAATTCATGGGCCTTCTTTCTTTGTTGTCCTTTTTTTGTCATTGACTGAAAGGGTCTGACATGGTCATTGCCTCCTGTGTGCACGGTTTCTCTCTCGGCGGTTTGGCTAGCTTGAGGCCAAGATGCGAGATGAACTCTCTGGTCGGAAGTTGTTTCGTGAGGAGGAGATTCCTCAGAACGTGGTGGCACAGGATCCGCGGTGAAGAACGTGGTCGTTGTGGCGCCGTTGCTGTTGTTTCCCTGATTTTCTGCAGTAGACTCGAGAAACAGGATGAGGAGAAGAACACTTGCTAATAACTTTTCTTGAAGGCCAGTCATAAGTCGCCTTTCAAAGCTTGATTTGCACTTATTTTACATGTTTACATTTGATTTTTATCAAATGGCGTAGTTATTTGTTCTAGGAATTTCACTTCACTCTAAAGTGCAGTGTAGCGTGGCCTTCCAAAAAGCACCCTTACTGATCCTCACTGCAATTGTTTCAGAGCAAGGCCTCACCAAAATGAGCAGCCAGTTGAAATTTATAGAAAGGTTGAACACAAAGATGTTGCGGTACATACGAACGGGTTCTGTTTGGCCCTTGAATGCTGGAGGACTAAATGAGGAAACTGCCAAAGCAGAGGATCACAAAGAGCATGCTTGTAGCATTACACCAGAAATCACCATGCAGAACTTCACTATGACTATGCTCCACTCGCAGCTTCTATCCACCACAAATAGCTTTGTACAGCTGCAGATCACTCTCATACTCTTACTTGAATATGGTTCAAACATAAGAAACTAAGAAAGACATGTGATGAACATCAATGTTAATGCATGTTGATGCACATTGTTTGCAACAATGTTTCATAGATACATGAATGCTGACAATCCCTTCGTGCTCTCTCTTCCCTCAGCATCCAGGAGCTGCAAACGGCCGGGCGCTATGCCATGTATATCCTGTGGTCCAACCAACACCGTTCACTGTTTTCCTTCGAGCATTTGAAAGAGATTGCCAGGACCAAAGGACAGGTTTGGGGCAAAGAAAATTGACCGGCTGAGAGTGACTCAGTGAAGCAGTGAAGTGTTTATAGTGGGGCTTGCCATGTCCCAGCGCCCACAATGAACTGTTTGTAGTTTGCCGTAGTTTTGAATGTGCTGCCCGGGGTTATCCTGCTAAAGCGTCCATTTGGCCGACGTGAAGTGGCGTTGGTCGCCCCGGAAAAAGCCGCACGAAAAAGCCTCCGCACCGACCATGATCCGTTTCGTCGAGTCGTAGACTACGACTTTCTTGATGCCCACACTCATTCCGCCTCGCTTTATGGTGAATTGCCACCAAGTTGACACTATTCACCCAGCTTTATGAGAGCCATGAGGAATCATAAAGCTTCACTTCGACAGCTTTTGCGATTTCCACCTTGTTCTCCCAAGTCCTTTCGCCTCCCCCTTTGCACCATATTCAGCCCGCTCCCGAGGTGCACAGACCAGACATTTTCGCTGTGTCCTGGCAGGGTGAGGACGGAGACGGACCAGCGCAAGACGGATCAAGCGATAAAGCACAAGTCACAGGACCGATACCACGTCAGATTTATGACTCACTGCAGCGGAGGTGTCCTAATCAACTCCCATCAGCTTCTTGTTTATGGATCCT
>CAXAMN010022984.1:636305-668507 GCA_963970005.1 Durusdinium trenchii | reverse complement strand
AAACCTTCGCCAGACTTCCGCGAAACTTTCGCGAAATAATCCCTGTGCTTTGGAGGTTTTTACGGCATACATAACATAGGGTGGACTACATGAAACAGGAAGGAAGCTTCACACGGATTCCAAAGTTGAAGCTGCTGACGGTCAGGAAAGGATGTGGTTATTGGTTATGCATGGGGCAAGCCTGAAGGCTAGCCAAAGAACATACAATAAAAATTCATACTTTCGCGAATCTTTCGCGAAAAAACATTAACATTCGCGAACTCGAAAAAAAACTTTCGCGAGACCCACGATCATGTCATCCAAGGCTCTCGACATTAAAAACCCTTACAAGGACCTTTTGGATAACTCCCATATAGATATAGGGGTGTCTGAGCTCAAGAAAAACGACAAGGCCGCAGGTAGTTTCTCTGAGCGCTTTTCAAGGTCTGTCTGTCAACGCGCATTGCGATGCAAGGCGCTAGGCAAGGCACTGTACTGGTCTCGGATAACAGGATTGACTTCCGAAAGCCTGGATCGCGGAAAGTCGGTGCGATACCAACACTTCCGCGTCACATTGTCAGGCTTGAAGCGGAACCAGTCTGAGCAATATAAAACTAAATGCCCTTTTTTGGCGCCTGACTTTAGTAAGTGCGGCACCAGGGCTCGGGTTTTGCAGCGAGCGCAATTTCCCCATTTGAACTGCCTCTCACTCTTCTTCTGTCTTTCTAAGGCAGGTCGAAGAACCGGGGCCACCGCAGCAGCACCATCAGGAGCGTGGCCGCTGAAGGATGAGCTTGGATTCACGGCCACATCGATGATCGGGTCTTCTGCAAAGTCCCCGCATTCACTTTCATCGTCCTTTGATGCTGTCTAGAAGCACGTGTGCAGAGCGCTAGAACCGCAATTGGGTAAAACAAGGTTTAACATCCAACCGCGACCGTCCTCAAATAGCTCGACGTACCGTTGACGACGACCTCTTGCAAGGTCCTTCGACAGTGGGCTCAGCGGCTCTGTCCATTGGTCCTCAGTCTCATCCACCGAGTCCTGCAAACACACGCGGCGACCGTCAGGAGCGTGCATGGATGTGGTCTGGGCACCGTCATGACTCTTCGGCAGATACCGAACAGCTTCGTCGTCATCGCCGTCCACTCCATTGTCTTCGTCGCTGGACTCGACCAACCAGACGTTGCTAGAAGCGCCGCGCAAAGAGCGGCCCTGCTGATGCAAAAAGCCTGCGTGAGACAGGGGGGAAACTTTAGATCTCAGCTTGAAAACAGCATAAAACAGGACATACCTAGGCAAAGCAACCCAGCGTACATTGTGTCCAAGACTCTCTTCATCTTTTTGGTCCACGGAGAGTCCAAAGTACTCAGCGGGCTTGGAGGACGCGACGCCACCGCGTGGTCACAGTAGCAGCGAAGAGTCTTGGGGCTGGGTAACGGAGAATCCTGGGATTGATTGGTCTTCACAAAGATGATTGACTTCACTTCACACAAAGCCATCGAAAGCTGAGCACAAAGGTAAGTCAAACGTCAAGATAAACTAGAGATGGAACCTTCAAGAACCGAGTCGATCGACCGACATACATGACCTTCCCAATTTTTTAATATCCAAATCTTCGCTGACAAGAAAAAGACACAATACGCAGCCCAGAGACACCACCCAAGTCGCTGGACCGCAGGCGCTTTGTGGCTGGGCTGCGCGCCGTCAAATCTGCTGCCGACATCACAGCCCACTGCCGCTGGCCACTCAAACGGGAAGAGAAGACAAGCAAAGCTGCTGTCAAGAATTTCAAGCCCACACACCGATGAAGACACTCCTTCCACACAGAGTTCCACGCAGTTGCTAGAGTTTCTGAAAAGTGATGTAACGCTTCAAAGTCCAAAGGCCACCTATCTTCGTCAAGCACGGCGTGCACAACGAATCGCGAAATCTCGTCAGTGCACCGAGATCCGATGTCCAAGACAGAATCTAGATACCAACAATCCACTGCGAAGAATGCCTGTAGGGGAGCTGGCCAGCAAAACTTATCCAGTGTGGAGTCAAAGTGGAACGCTAGGCGGAGTAAGAGTACAAAACTCAAGGAGAGCAGGGCCCGAAAGTCTAAATGCCTCATGAAGCCCAAACTTCACGGGTCGAATCGGTATATGAACAAGTGCTCATGTATGCCACACATCTTCGAATAAAGAAACAAAATTAGAACTTGGGTGACAACTGAATGCTGCGTCTCTCCCGCTGCAAGAACGTCGATCGACTATCGGCTTTCTCTGGAAGATATCTTCAAAACATTGCTCCAACGAAAAAGGAACCGCATAGCAACACCTGTCGACAAACACACATAGCAACACCTTCCAACGAAGAAATAATACACAATCAAACCTTTGGTACGCGGAAACCTGTCTATAGACCCTGTCTACTCCCAGTTATCGAACTCTTGTGAACTTATGTACTCCAAACACATTCCATCTCAAAAGCACAGCTTGCACTGAGCTAACATTTTCGCAGCGAAGTTATCGCAGTCAGTGCACGTCTCTACGACTTGACCTCCTTCGGAGTGCCATACATTCTCCTGAGGGTCAAGCCTTTCTCCGCAGGAGACATTTCCTTCGCCTTGGACCACACGCTTGCAGCCTTCGGCTCAATCGTGGCAGGAGCGGCCTTGGCGCGACGAGTCAACTCAGCGACCAGACGCCGCAACAACCCAGCCGGGGCCTGAGTCAAAGCACTGAGATCTTTGATCTCCCAGTGAAGCACTTCATCTTCATCGAGAAGGTGCTGCTGAAAAACACCCGTGAAACCTGACAGTTCAAACTCAACCAATGCATCTCGCATCACTTGGCTCAGCTTGTAAGAACCACGTGCAAGGCTCTCACGTCCAGGTGTGGCAGGCGCCTGGCGCTCTCCTCCTGGTAAAAGGCTGGCTCCAGCCTTGCGCTTTTTCTGCTTGCTGGCCTCTTTCCAAGGTGCATCCAGCCGTATGATGCCTTCACAAATGAAAGCGCAATATAAATGCTCACAGGCTCCTGAACATGTGTCTGGCTTTCTTCCGAAAAAACACAAACAGTTCAATGACAACACATACACAAGTGTCACAGTTCGTCTCCTGCGATGGCCATGCGATCGCACAGCCAACATATGCCACCTACATGCGGCGCAGGTGACTTGTCTTCGCCACCGTCGCGACGCCAATACTGGCAGGCGCCAGGACCCACTTGCACGAGAACATGTTTGTCCAACCACTTGAGAAGCGAAGGCAGGTCTGTCAGCTGCAGGTCTTTCATGACATCACAGACCTCTCTGGCCTCCTCAGCAAAGACAAGAGACCTGCACGCATGTAAGCATCTCTTGGACACAAGAGTCTCCGGCTTCTCCCGCAGCTCCCCGTTCCTCAACAGCTTCCAAAAACGTACGGAAATAAGAACTGGTTGGCTTTACTTCGAATCATCCCTACCACTGTCGAAACCCTACCAAGAAAACACTTCCAATCATATACTAAAGTATCCAAATCAACGTCTTCCTCATGCAATAGTACACTGTGCCATCTTCTGCCTTCAGCCTTTGGTACGCTTTGTGCTCCACGTACACTTGGGCTGCCGTACGCCCGAATTTCTGCAGCGGGCCTTGAATCAAGACACTGTCCCACCTCGTTCCTGGGACATCGTGCAAAAGCTCAGCGTGTCCTGTCAGAAAACGCACGGCCGATACCCACCAGTGGTCAAGCTGTCTGAACATAACCTTAAAAAAATAAAAGCTACACATGTTCTTTCCAAATACATGCCCTCAAAAAGTACAGTCCTGCCATTGCTTCCGCACGTGTGCAGAGGAACCTTCTCAGAGTCGACATGCAGGTCGGGAAGGTCTGCCGGGATGAGTCATTTCTGCCCTTCAACCGATGTTTGTGCCAGCTTTCTTGGCTCTGCGAACCGGAGTTGCTTCCGGGCTGGGTCCTGTCAGCCGCAATGCGCCAGGAAGCGTCCAAAGCTGAGCGGTTCTGATCAGTGTAGTACTTTACCAGATTTTGTGCACACTTCGACTCCCCACGCTCTTCAAGAAAGGCCAGCAAAGTGGACCACACATAGTCGAAAAGCGCATGTGGGAACGTCCGCGAAGCGAAGACAGCAGCTTCAATCAAAGTCAAGTGCTCCTCTTGTCGCAACCAAACGCGACAATTCTCGAAGATTCCCAGCCGCCACTTGTGGCAAATATCTGCATCAGCACCTGTGCTGCTTGTCTCTGAAGGAGAAGCGCGACCAACTCGGCTGGCCCCTATCAGATGACTAAAATCTGTGCAGCGCAGACTGTTGCCAAAGACTCGCAAACGAGCTCGCTCGAGACCCAAATGTGCATCCCCATGCACTTGCCGCACATTGGCTCTGATGTCCTCAGATAAAGGATGGACACGTTCTCTTCCCTAGATTTACAAGCAGTTCCCGGGTGAGCCGGCGGCGGAAGTTTCCTATAAAAACCAAATGACCTCTAGGAGTTCCCGGCTCTTTCCAACATGCGTGTCCCTCAGCCAGACGCATGCGCTTCGGACTTTTGACCAACAAAGCGCCACTTTGGAGCTAGAGCTGTTGAAACTAGAGCTAACTGAGGCACAGATATTGAAACTACAACTAACTGGAGCTGGAGCTATTGAAACTAGAGCTAAATGGATGATGAGTGGTGTTTCATGAGTGGTGTGAGATGAGTGGTGTCTGATGACCGGTGTACGATGATGTTGACTGGTGTAAGCACGAAGTGTATGATGAGTGGTGTATGATGAGTGGTGAGTGATAAGTGGTGTATGATGAGTGATGTTTGATGAGTGGTGTATGATGAGTGATGTATGATGAGTGATGTATGATGAGTGATGTATGATGAGTGGTGTATGACGAGTGGTGAGTGATAAGTGGTGTATGACAAGTGATGTTTGATGAGTGGTGTGTGATGAGTGATGTATGATGAGTGGTGTATGATGAGTGGTGTATTGAACAGCTGTTGAATGTCCGTAACTCGGAAGTTTTGCACACTACACTTCCTTTGATGATGTTTTTGGGGAGGAACTCGAAGTTCAATAGCCCCCAAACACTGTACATTTGCAAGAAAGAGAGAGGAAGAAAGAACGAAAGAAACCCAGGAATCAAACAACAGGTGTGCTATCTGTTGTACTCACGACTTGCATCCGCCCATGCTGGCTACTTGCGCAGTGGCTTCCGCAAGCTTCAACGACAGCAGTTTGGCCTTGCGCAGGCAAGTTGGAGTTTACAAGTTTGCTGAAACTGTTCCTGGTAGGATTTTGACGCTGCTCCACTCTCTCCGGTGCGTCTTACAGCTACCAAGCGCCCCGGACACAAGTCAATGAGTCGCGTGTGCCGGTGCGGCTTACAGGTAGCACGCGCCCCGGAGCCTCCGGTCAATCAAATCTGTCATCAAATCTGTCCGGTGCGCCTTACTGCTACCAAGCGCCCCGGACACCAGAAATGAGTCGAGTGTGCCGGTGCGGCTTACAGGTAGCACGCGCCCCGGAGCCTCGGGTCAGTCCAATCTATCCGGTGCGCCTTACGCCCCGGAGCAATCCAGTCAAGCAAGTCTGTCCGGTGCGTCAGAAAACCGATCTACTATCTGTTATACGCACGACTGGCTTCCGAAAAGGCTGGCTAGCGGTGGCTTCCGCAAGCTTGAACGACTGCAGTTTTGGCTTGCGCAGGCAAGTTGGAGTTTACAAGTTTGCTTAAACTGTTCCTAGGAGGATTTTGACACTGCTCAACTCTCTCCGGTGCGTCTTACAGCTACCGAGCGCCCCGGACACAAGTTAAAGAGTCCAGTGTGCCGGTGCGGCTTATAGGTAGCACGCGCCCCGGAGCCATCGAGAGTGAGTGCAACATTTGCACTACGTCTGATCCAATCATACGTCACGAACACACGCACTGCTGGGTTCGATACGTCTCTGCTACATCTGATATTCGGAACAACAAACTCTTAATAGTCTGGGTTTTGAGGCAGTATGTCATGCTACCTTCTTTACGCCAAAGTTGTAATGTCACCTTGGCTTTGGTCAACACCCTTGACTCCACACTAATGCAAACGGGGCACAACCTCACCGAACTGAGCCACCACGTTCACCAAAGCAGAGAAGAGCAACGAATACACTTCTGTGTTCTCCTTATGCGCAATGGCCAGCACCAACTCATTGAACTGCGTCGTGAATCCTTCCTCAGGCTCGCCAGGGTGCGCATGTCTGCCAAAGGTCTTGGACAGAAACCCTGCCGACACAACCACATAGTCTCCTTGAACCATTCTGTACGTTCCATCGGCGCACACTTTCAGCCACTGCCAATTCGCCACTCTCTTTGCAGTCTCTTGCACCAGCTTCGGACACGCAAAGACCAGGCATAATTGCTCATCTATTCTGTGATCCACCAACACCAGCTCGTCAGAGACAACAGCATCTTCCAAAGCCGGAAGCTCCCGCACCAAGCACTGGAAATCAGCCGTCACCCAGTCCTCACGCTTGGCCACGCGGGCATCCTGGCGATGCCGCTTCTTCCAATTGTCAATGTATGTCTTCAACTTTGTCTCCAACTTGTCTGTGACCTCGAGGTCTGGAAACTTCTCTCGCAACATCTCAACCAGCTGCTGCATGCGATAAGAGGTATTCTGTCCCAAGTACTCCTGGATGAACATCTTGTGACCGGCCAAGAGCGAATCCTTGCGCCCTCCGTACACACGATCCATCGTGTGCTTGTCCGCGTCGGTGGCGATCAGCTCCAAGACCTGATGTCACTGCCGTCCGACGCTCTTTCTCTCAGACTTTTCACTCACATTCTGTCGCTTCTGTCTCACCTACATTTCCCGCTGGATTTCTGGACTCTGAACATCTGACCTCTGCTAGTATAACCCCTACAGATGTGTGATACATTGCATCCAAAGAACCTCAGATGTGACATCGTAGGTACCAACCCCTCAGAAGTTGCAGTTCAAGCACGAAGCACAATTCCAGGTGTACCGGTAATGATCCGGACGGTTGTCATGTTGAGATAATCGAATATCGATCAGCTGACCACTCACCTGAGAAGCCCACTTGCGGATCTCCTCCTTCACACCATCTCTATCCAGCGAACTTCTGCTCAAGCTCGCTTTGCATTTCCAGCGTGTGGTCGCAGCGGGCTTCTTCAGGTGCTTCTTCGCACATGGGCGCTTCATACAGCGTGCTGAAAACAGAGGTTTGAAACTGCAACGAAAAGGGTCTTCTTCATTAACACCTGAAAACATGAAGACGTTTGAATGAAAACACTAGTCCGGTTAAATCATGCAAGATGTTTCAGCGTGGGTGTGTTGATTGTGTAGTGAATGTGCACAACCAGGACTGGAAAGTGTTTTGACATCACAATAATCTGTCTCTCAGTGTCTTTGGCGCCAGTGCTAGGTGACTCTGTTCTGGCAGAGCCATCCAAACCAAAACTGCACCACAAACGCAAGTGTTCCTTGCATGTTCATCATTCCAAAAAGTTGGAAAAGTCACAGAGAACACACGTACAAACTCGGTTGTCGATATTCTACAGGATTCTATTCCGTAGTAAGAGTCGTAGTAGTAGAAGCAGCAGCAGCAGCAGTAGTAGTAGTAGTAGTAGTACTGGTAGTAGTAGTAGTAGTAGCAGTAGTGGCAGTAGTAGTAGTAGTGGGATGCACTACTAGTAGTGGTGGTAGTAGTAGTAGTAGTAGCGCTAGCACTAGTAGTAGTGGGAGTAGTCAGCGTCGTAGTAGTAGTAGTAGTAGTACTTATCCGATGTATCATACAGAGGCATCGGTCTTGGGTTTCCCTCATCGGCTTTCAATGTATGCTCCATGGAAGACCTCGGTCTTGGGTTTCCCTCATCGGTTTTCAATGTATGCTCAGTGTAAAACCGACCAACCTAAAGCGTTTGGTGACGACATGTTCGGACAGTGCTCAAAGGTCAAGTGTACAAGCGACCATAATTTCAAGTGCACAAGCGACCCAAATTTCCAGTGTACAAGCGACAGCTCGCCCCACACACAGCCAACGCCCAACAGGGACAAACACCCACAACGAAACCACAAAGATCACCCAGGATATGGCTTGATGGCACAATGAAACATAAACAAAATGACAGGAATGGGTTCGCAATCAAATTGCATATACTGAGCGCAAATGACATAGGAGTAGTGGGTACTAGCGAGTCAGGAGTATCCCCCAGCAGCTCCCATGTCACCGCACAAACCACAGCAAAACAGAGCGATACTACCCAGAGTGCAACACTGATGGAGAAGTCCACGTCATGTGGAATACTAGCATCAAAAAAATAAGACATGCCAAGAAAGGATGTTTTTGGCCAGTTTTTGTAGAGCGGCGCCTGATGACATAGGACTTGAACACCTATGTAATTTTGAAGTTTTTCCTGATGACTTGGGTTTCACTTCTTTTCGCCTACCTCCGACAAGTCCTGGGTCACTAGTCCTCAGTATAATTATATACATGGAATACATGGATCCAACTCGCAAATCGATGGTATATCTCAGCACGAGTCGCGGTAATCTGAGGATTTATGATATACCATGATATACCACATGTAAACAAAAATCATTTTGCTACGTATGATTCTGCTGTCACCTGGAACCACTTGGGCGCAACAGTCCGGGCGAGCAAACGTGCGAGCACCGCTCCGGCCTGAAGCTTGCGGTGTCGGTGGAAGCGCTCCACTGAGGCCTGCTGAATCGGTGGGTTTGGTCGGATGGGATGGGGATGGGTGGGGTGGCAGGACGGGGTGAGGCTGTTGAGGTATGTGAGGCAGTTGAATTTCTCATGTGATTTTCAGATGTTTTTTTTGCCCCAAATGGGTTGGGTTTGAAATGGTTTGAAGGTTTTGTTGGTGGCAGTGGGTGGAGGATGGTTGTGAGTGTGTTTCTACTGCATCTTGATGTAGAGCTCTTGGGTTTGGTGTTCTAATTGTCTTGGGAAACGGGTCTCCAAACATTGTTCTCTTGGTACCACGAGTGATAAGTGAAGATACCAGGATCTATTGGGACCGGTATCGGTGCCCAGCTTTGGCAGCTCTTGATTGTGGTTTGGGTTTTTGCAAGGAAGGCTTAGTGCCTCGCCTGTGGCCCTGTTACTGTACATCTGTCGTTAGAACCCTACATAAACATTGAACAACATCAAGATGCTGGGTCAAAACAGCTCAATCCAGCTGCTAGCTTTCACTGGCCGATGTGCGAAGTATTGAGCCAACATCAAACAGCCCACGTGTTGGACCACCACCCTCTTGTTGAGGAGCTCAAAATGGCGGGCCCAGCCCAACCAATTCAAATCATTCACATCCACGAAAACAAACCACCCTGCCTGCACTGCGGCTTCAGCTGCGCGACTTCGTTGACGATACTTCTCCACGATGACCTGCCGGAAAAGCAGCGTTTTCGTCTTGACATCCATTGCTGAGAGCCGGAAGACTGAAATGAGCCAAGCAACGGACGTATATCTTGGCAAACTTATATATTGTGACACGCCTGAAAATGACAGCCAATCTCCCTCTGCAAAAAGAATATCGACCTAAATTACTTTGCATTGAGGTATCCTTATCCCTGGCCACTGGCGGCACCATTCGGCCGGGAATTTGTCAGGACATTGGTGGGATCACTCAGCAAAGTCAGCTACGTCCAGTCAGGTGAGGAATCCATGAACTATGAGAAACGCCATGAATTGCCTTCTAGTAGATCCACTCAAAACAGGAAATCAATATTTCTGTTCTTTCAACAAATCCAGATGCGATTCAGTAGATCCAATCAACTCAACACGAATCAACGACCCTTCCCCCACCACCAACGTCCTGAGCATCCGCGATCGACAACTCCTCGTCGCCCCGCGGCTCTTTGCGCAGCTCGGAGTGTTGCAACCTCTAAAAATGGGCCGAGCTCACGGTGAGCTCGGCGAGCACGGGCAAAGGTGAACAAAACGACCTTTTCCTTAGTTGCCTTAGTTTGTGTTTTCATGTTTAATTAAACCAACACTGTTTTTATGTGTTTGTTTTTCTCATGTTTCCGCATCAAATCAACCATGACATACACTCGACAGCGGGGACTTGGGAGTGCTATCCCCCCCCAAGTTGAGTGCTTTGAAAGCAATTGCGTCAGGAACGCGGCGCAAACCAACAGCCTTTATCACACCCTCTCGAAACAGGGGTATGCACTTGCGGCGGTTGATCTGATCGGAGGTATGAACTCGTCCGCTTGTGCAGACGTCGACTTTGGACCCCGACAGTGGTGTTTGCTTCACCAAGATCCCGGGCTTGAAGGCTCGTGCGCTGGGTGCAATCTTGGGCAAATTCTTGGCCTTCCAAGAGCTGGATGCGAGCATGAGTCTCAGCCTTGAGCCTCATGCTTCATGGGTATGACTCACGGTATGACAACAAATGTAGCACGGCAAACAAAGAAGGTGACAAGGCTGCAAAACAGATCATGTCAAATCAATTCAAACGATGCATCATTGTTACACAACGCTTTGATCCGTGTCTAAATATAGTATAATCTCCGAGTCTAAAACCTTGTCTTTCAGCATCTGTGTGTGTGTCTCTTCCTGCCCATGGTTTTCCTAATGCTTCAATGATCACAGGGTCACAAATGAATCGGACATGACATGATATGACAAAGTAAGCAGGAATCCCCACATGCATCTCCTCCAATGAGAGAGATGATCAATCACAAAGACATCCATGCAATCTACCCGGAAGTGGTTGCACTTCGCCAAACATTGGGCTGACCTGGTAGGAACCAAATGGAAGAAATCCATAGTGAATACTCCTAGTGACCTGGCACATCCCTTGCATCGTTGCATCCAAAAACGTTGGGTTTCTCCACCCGACCCACAACGGTTCCCAGACGGCTCTCTAGGCTCCAGACCAGGGTCTTCTTGCGGGCCAGGGCCTTGAAGGGACTTGGCAACATCCTCAAGTACCACAGTTGATATAATTCAATGTCCTCCATGTCATGATTCATCTATTTGAGGGAAGCAATACCTTCCAGTATCCTCAGTATACCTTCCATGTATCAAAACGTGTGGACAAACTGTGGTGGGCTTTGTAGTGGCAGCAATTGAAAGGATTGCAATGAAGTGAATCAACTACAGTATGTACTTGAACTTTGACCTGCTTTCAACTGATGGCAGCGGTCATCAACACCTGTAGAGCTTGAACAGAGATGATCTTTCGAAAATAGCTCAGGCTTGGCGGCTTGATACAATTTTCGGGAGCATCAGTGACCCTCCGCTTCTTTCAGTCAGCTACAAAAGAAGCGGAGGGTCACATTGCGACACAGTTGCCACACCTGTACACCTTCGTCGTCACTGCCCTCGTTGACCCCGCTCTCGCCAGACGGCCTCACAACTTTGAACAACCAATGCTCGGCACGCAATGATTGCCCTCCTTCTCCCCTGGGCACCAAGCAGCTCAGAAGTAAAAGAACCGACTTCAAGCCAGTAAGCCAAACAAACACCTAGTCTACTGCACATTATGCCACTAAGACATACTCAGAGCAAACATTGAATATATGTTAAACGCATCACAATTATGCATGACGTAGAGACCCAGGGGCCATTGTCCCGCAAAAGAAACTTGCAAATTTGAGAAATACCCTGCCGCTGTGAATCTTGGGGGCGGACTCCAGATTGGCCACGCCTGATTGAAAGCGATAATGACCAACAGCAAGGCAGTTTATTTCTCTTTTCACGTGGGCTGATGTAAAATCCTGCAGTACCTCCCTATGTCGCATTGTTTTGCGTGTGCCAGTAGTTACGCAGTCCTTATGCGCCACAGATTCGGGCTTACGTGCCAGCAAGCAAGCAAGCAAGCAAGCAAGCAAGAAAGCAAGCAAGCAAGCACGCAAGCAAGCAAGCAAGAAAGCAAGCAAGAGCAGCTTATGCAAACGCTTGCACAAACAGATTGTGCAGGAATTTCCACAGTAACAGCTTACCCAAGGCCTTTTTCCTTGCAGCGTGGACAGGTCCAATACAATGACAAAGCAAGTGATGATGCTGATAAAACAACGCTGAGCGACTGCAAGCCATATCCTGGGGACCTTGGGGTTCTTTGCTCCAGGCAGCGGCCACACACAGCAATGTCCAACTGTGTGGACTGCAGGTCACTATGGATGTACGCGGCTACGCCATCCCTGCATGTGAGCTTACGCACGGCTCAGCAAACATATTCCTGGTTGGTGGCACCACAGAACAAAGCTCATCGCTGCCACTCCACAATGCAAAGGGCACACAAGCTGCAGAAGCAAACAGCAGCTGCTCCAACTTGTTCAATACCTGAGCAACCTGCTCATCCTGAAACCAAGAGGTTAACGGTTTAACTGAACGCCGGATGATAATTTGCTGCACATAGGGTGCAAAATACCTCTGCTTCCCTTCGATTCCGAGCTCAAGACTCAACAAGTAAGAAGATGATGCTTATGCAAATGCTTCAGCAATCTCTATCCCCAAAAATGCGAAACGCAACCTTACGAAACTCATGGTGATTTTTTGGGGGCTTGATATGACAAGACCCTAACACATATAAGACCCTGACAAAACATGTAGTTGCTCATGTGGTTTCCGTGGCTGGTTGGACGAAGACCCCTATATTGAAGATCTGAAAGGATTATTTAATAACATAGACCAACAAATGTCTTGTCAGGGATCGTCCGGATGCCAAATCTGGGTGTCCCACCGGCCGTCTCAATGCTATCCTGGAACCGCTTCGGACATTGGAAGATTGGTGAACTTGAGCTTGCGGTGGAAATCCAAGAGAAACCAAACCAACTCTTTCTCAAAACAAAGCCTAAGAGCACGCACAAACATTGGTCAGCTCAATACGGCAACCTGGAAACCTCACTGCTCACAATATGTAAAATAGTTGGTAGGTGACCTTTCCGAAGACTCAACCTTAGGCGTCCTGTAACCAACTGTTGCGACCTCCACTTACCCTGCTACTGAAATGCCCTGGGTCGAACTCGCAGCTTCCCGCCCATGTCACTCCTGTGTTTCTCTACGGGCCTCCACGGAGCTCAGCCTCTGAGGATGAGATGGAAAACATGTGATCCATCAACCCCCACAAATCTTTGGCCCGCACTCCGTGCCTTTGTCCAATCGGAGAAGTTCTTTGGGTTACGGGAAGGCGGAACGGATCAGTATGTTTCCGATATAGTAGTAGTAGTAGTTGTTGTTGTTGTTGTTGTTGCTGATGTTGTTGGTGGTGGAAACAAAAGCAGCTGCCCAACATAGTTGTCACATGTTGTAACTCTGGAACTTCAACGGGGCAAGGATGGGGATACGGTTGAAGGTTTGAAGGAATGTTGGTTTTGCAAGTAGCTGGACTTGTTTCACTGAAGTCTGGCTGGTCTCGTGGTTTTGAGGTGCTGTTCTTATCGATAGAAAGAAATAAAAATAGACAAACACATAGTAGTGGAAGTAGCACTAGTAGAATAAGTCCTAGTAGAAGTAGCAGCCGTTGTTGTTGTTGGAGTTTTTGTCGAAGTCGTAGTAGTAGTCGTCATCTAGTAGAGTGAGTCGTGAGTAGTACCACTAGGTCGCAAATGTATGACTACTACTATACTACTATTACGACTATTACTACTATTAGCTACTATTAGCTACTATTAGCTACAACAACTACTACTACTACTACTACTACTACTACTGAACATTTTTTGGGGGAGTCAACAAAAAGCAACCGCGGGGTACAAGTGTTTGTTTCTAGGAGGGGGTAGAGACAAAGTAAGAGGATGTGTGTTGACGGGGCTGCAGTTTTTGTTTGTACCTTGTAGTTGTAATTGTAATACGTAGTTGTTATTGGTTGTTGCAGTGGGTGGCACTGTAGGTACAACAAAGGCACTGCTACGTCTGATGAAACCAACAAACGTGCCTACTTAATTAAGTAGGAGGGGGCTAGAAAAAGACATAGACACCGCTCACCTCCCCGCGTATGTCATTCGTTCGCTGTTGCAGTGTGTGCATTCCAGTGGTGCATTTTGGAAGACCAGGACAGCTTGATCTTTCACACCGAATCCAAGTCCACACAGGCGGGATTGATAATACATGGGCTTTGTTGAACAATTGGATGCCCTCCAATCTTGCCCCACCTAAAGGACATGGATTCAATCCGCCAATTGGAGGTGTATGGCCATCAGTGCCAATGGCGCTGCGAACACACCGGTGAAGCAAAGCTTGGCCGGTTGACGGCACAAACATTTTTGAAGAGTGGACCAACAAAAAACAAACGTGCCAAAGTGTGAAGCATTGTGAAGCGGTGACTTACAGTTTTGTTTCGCTGTAGCACCATGCAAGCAGCCAAACGAACAAAACAACCTTCTTTCGGAGGTGTTCGAAAGATGGACGTGGCAACTCTCCAAAACACCGGACTTTCAGTCCAGGGGATTTCATCCCCATGGAACTACCGGATTCCACTGACTTTACAAAAAAAAAAAACACATAAACACGCAACAACTGCAAGACATCTTAATTGGCTTCGCTCGTGCAGCGCTCCCAATCCGCTCTCCCTGGCTCCGCCCATCCTCCTCGCCTCTCATCGTGGCCGTCGCGTCGGAGTCTCCACGTCCGAGCCTCGGAGCCGAACACCGAGGGCATCGCGAGTAGGAACGGAACCAGAAGGCTCGCTACTAGTGTTAGTAACAAGTCGTTGCGGCATCTTCGGCATTCTACAGATCAGAAATCACTCAGAATAGACGAAACACCGAATGCGCTATAGATATTTGATGTTATGCTTTGCTTAATTGAGACGTTATGCTTTATTCCAGAAAGTTGGTGCTGTGGGTTGATATGGTCCTACGCCAGTACGATTGCATGCCCAGAACCGATCCATTCCACAATTTGTGGATTGGCTTCAAAGACAACCACCAACTATGGGACCAAATCCACAAAGCTAAACTGATCAAAATCCGCCGCGCAAATCTGAAGCACGTTTTGCAGAACCGAACAACACCGACTCATGTGTTCTTTGGCAAATCTTATGGTGCCCATGTTGGAGACGGTCACATGAGGGCCGATCCTCTGTGCAGCAAACTATGTACGCAAAAAGGACAAGAACATGCAAAAACAAAAGGGACGGAAACAGGAAAGAGGCAACAAAAAGTGGAGAGGTCAAAGGAAAGTAAATAACTGGAAAGGGTTAAAACAGCAAACAAACAAACAAACAAACAACAAACAAACAAACACACACTTAGGATATGGTGTACGGAACTGAATGCGGTGCCACACGCCGGCCTAGGGTTCCAATTCCTAAGGGTACGTGTACGAACCACTGGAACCTGGAGGTCTTCAAGAGGAAGTAGGGCCCAAAAGGAAAGGAGTGATCGACGAACCGACAAGATGACGACGTGTCGCGCATGTCTGCAGAAGGTCAAACTCAAGTCAGCAAATCTTAAAAATTAAGCAGGTACACAAGAAGGCATCCCTTCTCGCTTCACAATCTCAAACCACCGTCTTCGTTGGGCAGTGGATGGAATGAGATTCACTGCCCCCCTGCAATAAAACAAATGCAAAAGCATCCCTATGACTCCAAGGGTGACACACACACACACATGAGTCACATAATAACAAGGAAACAGGAAAAGGTGTTCAATAGTTACCTTGTTACCCTCCTGTGGTGACTAAAACATTAAACACTGTACGGATTTGGGGAGATCGTTTTGGACACTCACCAGACTCTTAAGACTGCGGACTTGTTACACTCAACAGGTAGAAACAACACCTCTGCACAAGGCAAGCAATAAAATGCACAGCAACGGAGTACTTCTATCCAGGTATAGAGGTAAAACCATTCCGGTGGAGGTTTTTGCTTGGAATTTCCCTCCACTTGTTCGCCCGCTGGGCCACCAACCCGAAACTTTGCCGTCTCACGTTCAGTTCGGCAGAGAGCACCCGCCAGGGCCAGGATGCCCTGAGGGTCAAGGAGCGACCCGAAATGTCGAAGCATCCAATCGATACATTCGCTACAGAAGGTTGCAGTGCGCAGTGCTGTCATACCAATCGGTCACCTCCTTTCTAGATCGGCGACTCTGGAAGGTTGCTGTTGCAAGTGAATGGACGAAGGCTGTGTATTTATATATATATATATATTATATTGTTATACATATATATATATATACATACTCGTTTGTATGAGGTCGTAACATGGTACTGAGACCTTGAAGTGTTCCGTGTTGGACCGCGCAAGCTACACCAGTCAAGTCTATCTGAACGGAATCTGATGTCTTCTTTCGGATGTAAATATCCACCTTCCGATCATGGCTTTTGGATATTTTTAAGGGTGTGCCCCGAGTGTGAGACCTGACTCTGACAAACAAACTCTGCCCTTTACCGTCCTTTGCCCAAAAGGCCTCGACTTGCTCTTTGACCTGGGAACAACATGGAACGACCGCTCTGACGAAGCCAAACTGCTTCCAAAACCCATGTGTGATCAACCCTTGTCTTTAGACAAGGTAGCTCTATGAGAACTCCAAGCACTAACGGGTACATCTTGCAATACCCACCGGAGCAATATTGTAAGTAATCAAGCATATACTCCTTGCTCGTACGGTACATCATACCAATTGCCAATGCATATATATATATATATGTTATTATGTGTGTGTTTTTGCTTCGTGGTTTCTCAGAATAGCTGGCTATTCATTCTAGCCAAAAGAATCTCACAATCCATGTCCACTTGTGGTCCCATTCCTGAGATACCGTCTAAACTGCTGACTTCAAGGACTAAAAGCCGAGCCGAGATAGTGTAGTCGTCTAGTAGTCCGAGGCAATTCCATGCTCTATTGAATCTACTGCACCTCAATCACATGTGGATAAAATTCAATTCTCTTGATCCATAGACTTCTGCGAATGATCCATTATTGATGCTCGGCCGCGCGCTGGAGGATCATTCACACTTGGCAGAACACCCTGCATCTCCTCCTCGCGGGTGAGTGTTCAATTTGCTTTCGAGGGTCATCACAAGGCTGCATCAATATATGCACATGTGACAGAGAAAATGACCCTGCAAGGGGTGACATGAACGATCCAGAATGGAATATGTGAACATCAATGGCAAGATCATCTTGCATGCTAGGGGGGCATGAAGGTGAGATTCCCCGGATACGTTGAAGCTTCGCCAGGAAGAAATTACCTTCAAAAGTTGTCCAAGTTCACTTAAGACCTCTGGGCGAGGGTGATTCCTGCTGAAGGAGACAACACGGAAGTAGTTTTTGAGACAGGAAGAAGACTGACAAGAACTCAGAGTGCAGGTCTCATTTTCTCTAACAATCTCAAATGTCTAAGAGGTTTAATTCACTACGAAAGGGATCAAGTGGAGCTTTACGCAGAGATGACACCCGGGCTCCCGCGTCCATTTTCTCACAATTGGCTTGGACGTGCACACAACTTAGGGATACAGTCAGGGTTCGACATGAGCAGTTGCTGGTGCCCTATTTCATCCTATTTCCGGAACATGGCTGTGCGTCCAGGAGTGCTCCCAGACTGATCATCAGCGTCCTGTTTGTCTGTCGATGCCCTTGCGGCATCACCTGCGCAGGACTCTGTGTAGCTGTCCCCTCAAACCGGCATCTGACCACCCCTCAGTGCTCATCAAGCTGTCCTACTCCTCGAAAACCAGCTCCCAACAAGTAACATGACATGAAGGAAGGTTGTAGGACATTCCACCTGTGATTCATAATTCACCACTGAAAAGCTAGACGAATCTCAACACTAGTAAACAACACTGACGAAAGCTAGATAAAGTACAGTATCCCCAAAGAAAGTATATAATTAGACGTGGTCGTTAATGTCGGTCTCTTATTGAACATTGCTTCTCTCAATTGTTCATTGACGGTTCTCAAGCAATTGTCTGTCTATACTGTCTACGATGATGTTCAATTGTGTTTCCTTGGTTCTCCAAAATCAAAAGTGGAACTCCTTCGTGAAATTCTGAAGGTAATAATGGCAACAAACTTCAACAACCCGACCCTGAATACTTTTGCTTTAAATAAAGCCAAGGATGTTTGACCTGGAGTCCAAAATATCCTTTACAGTACCAGCATGTACCAGCTTCACGATTGCTTCGTTTCTCTCCCAAGTACAATTTTCTGGAGTCCTCCTCAACATGAATCTCCTTCCATCTCCATGTCAGAAAATTCCTACTTCCCCACGACTCTGGTTTGCCGGGGTAGCACCTGTTCATGAATGAAAACTGGACCAAAACACAGTTCAGTTCCCTTTTCGCCCCCCCCTCAGCTCTCAGCTCTCAATGAGCGCTCTGCGACCGACCCATGGGCCGCGTACGGGACTCACGGACGAGCCAAAGACGAGCCAAACGGCCTCAGTCTTTTTCAGGGCCAACTCTCGCCGCTCTTCGGCGGGGACCCCGGGACTGAGCCAAACGGTCTCGAGACGCAGAGCGCGGTCGTTTTTTGTGCCTTCGCGGGCGTCTAGCTGTGACGTGGATGGAAGAGGTGCGGACAACACACATGTATCATACTAGGAACGAAGAACATCAACATGAATGTGGACATGGAATGTATTATACTAGGGGTCATCCCACATGATTTTCAGCATGTGACTGCTTCAGGAGGACCAGAGGATATTGGAAGAACCTCCATGAAGGCGGTCTACTTGTGGGCCACACCTCATTGTCATTGAGAGGTCACCTTCAACCGATCCCGGTCGATCAGAATACTCCACCAGGCCGCCCCGGTCTGCTCAACCAGAGTTCCACATACCCATTCTAGTGTTGAAAGAACTCCTTGTACCACCAACATCATAGACCTCCCTTCAATCCTTTCCAACCACAAATGAGCAGAAAACTCTAGGGAAAGAACGTGTGCGAATGAGATAACTCGCATCAACCAAAGAATCTGATGGCGTGCCTCAAATCCCAATTGGCCAGGCTTTCGACTGCATACCACGGACTACTCATGTAATTATGCCTGTTAGACCAACACCCATCATACAGCACACAATTTGGACCCCTCGAAAGCACCCATAGGTTCTGCTGACCCGAAATGAATCGTTAATCGTTTCACCAGTAGTAACAATGAAGCTTTTTTATAGGTCTTTGAAGCTTCTTAGTAACTAGAAGCTAATAGTAACAAGGGCATTTCTACTGGCAGCAAGAAGCTACTCTGGCCTTAGTACTAGGAACAGGAAGCTACTAGTAACAATTATATAAGGCTTTCTAGATCGTTTCTGCCACTGCAGCTGCGAGAGTCGGCGAGAGTCCTTTTCGTGTCGACATCATCTTCTCCATGGCTTGTACCAGTTTCTGCCACACGCCAAGCGAAGACTCAAAACTCCAGACTCCAAACCCTTTCAACAGAATGGCTCTCGGTGGGGACGTACAAGGGTCGCGCAACATTACATCTGATCTGGTCCTCTTTGACCTAGCAATCTTAATATAAGCAATTTGTTGCACATGGAGTGTAAAACTGTGCTCCCATGTGCTCCCTTCAGTGCGGTTTATGACTTCGCTGTCAAGGGAGTGAAGCAACTCCGTTGAAGTTCTGACACCGCAGGCGGGCATTTTCGGCATTTGACGCACTTCAAACAGATTCAGACCTGTATCAATCGTTGGAAAAAAACAAGCTACAGTATGAGTGTCAGAATGTATCAAGCCATGGTCAACACACAGGTTCTTCACAAAGTGACAGTCTTGATGCCTTCGTCCCCTCCCATCGTTCACTGGCCAGATCTACAGCGGATCGATCCTTCACTGGGCAAAGACACGACCTGCGGTCCGACCAACAAGCCGTTCCCCGAAACAAGACCTGACGAAGGCAACATGGATCCGGTCTTCTATCGGCAGTCATGGAACACACGGAAGCAAAGCATGTAACGAACTGAACCATTTAAACGAACGGAGTCCACAGTGCACTTTCCTGAGATGGGGCGTCTCAATGCACCAAACACCCTGAGCAAAGCCGCTTAGCCAAGACTGCCTGCAATGGTTTTGGGGCTTTGTACCAGCTGTTCAAAAGAGTTTATATAAAGAATGGACGTTGCCCAAATTGGGCCCACGGACACGCTGAGTGTACATGCCAAAACCTTTGCCTTGACATGTCCCGTGGTCATGTGCTGAGTGTACAGCTGCACTATGCCCCTCTGCTTTGTAGATTATGAAGAGACTTATGAAGAGATATGAAGAGCTCCAATTCCTCGCGTGTGGAGCATGTCCTGCGTGGAGCAGGCCATTCATTTGCTGTGTCGACTCGGGATGTGGCAGACTCGGGAGCCCGTCTATCCCACATCGCCTGTGTAGCCCGCCCCTTCTGCCTGCAAAAACGAGCTTCTTGGCTGCACAAATACCATCCATAGAGGTTTGGAATATATACATGAAGGGAGCGTAAATGCTGCTTGTGAAAACGATTTATTATGTGGACAACACAGTAAACTACCTACATGTGTTAATTGTTCATCGGGTTCCACCTTAGTTTCTTTGGCTCCAAATCTACGTGGTTTCCAAACATGCCTGGACCCCTGTAGTTTGACAATTGGAAAACAAAAAAATCTCGTTGTTTCCCCTCCAACCTGCAACTGTTTCCACTGGTCTGCTTTACTTCAGTGCAGGCGTGCATCTCATGAAGCCATGATAAACCGATAGACTTGAGTAAATCTCAATCTGCAATTCGCTCTGTCCATCCCAATGTTCATTCGACGCTTTTGGGGTATGCACTCCTCAGGTTCCCATCCTCACTCTTTGCTCACAGAGCTGAGAACTGCTGGCAACCTTTTGAAACACTCGATCGCATGAGTCTGTTTGTTGCAAAACGCTAAGTATATAACCCCTGCCGAAAAGCCCAGGCGAACATCTGTCGCCAAGACTGTGACATCTTCAGCCACAGGAATCCGCTGTCACAAACAGGCTTTCCAGGCAAATTGCCAAGTGGTCTCATCTGATCTCCATGGCTCTCCAGCGAAATCCAGAGCTTGAAAAGGACTAGTTTACACATGTACACAGCCACATTGCACTTCAGCATGTGTCTCCCGTTCGGGCGCACTCCATCATCGAAGTAAGCGGCAAAACACCAGCCTATTCTTTCCATTTCTTTCCTACGCACCCAGGGATGTCAATCCGGTGCTTCCATGGTCTTCCGTATTCCATACTGTACTAGATGCATGCTTTGTTGATTTGCTGTCGGATAGCACGAGCTTCGGCTTCTCCCTGACTTCCCTGACATGGCTTCGTAAGCCTCCTACTGACACGCCTTTGCTTTTTCAGCTTGTGAGCCGACTTATCATGGCAGCTCCAACCCGAGAGCCATTGGATCAGCACAGTCACCAAGCTGGATTTGGTATACATAGTATAGGATATTATATAGGAGTCGGATGCTCCGAACAATGCTGGTGAGTCAAAACAAACCAAGTCCTGCAGTCCCGCAATTTTTTGAAGAATCCACATTCTGTGAGGGTGTTTGGGGCGGGTTTGGGTAGTTTGTTCTCCCAATCGTTCTTTCAGCCTGAGACTGTGTGCACCCTCTGCTCGCCGCAAGCAAGAGGATGAAACGATTTCAACTTCTTTCAACTTCGGTCCGCCCAGTGACAATCCTTGAATCACAATCAAATATCCGCCTCAAACTTCACTGTCACTCTTGTGAGATTGTCACAGCACAAAGGCGATTCCCAGCACAAAGGCGTGTCGTCAAGTAATTACGGAGCCTGTTCTGGCACAATTGACATCGTCTTCGCTACAATCCTTTGAGTGCGACTTGTGGGAAGGACGTACAAACTTAGACACTTTCTCTAGGAGCTCGTCCCAAAACCTGTTTCAAGTTCTCAAAGTTTGGCTGGGTCCGCATTGGAAGAGCTCAACTTTGTGCAACTGAGACAGGCTCCTCTTGCAGTCAGTGCCTCCGCCCGCTTTGGCTTGATGCCTTTGGACGACTCCAGTGCTGGAGCCCCTGGGTCCCTCGAATCATGCTTGGCTGCATGGAGTCCGCGGCATGAATTCGCTCCGCATCTTACACGCGGGCAGCACATCTGCTGCAGCTGACTGTGCCAGGCAATGATACGCTGGAGCAAGCCTCTTCACAGAATCACAACAAATTTGGTGCCGAGATTGGCGCCAACAAAACAGTCTTGGTATGTGTTGCCAGCCTCTTGAAGCTGGGTTTTAAAGGCAGTAGCACACCACAAATTACACTGGATGGTATTATCACATGTTTCAATCAGTGTCAATCAGCGTAAAAATTGACCATTTTAAGTCAATTGACACAGAATGCCATCCCCACCAGGCCTGGATTTGACAAAACGGCCTAGTGTGGCATGGCAGTACTATAGTTGAGCAAGCTCCATCGAATCAATGGCCAATGCAGCTGTCTTCCACGTGCAGAACGGCGAATGGAACCCAACTATGTCATCATAATGGAAGAAAGAATAGGATCGGAGCTCGGATGATTTGTGCTCTGTCATTGTCGGTCATTGTTGTAGTCTAAGGTCTATGGTTTGTCTTGGGGGAGATTCTGCTGTGCCCTAGATGCCAATATGTTTCAATAGCTCCGTAAGAAAGTGAGCAACCAAAAGGCTCTACGGCGCGTGGCTGTGGGCAGAGGCCCTCAACACCCCAGTTGTAGGGCACAAGCTCTTCTACCTCAGCATCGTATTTCCAAGATTTTCCAAACACTTAACGTCTCATCTCACTGCAGTCCGCGCCGGCAGGCCGCGACGGCAAGGGCTGAGCGTCGAACCCCCAGTAGCGGTCATCCGACTTGACGATGTCCGAGGACCCAAAGCCGAAGCTACACACGAAGTGCGGATTGGCTGGGCCTCGGAATCACCCGAAATGGTGAGAACCGAGCCAGGTGAACGATCAAACCTGTCGTGCTCAGGTACTGAGCACTGAGTAATCTGATTATGCAGTATACATGTGCGGCAGCATGTATTTGGTACTAAACCCAAATTCACTATTAATTATGTGGGGGCGCTATCTCGTTTAGACTACTTGAGTAGGAGGTCATGTCACTGTATCTCGTTCAGACTACTTTAGTAGCAGATCACACTATCTCGTTCAGACTACTTTAGTCTGGGTGAATTAAACTAATTTCATTAATTTCGTTCACCTCGTACCTCGTCTTAATTCAATGTTTTGAAATTATTCACCTCGCCTCGTTTAATTTGAATAACTTCAGTCACCTCGTCTGCCTGCCTGGCTCCTGGCAGGCTGGCTGGGTGGGCTGTCTCTCTGTCTCTCTGTCTGTCTGTCTATCTGTCTTCTTGACCCAACCAGCACACGCACCCCTTGGGAGGGACGTGGCTGATCGGGGTTTGCTTGTGCTTGGCTGGCACGAGTGAGCGGGTGGGTGGCTCCAAAGCCTTTGAAAAAAAAGTGTTCTCTTAAGGGGGGGTGGTCTATGTTTAATTGAGCTGCAAGGCGCAGTTTCCTGACCTACTTGGGCTGGCTAGGGCCTGAGACAACATCAACAAGGCTGCAAACCAATCCACAGTCGTGAAACCCTATTTCGCAAAAATAGGGTTGTTTCATGGGGCTTGCCTGTTTGAGCTGCTCAGCACAGTTTCCATGCCTAGTGGGGCTGGCTAGGGCCCGAGACAACATCAACAAGGGTGGAAACCAATCCACAGTCCTGAAACCCTATTTCGCAAAAATAGGGTTGCTTCATGGGGCTTGCCTACTTGAGCCGTTCAGCACAGTTTCCATGCCTAAGACAACATCAACAAGGCCGCAAACCAATCCACAGTCGTGAAACCCTATTTCGCCAAAATAGGGCTTTTTCATGGGGCTTGCCTATTTGAGCTGCTCAGCACAGTTTCGATGCCTAGTGGGGCTGGCTAGGGCCCGAGACAACATCAACAAGGCTGCAAACCAATCCACAGCCGTGAAACCCTATTTCGCCGAAATAGGGTTGTTTCATGGGGCTTGCCTGTTTGAGCTGCTCAGTACAGTTTCCATGCCTAGTAGGGCTGGCTAGGGCCCGAGACAACATCAACAAGGCTGCAAACCAATCCACAGTCGTGAAACCCTATTTCGCCGAGATAGGGTCGTTTCATGGGGCTTGCCTATTTGAGCTGCTCAGCGCAGTTTCCATGCCTAGTGGGGATGGCTAGGGCCCGAGACAACAGCAAGAAGGTTGCAAACCAATCCACAGTCGTGAAGCCCTATTTCGCCGAAATAGGGTCGTTTCAGGGGGCTTGCCTTTTAGAGCTGTGCGGTTCATGATCTTTACTTCTAGGCCTTGGTAGGTTGGGTTTGTTTTAAGATTTGGAACTAGGGACCCAAATTACCAAATCGACGCGCGAGCGGCCTAGTTGGAAACACCGCGACCGTCGTAGCACGAGGCTCAGGCCCGACCCCACCCTCTGGAAACTTTTTCTCTTTTCCCACGTTGCGCGCGCGCGCGCGTGTACGTTGCGCGCGGGTCGGGAGTGCTTAAGCGAGAAGGGCGTTTCCTTACCGACTGATCCACAATCGTGAAACCCTATTTCGCAAAAGTAAGGCTTTTTCATGGGGCTTGCCTATTTGAGCTGCTCAGCACAGTTTCCATACCTAGTGGGGCTGGCTAGGGCCCGAGACAACATCAACAAGGGTGGAAACCAACCACAGTCGTGAAGCCCTATTTCGCCGAAATAGGGCTTTTTCATGGGGCTTGCCTACTTGAGCTGCTCAGCACAGTTTCCTGACCTAGTGGGGCTGGCTAGGGATTAAGACAGCATCAATAAGGCTGCAAACCAATCCACAGTCGTGAAACCCTATTTCGCCAAAATAGGGTTGTTTTATGGGGCTTGCCTATTTGAGCTGTTCAGCATAGTTTCCTGACCTAGTGGGGCTGGCTAGGGCTTGAGACAACATCAACAAGGGTGGAAACCAATCCACAGTCGTAAAACCCTATTTCGGCAAAATAGGGCTTTTTCATGGGGCTTGCCTATTTGAGGTGCTTAGGACAGTTTCCATACCTAGTGGGGCTGGCTAGGGCCCGAGACAACATCAACAAGGGTGGAAACCAACCACAGTCGTGAAACCCTATTTCGCCGAAATAGGGCTTTTTCATGGGGCTTGCCTACTTGAGCTGCTCAGCACAGTTTCCTGACCTAGTGGGGCTGGCTAGGGATTAAGACAGCATCTATAAGGCTGCACACCAATCCACAGTCGTGAAACCCTATTTCGCCAAAATAGGGTTGTTTTATGGGGCTTGCCTATTTGAGCTGTTCAGCACAGTTTCCTGACCTAGTGGGGCTGGCTAGGGCTTAAGACAACATCAACAAGGCTGCAAACCAATCCCCAATCATGAAATCCTATTTCGCCAAAATAGGATTGTTTCTTGGGGCTTGCCTATTTGAGCTGCTCAGCACAGGTTCCTTACCCAGTAGGCCTGGCTAGGGCCTGAGACGTCAAGAAGGCTGCTTGGCTTGGTGGAGTCCTGGTGCTGGACTCACCTCGCATAATTTTGTTTTGAAATTATTCTACCTCGTACCTCGCGAAGTGAGCTCGCAATAATTCGCTCAGTTTAGTGTCATCATGTGTCATCAAGCAAAAGTATCTCGTTGATGTGGGGGCCCTATCTCGTTCACAAGCGAATACTGATGATATAGACTATTAGAGCATGCCCTAGACTACTTTAGTGAAGCCTAAATAAAAGTAGTTGCTCACATAGACCGCATTGACCTCTGACATTGTGCAAGGTTTTTCCTAGAGTTGGGTGGTGGCTGCATGGGCAGGATGAAAAACTATGCTTTCAGTTTCTTGCCAATTCCACAAAAAGGCACGCCTTTCAGGGAGTGGAGCATGCCTTGGGTCCACCATATCGCCCTGCTCACAGGCAGCATTTTGTTGCACCGTAGGACACCTTGCATTGTCTTTCAACCCATCGCAGCCCGCAAACCTTGGAACCTGCGAGAAACTTGCATTTCCAATTGAACACTTGGAATACAGTACTCCTCCAGCTTTCTTTCTCAGAATACCTGATGGTTCACTGTCTGGTTTGAAGAGATCTGGTTGTACGATTTGCAGATCTTCACAGGAATTGCTTATATAGATTGGGTTTGGGCACTGCTCACAGTGTTTCTTCTGAGGTGTGTGTGACATGTGAACAACTTCTAGGAAGTGTTGTTGCATGATTGACACCTGAGCCATCGGTTAAAAAAAAGAAAAACCACACACAAGTTAAACATATTGTCCGCTGCAGAAATCATTATCTGTGACCTTGAAAGAAAGAACGACAGAAATGATCAGCAGAACTCTGCCAAAACAGTGTGCTTGAAGATCACACAAAGGTTGCGTGAGACGAGCACCACACAAGGCAAACAAGAACTGGCTTGGGATCTGGCCGCAGCCCCAGTACTTGTCGTCAGTGTGAAAGACATCAGATGTCACCTTAGAAGTCTGTGGATCCGTAAAACAGCCATCAAGCCATCTTAGAACTGCGGACAACGAGTTGCACAGAGTGCCGCAAGTTGCCGCAAGGTGCCACACTTTTTGAGAAATCCAGTGCATTCAGGGATGGACCAAAGAGGACTTTGGAACAAGAAGGGTATGTTGGGCACATGTCACGTCGTGTTCCAATAAGGCCAATGATTCCAGGCCTTTTGGCCGGCTGGGCCCAGATGAGCCCATAGGGAGTAGAGGAGGACTGCCTGAATCCATGGACATAGATACCAATATACATATTACTACACAGAAACACGTGATCTACGTACACATTACACATTGATGACATGTCCAGTAAACACATTTGCAGACTTAACTAGTGCCCAGAGTTGATAGGCCACAAATGAGACCTCAAGATAACACACACATCGCACCACGTGGCTTTGGGTGACTTATGAACAGGCCATATGAGGGGCACAATGACCCAGGCAAGTATAAAAAGTCACTTCACAATGACCCAGGCATTTTGCCTGTCAATGTTCCTTTCCTTCCCGCCCTTGGAACAGCCGTTGACCCTTTCTTAGGCACGGCACGTACACGGCACGTACACGGCACGTACACGGCGGGCATAGGCAAGACAAGTGGCCACACCGGGTGCTGGAGCCTCGTCTGAATGGCCCACATCGGACTTGACCTCGCTCAGTGGACGCTCGGCTCGGTGACCCTGCTTGGTGACCCGGCTGCTCAGTCGTCTGCACGTCGTCGGCATGTTTTGTTTCAACGCATTACAATGTATTGCGCATCTTGTGTTTATATGTTAATGAGTTCGTGTCGGCGACTGTCCGAGAAGTTCGCGCTATATTTTAATGAGTTCAATTGTTCTCTTGGTGTGCACAATTGTGCACGGCAAAATCCTCATGTTGCGACTTCTAGTCTGAGCAATGTAGGGCAAACACTCAGTGCGGAGTGGTGCCAAAGGTGGTCAAGTTCGGTCATTACTTGTGCACATTGCCACAAGCTGGCAGTTGCGCATCAGTTGGAGAAACTGAATCTGTTACCTTCCCAAAGAAATATCGACCGTTTCGGTGTTGAAATCGTCTGAATGGACCAGGCAAAGAAATAAATGATCCAACCTAATTTCTTCAACTCGGAAAAACAAAAAAAACCACGATGTCGGCGTCCGACATTGACGCTTTCCTGGGAGTGTCCCGACATTCCAGCCATCGGCTTGGTGCACAATCTTCGGGAGTGTGCAGTACGCCTCGACGCGGACACAGGCGAACGTTCCATGCAACGGACTGGGACAGTGACCTCCGGAAGGATACCGGAGTGACCTCCGGAAGGACAAGGACACCATGGGTTCTGACCAAGGGACATGGAGGACATCCAAGAATTTGAAGGAACAAGGCTGCCAGTGCGGAGGTACTTGCAGAATTAAGATCTGAAGAGAATATGTGGCAGTTTAGTACCTGGTGTCATATTAAGCTAGTAGTTCCTTCGCATGAAGTGACACCCATGTGTGTAAATCCCAAAAAACGACTCCACACTGAGAGACGGCAAGAGTGATGTCTCCATTTGCGAGACCTTGATGTCTCCATCTGCGCAAAGTGTGGCCATAAAGTTGTCCACTGGCTGGTTCACTGGGAGCCTCAGGTACAAACATCACATGTTCAGGCACAAACAAACCACACAAACATCACATGGTGCTAATATCATGCTATATATCTATAATATCGTCATATATCCGGCAAGGCTTCCACCAGATGCTGAGACTGTATACATCAACCGAACTCTTCCAGAGCTGAGATAGCTATAATAAGTATAGTCTCATCTTGTGAGCAAAATAGTTTTAGAATCTAAAGCCAGCTCATCCGATCAGAATTTGG
Organism: Durusdinium trenchii; assembly: GCA_963970005.1. Lineage (NCBI taxonomy): Eukaryota > Dinophyceae > Suessiales > Symbiodiniaceae > Durusdinium > Durusdinium trenchii. The sequence goes on along the minus strand of CAXAMN010022984.1, from coordinate 640,312 downwards.
ATGAACATGGATGACTAAATAAAGTCTAAATAAAGAACATATTCACATGCAAACCACATGTGCAGAAAGGGACTTGTACGTCTTACCTATCAGCGCGCGAGGTCAACATGTGTGGCTGCAACGAACCATAGACGATTTAAACAGTTTTATTACCCACATTGAGCCAATGTTTTGCGAAGGTGCTTGGACAGAAGCTTTCGAGCACCTTCTGGCCAAACCATGTACCTGTTGAGCAAAACGGCTAAGTGTCTGGATGTCATTTTGCTGACAAATGCACCTTGTGTGGAAGACTAACATTTTCTCACAATCCGTTCACGTCCAAAGACATCTACCTACCCGCTGAAGTGCAGAATCTAGAAATCAGCAATCCGCAAAGGCACGCGACGGTGGTCCAAACGTACTCCGCCTGCCGGGGCTTTTCTTTCTTGTCCCTCTCCCCGCGATTGGTGGCCCCTCTACCACGGTCTCGCACACAGCTCGAACACATGAACACCAAGTTACAACATGTACCCGTCTACTCCAAAAAATTCAAAGGATATGGTCAGTCTATGCCAGATTTGCTGATTTGCTACAAATCCGTTGGACTATCGTAACGTATGAGTCATTAAGAACATATTTTGCAGTAATGCTGGATGCTGATTCGTAATAGGGCCCTCTATAATGCAACAATGTTTGATACCATGATTGTTTTAGCTCTGTTATGCTAACTTTCTTTGGCTCCTATGTTCTTATTATGTGTATGAAACATATTCAGGGTGTTAAATCATTCGCAGATCTGTCAATACTACTATAATACTGCTAAGCTAAAGGTTGGCTTGCTGAGATTATTTATATGTAAAGGTTTCTCTGGTTCTTCTTCAAAACTGTCAAAAGACATCAACTCCTTAATCAATCGTTCATGTAAAGATTGCTCCTAAACAAGTGTTCAAGATAGTAGACCAGGAAGGCCCTCGGTCCTCAAATAGAAATTTGATTTAAGGATCCTCAATTGTGCAGTTTTTTCTCAATCAATTATAAAATAGTTCTGAATACGACTAAGCCAATGGCTAGCTTCTCTAGTTCTTCAAAACTTACAGCTTCCCAAAGCCATCAGTTCCTTAATCAGCCATTTATACAAATAATGCTCGTCCTAAACAAATTTTCAAGATAGTAGGCCTTCCTGGTCTACTATCTTGAAAATTTAGGATCCTCAATTGTGCAAAGTTTTTTCTCAAAAACTAATAGTTACTAATACTACTAAGCCAATGGCTGGCTTGCTGAGAGTAGTGATGCTCTTCTTCAAAGCCGCAGAGAACCTGAGAACATTCTTTGTCCTCTTCTTAGTAGTATGAACGGATTGCTGAGAATATTCAAGTGTATATAAAGAACATGAGAAAGGAAAATCAATATATATATATATACAATAATCAATTACAATAGGTTCACGCTTGGCCAACACCTGGCTTCTCAATAGGTTCACAAGTACACCCCAGGAAAGAGACCCTCCAGCACATGTGACCGCTAAACCTCTCATCTTCGACCGCTGTTTACCTCTCATATGGCCTCTGCCAGGTGGGAGCTTTGCCTCCGCCACTCTGCAGCCTGCCGATGACACAACAACCGAACCAGCGAACCCGCCACCGGTAACACGAAACCTGCCAGTGAACGACACAGTGCGTTGGCCTTCCGCTGGATTCATGAACGTGCGGGATTCAACAGGTTGAATCATAATCTTGGCTGCCATCTTGGGTCGACGGTCACCACGGAACTCATCCCCTTGAGGATTGACCCCTGCAAGAAGCCCTTCTCAAAACAACGACTTAAACTGCTGAATTGATCAAACACTCCGTGTTTTGGCCACTGGGCAATCATCCAATCTCATCCGCGCTGTCCACTCATCTTCCTGCCACACTTGCCCACCCACTACCCGGCCTGAGAATAGCCCAGATACAGCACGTCCGCATCTCTTGGCAAGCTTGTCAATGCTTGCTTCAAGACCTGCCAGTTGATCGGTTGCTCGACAACGGCAGCATCGATCGGTTGCAAACGGTGGAGTCCACGGTGGACTCTTGAAGCTGAGAACGCTGCATGCTCGTTTGGGCCGGACGGGCATAAAAGGTTCGGACGGAATACACTAAATATCACTGAATATACAATTCCTTTAATTTATTGACTTTCAAACATGTAAATCATCTGACCCTAACATTCCATGTGCTTGAGCCCTGCTTCTGAAGCTTCTGCAAGCCTGACAATACACAAGGCAACATCATGATCCATCCTTGACACTTTCAACACTTGACGGGTAATTGTTGCAGCAATCCCCTACAGAAAGTAAACCTGGAAATACTGCACTTCTATAGATCCATTGGCCTGTCCGGGCCGATCTTTCCGGCGTGACCGGTCTGACCGCTCCTCCGTAAAGTCCTTCGTTGGTACCGCGTCGTCCTCTATGACCTCGGAGGTCGGTCCAGCCCCGGTGCGATGGCTCGAAGGGCCGGCATTGCTTCGACAAACACCTCTTAGAGCTGATGGCTCTGTCTTCGCGAAATCAAGAAATCGCACTTCACTGAGTTGCGTCATGATTGGCCATAGCCTATTATGGCTTGTAAAGCACCTTGTCTTCACTGGGAGTTTGTGGGAATTCTACACTACTAGTCTGGCATAGTCTGGCGAAGCCTTTCTGAGGCTACTGCGAGCAAGGGCTGACCTCGATTTCAGCACCGGAAGCATGTCAAGCAAAGCATCTGCATCCAACAACTAACTCCATTAGTGATCCCCACGCGAACAGCTCTGTGCAAACACGTTATTCTCGTTCAAACCAATGTCTATCCCAGAAACACACTCATGACTCATGGCAACTGATTTCTCTTATATTCTCTCTGCGAACATGCCTAAGGAGCTTTACATCAACCCCAAGGTCAATGCAAAAGGGATCCTCTATAGTCCCCTAGCCACATCATGGACGGGAAACCAACCCTCAACAACTCGCTACCCGCGTCGAAACAATCTCCAACGAGGCCGCCGACGCTTGTCGACACACCGGCGCCACGCTCGGATATGCGACAAAGCCTGGGGCGCACTGGGGCATAGGGCATCGTATGGGATCGCTCGAAACGAGGATGGTGAGTCCAGAAACATTGAAGTGGTCTTCCAAGAGGCCATGCGCGTGTGTGTGTGTGTGTGTTCTCCATTTTTGTTGGACTCGTCAAGTGTGTGATGATTATTAAAGTCACCTCCATGATCCTCCATGCTAGTCTTGGGAATGAACTCTTTGGATATTGGGTGGTCTTGGCAAGTTTGGGGATGACAGAACAATGCATCATTCATAGAATGAATAATAGAACATGTGGACAAATCTACTCAACAATGTAATTGTGAGCCCACCAGAACACAACAACCCTCCACTCTTCCCCATACAACTTCCCGCAAGGTTCGCAAGGAATCCCTAGGCCTCCCTGCACAGCCCCTTTCACCCGCACTCATCTCCAGCTCACGAACCACATAGGTGTGCAAGTCATCCCAGCCTGTGCATCGCTCGTGTACACAGCCTCTCACCATGTTCCAGCATATCACATGAATATCGTCCTCCCAGAAATCTGCCCTCAAGCTGACCTCAGGAATCTGCCTGAATTGTTATTTGATGTTATTTGTTATTAAAGAAAGAAAGGACATTCCGGGTGGCATTCAAATGGCCAAGACCTCAAATGGCCAAGACCTCAAGTTGGATTTGGCCTCCCTGTGACGTCGAGTACATTCACTTGGTGGTGACTGCGTCAGTGCCAATACTCACGTAAAGCCAAGCATGTGGGTGACTCTCGGTGCAAGGTCACGAGTGAACAAATCAAACAAGATGGCTTTCAGTAGGTTCACAAGGTATCTACAGTAGATTTATGATGATCAAGACCCATCAAAGACCGGAAATCACTAAAACGAGTAAAAAAACAAAATAAATGGAAAAAACAAGGTGAGCCCGCAGACCAAAAAAGCAAAAAGAAGCGCACAACCCAGGAAAAATAAACAAACACAAA
>CAXAMN010022984.1:586681-611305 GCA_963970005.1 Durusdinium trenchii | reverse complement strand
CCCCCCCCCCCCCCACCCCAACCCATTCACTAGTTGCATGTGGAGTAGGCACCACCCGTTGCTAGGAAGCAGGTAAGTGCGCAAGTGACCTAAATTTTTGATGCTAAGTGCGCAAGTGACCCAAAGTGCGCAAGTGACCGAAAAACCCAGTGCGCAAGTGACTGCCCGGCCTGTGTGTGTGGTTTAAGGGTGATCCACAACATCCTATTTATCTACAAACAACCCTTAATCCTGGATTTCTGAAAGGCCGTTTGAGCACCCTTTACTTATCAATACGGCTGGGGGCATCGTGTTTTTTACAGCCAATGTGTTGCGGCGCTTCAACTCGCTCTGGAAGTCTCTTCCAGGGCCATAAATGACGGAGTGGGTTCACCTCAAACTTTGGATAATGGTTTGATGGCTTTGAAGTCGACCAATACCCGCTACGCGGATGACGAATTCTTCGTGGCTTTCGATAACAAATATGGTGGGATCATTGGGGTGGCGAGCAATCCCAACCGCCCAACCGCTGGACGATGGTCCAACCACAGAGGAGCCGCTTTTGGATGACCTGAAGTCCTTGAAGAAGTTGGTGGTAGGCGTCCGACGGTCGAAAAGGGAGGTGAAGATGGTGAAGCAGGATGCGCTTTGAAGCGCCAAATGAGGACAGCTACATAGATCCCAGGAAACATGAGGAGTACTGCAACATAATATCATCTTTGCCAAGCGATCATTCCGGATGCATTGTTGTTTGTTTGAGTCTAATGATGTTGTTGATGGGAGCGGCGTGCAGATAAGAAGCAACGCGATTTGCCAGAGCCTTAGTTGACTTATGTAGAATCTAGCCAGCATGCCGTAATGTTGGCATGTCGAAGTTTGCCCAGTGGTGTTCTTCGAGATGCCATCCTTGAGGCATTTACTGCAGCTTCAAGTTGGGCTCGGCATTCGCAAAACCTTCCAGAAGGCAGGTGTTTGCACCTTTGACACAAAGCATCCAGAGACTTCTTGGTGTTGGTCAGTTCCAATGGGCGAACAGCATTTGGGCATGATATCCACAGTAATTAATCAACAGCACATAGCAGTAGCCTACGGCCTACGATTGTGAAGTAAATTGCATTATATTGCACTGGTCACTCCAATGTTTGCAGTTTGTTCGTATGCCCGTCATGCTTATCATGTTAGGTACACTTTGAGCTACGTAAAGTTCTTAGCTCCAGGTTTAACCTTGTGCGGAGCACAAGCAGACTCAAAGAGGGCACGTAAACGATATCCAACCTCAAAGCATGAAGCAACGAGAAGAAGTGATCTCTGTCTTGCTTGTGCTGAGACAGTTCAAGACCTTCAAGTTGCACCAATGCTAGGCCTCGCAACGCGAGGACAGCATGCGAGCAGGCGGGTGATGCGTTCTAGGTTGCACTGATGCCGTGAGTCGTCTTCAAGTGCCACAAGGGAAATTCTTCACTCCAGGGTGTCTAGTCGTCCCATTGCATATGGATTACTTCTCGCGTCTCCGGAGAAGCCTGAGCTGAAAGTACAACAAAATATAACGAGATTGAGATGTTCCCGTCATGTGTGTTTTACAGTTGCTACAAAGTAACCAGTTTTCCTTTTGGGCAGGAACCATTTTTGAGTCTTTGAGGCAAGTACAGCTGTGACATCCTTTATTACTCGTGCCAGTATAGCAGGAACAATGAGTAAACATTTCCCCATGGTTGCACATAGATTGGCAAGACCACCGTACCAGTTGCAACCCAATTCGATGATGCGCACACAAAAAAGAAGATTGTGACCTCATTATATATAGATCCCTGTATTTCAACGTACCTGGATTTTGTGCATGCTCTGAACCTGTAGTTACCACAGCGAGACTTTGTTTGAATTGAATTGGTGTTCTTCCAGCTGCTTTTGTGCGAGCAAGGCGAGCAAAGAAACTCCACGGCTTCCTGGTAGCAGCCTGAGAGATGCCCTCCGATCTGTTGGGTAATTTGTGTTGCAAAAATTACATAAATTTACTACATCGCCCCTTTTGAATTGTGTGCTACTAATCTACCGAGTATCAGGAAGTGGAGGATTCCCATGGATTCCCGATAGCCGATCGTGTAGAATTGTTCATTCACCAACAGCTGGACCGTCATCAGGCAACTTCTCTTCCAGTCGCATTCTGAACGCATTAAGTCTAGGGCCTAGGGGTTCAAATGGCCATAGCCTTGCCAATGGATCTTGATGTCCCTTCAGAACTTGAATTGCCAATGGATACGTCCCATGCCCCGAATGGATGGCCTTCCTCCACCACGGTGGAGTCCACCACGGACACCACCGGTCTCCAACAGGTCGTCAGGTCCGACACCTGTGCCACCGACTCCAGTCAGGGCCATGGGCGAGCTGGGAGGGACGGCTCATCACGGCTCCGCAAGAACCTGAAGCAACAGATAGATTGGGGGCTACTACATGGAACAAGATGAAGGATTATTTGCTTGGAAACAACGTGGCATAACAAATGGATGGAGTTTGATTGTCTCCTCTCTCACGCATGGGTTAAACATTGTCAAATATCCTCAAAATGTGATAAACATGTGCAGTAGTATGTGCAGTGTGTTTCCAGCAATTTGTTTCCGCCAGTCAATAATGTGTCGGTCAGCACCTTATCATCCTTAACGTCGACCCGGTGCCGCGGACTTTGAGGAGCTACGGCAGATTTCGTGGGAGCCACAGACGTTGCGGTTCCGTGGCGAGTTGTGACCGGGCCGCCCGGTGGGACGAGAGACCGGGCCGCCCGGTGAGTCTTGAAGAGGCCAAAAGGCCCAAGGAAGCCGCGGTTTGATGCATGTCGGAACCCAGGAAGAAATCCATCGCCGAAGTTGAAACGCTCTTGCTGAGAACTCAGCTGCATATCTGATGATGCAAGACATTCAGTATCACTCAGGGCAACTTGTTGGGGGTGTTGATGTTGACCTGCCGATATGCCACCATTGCACCTTCAATACTTTGAGAGACCTTCAATACTTTGTTCAATGAAACTGGAAGAACTAGCAGCTTGCTGGAACTCTTCCTATCCTCGTTCATCTCACTCGCCTACACACTTGACATGTTGTGAGCGGGGATCACAAAAGTCTGGAACATGGAAGGACTTCAATATAATAGAAGCCCTTCTTCGTGATCCAAAAGAAGCTGATACTGCACGGCTCGTTCTGAGGACCAATCTCACCGGTTTCAAAGATGTGTGGCACCCCAGAGGGAGTCGTTCCTCAAGAGATTGATTCATTCACTGTGTCCTGCCAGGTGGATTCATCATTGCCGGGGTCCTTGATCTTTGTTTGGTTTTGGGGCTGAGCGCAGGAGCAACAGAGCGAGAGAGGACCACTGACCTGTATCGCATCTCCATGCAAAGATTCAAACTTTGGACCGACGGGAGTTCTTTCTGTTCCCCTCTTTACTTGGGCCATTTTGAGTCTACGATTCTTTGACCTACAAGCCTCTAGCAACTGCAACCTTCTCCTGATGATGCTTGCATTGCATTGCCGGCATTCTGAGGAACCATGAGACAAAAGTAATCAGAGTGCACAGGACGCAGAATGTACGCAACACCACTTTCATGGATATATAGTAATATAATATAATATATATATATATATGATATGATGATTTTGATATGGATCTAGGCTGTAGGTGGTTTCAATGAAACGATGATGATTACGGACATCTCACCAACAACTTGCCGACAAATCGACTCATCAGACGTGCGCTCTTTCGTGCGCAGCCGTGCTGTGCCCGGCCGTGCGCGGCCGTGCGATGTCCATGTTGAAGTGGTCGGGGGACTATTCGCTCCCACGCCTTCGAGCGAAGCTGGCGACCACGGGAGCTGGGACGTCTTCCAGTCCGGAGTCTGACTATGCCGAGGTTTATCGACCTGACTTAGGGCTCAGCACCATCTTGAAGAAGGAGTCTCCAGAGTTCTTCTCCGCCGTGGCGGAGACAGGTGGGGTTGAAGCCTTTGCAAGATCCAGTGGCTACCGAGGCTTCCGGAAGGGGAAGGTCGTTGCGCCACCGGGAGTGCTCAGCAAATCCAGTAGCCTCACGGCCACTCAAACAGTGAATCTCACCATGAAGAAGAGTCCAAGCATGGGAGGCAACAAGCTGGGCGAGGGCGCCCAGCAAAGCATGACTCGGGCCTTGTCAGTTCCCATGTTAGGATCCAGAGCCTTAGAGAGACAGCCAGGCAATGCCCATGCTTTGCCACCCACTTGGCATGTGAAATCCAGTTCCAGCCTTCCGGGCTCGATCAAAGCAGCTTCACCTGATGATCCCAAGGAGAAACAAGTGGAAGCTGCATGCAAGAAGCTTTGGACTGCAGTTCATGGAAGCGAGAATCTTATCCAGACAACATGCGAAGCGCTGAGAAAGGAGCAGTATCCAACCAACCAGGCCTATCTAGCAGCTTTGAACAAGTCTCTTGCCAACTTTCCCGGGATGTTGAGAGCCATAAAATCTGGTGCCAAGATTGATTGGCACAATCCAGAGTGGGATGGTGCGACCCTTCTCCTTCGTGCTGCTCGCACGGGGTCTAAGGATCTTGCCCAATTTTGCTTGTCACAGTCTGCCAACATCCAAGAGAAGGACTTTTCTGGAAGAGGTGTACTCCATTGGGCTGCTTTATCGGGCAACAACTTCTTGGTCCAGTACTTGTTGACTTCTTATCCTGAGCTCGACTTAGCCTTGGCCGACCACAGCGGTGACTGTGCCCTTCACTTGGCCGCCTATGCTGGTCATTTGGGCGTGGTGCGTCAGCTGGTCCTGGCTGGTGCCAAAGAGACGGTGGTGAACTCCGGAGGCTTCACACCGGCGCAACTGGCGGAGTCCAAACGCATGTGGCATGTCTCCAAGTTTTTGCGTGAGAACCAGAGTGGTGAGGCCGTGAAGGTGGAGGGTTGAGGGTTGCAGAGATGCTTCATTAATATTAATGATGTTATATGATGTTTATTAAAAACAGAAGATGTGTTGGTTCAATAGTTAGGAAATGAATCTGCAACCGTCCAAACGTTTCATTCAACACCGAGATAATGGCGCACAAATACTGTAATCAATATAAATCGATATACAGTACATGATTGATACATGAGAGGCTTGCTGTGAGCCGTACGCGCGTACGTGAACGGGCCGCTTTCTCCACAGCATTCTCCAGGACCGTTTATCACACATTTTGCGCTACGTGGATGACTCGCCCCATGGGAGCGAGGCGCCCTTGAGGGAGGTTTGCTGGAGACCATGTGAGCTGTCCTGGGCAAATGTTCTGGAGGAATTGAGGAAGTTCTGAGCAGGCTGAGCAGACCACAACTTGTTTCACTGAGGACCAGAAGTTCCTTCAAGAGGATCCGTTCAGTCCTTGGCTGTAGCTGCTTGCAAGCAGACTCTTGGTGCGACAGTAATTGTCAGTAAAGATTTGTTTCATGTGAGAAACACTGACACTGTGTTTTAGTGTGTTGCTTCAAGCGGCTTCATGGTCCTTTTCATTGCCTTCATCATCAAGCAAAAGGGTGAATGCTCTCCAACAAACGTTGGGCCGCAGACAGAATCGCCACTGCTGGAAAAAGTCATTGGAGCCTCCTCCGGTGTGCATTTCCATCGTACTCGCGGTTGCCATGGAAGTGTTTTCAATTGCCACCGTACCGAAACTGTTCACAGGACAATGTGGCTGTGGCTAAGAATAGAGGAGAATACAAGGTGCAGGCCAAATCAGGCCTTGCTCGGCAAAGGCACCAGTTGTGCCAGGGCAGGTTTTCAGAAGTAGAGCTTAGTAACGCTGATAATAAGGCTGAAATTAGGGAATGAGGGACAATGAGAAATAGATAGGAAACACAAAAAACATCGAACAACCTTCGAAATCCAGCCTCATGCCCTGAGCTTTTCGCACCCCTCCGGAGCCTCCGGATCCCTTTGAGCGAACCCCGCCGAACTCGCGGCCTCCTTCGCTGTCCCCGGGCTCAGGTCGATCCGCTCCGGGTCGCTCCGCGCGAACTCCAAGGATTCGACCTCACGGCGCCAGGCGACCTTCTGGGCCGTTCAGCGAGCGACATCACGTTGGTAGGCATTGGGAGGTCATGAAACTCATTGCGAGTAGCTACTAGTAACAAGGTGCATCGCTACTTAGTAGCAAGGATGCTACCAGTAGCAAGGTGCCTTATACTACTATATTAGCTTGTTACTACTACTGTGTCCAGGAGTGATCAACTGTGTCCAGGCAGAGTCGCCAGAACTTTCTCCTGAGGAGGACTGAGATGCTTTTGGGTGGCAATTGGTGCAAATAGTTCTCACAGTAGGTTGGCCTTACACAAGGAATTGTGCTTCCAATGTAAGTACTTGTAGGTTTAAGTCCCACCAAGGGCTGGAAGAAGAGTCTCCACGAATGTGTGCATTGGAAGCGAAGGCTGCATGGAACGTTGCTCCCATGCCTTTGCCCCTGGATCCTGTCGAGTTTTGTCAGGAAGAAGAACGGCTCCTGAAGACAGCGCAGGAATTGGAAAGCAAAGAGCTGGTCTGGAAACTCATTTTTGTGAGTTGTTATGGATTCTAGTAGCGTTCTTGTTCCTAGTAGCGATGCCCTTTGCTCCTATGTAGTAGCTTCTTGCTCCTAGTAATACGGCCAGGATGTCTGCTTACATGAGCTATATGATATATGATATTAGGATTCTGGGCTCTTCTCCGGGTAACCCGGTGGGTGGGTCGCAGGAGACAACAACCAAGCGTTGGGTCGAAGCGTCATTTCCATCAGCATAAGATTTCCAGGGCATAAAACTATGTTGCCAGATTTACGTTGGACAAAGTGTGTCTTCCATATAGTGATCAAGATGTGTTTTGTCATCGCGAGTTTCATTAACCTTTCATTTTTAGTGGGTTGTGTCAGTTGTGCAAAGCAAATGACTGTGGACTGTGAACCATGAGAAAGCGTTTCAACGGTCCAAAACCACCTCTAGAATCTTCAGACTCCTTGTGTCGTCTGTATCCTTCTTGTGTCGTCTGTATCCTTCTTGTGTCGTCTTGCCGAGTTTCTCTTTGTAGAGTTTCCGCCCGACTTGAAGCATCCTCGCCAACACAACTCGTTTCTCACAGGCACAGACTCTACGCTTGCAGCAGAGCACAGGCAGGTCCTTCCTGCAAGAGATCACAATAGGCCTTGACACATGATGATGCTGTGCTTGGTGGAAGCAACGATGTTTGTGAAGAATATGTACGAGGGTGCTTTCTGATTGTCCATAGGTGAGGCTTTGTTCATGTGTCAGATATGTAGATATGAATATGTGCTTTTGAAGTTTGGAGGTTTCTTCATTATTCATCCACGAGTAGATGTGTTTGCACAGAGACATGAAGAACAACAATACCCTGCTTCGAATTCAATTCCATCGCGGAGGGGCGCGCTCCAGAAGCAGCTCGCGGCACGACTGGCCAATGCCCGAGTGGTGAAAGGGGAGAAGCAGCGATGATTAAGCAAATTGTCACCCGTGACCAGTGTATCAAATTCTAGGGCAGAGGTTGCGGAAACTAATACAAACCTTGAGGAACACATGATCTTTACTTTATTGATGAATACAGAATATAGATGGAATAATGATTAATATGTAGAATATTGCTTAAATATATTCAGATGATATATTGGCTGAATATCCGAAAGCGGCCTTTCCCGGTCCGGACCGTCCGGTCGACACCAAGGTTACACCCCAACGCCGCGAGGTCCCATGGAGCACCAGCGACCCCACAGGCGCCGGAAAAGCCGCGCCCGAAAAAGACAGGGTGCCGTGCATCAATTGCTCAAAGCTTCCGTAAATAATAGACTGTGATGGATCATGGACATGGCCAGCCAGTTATTTTTGTGAAACCTACCTTTGGGGGTATAGTTATACGGTATACGGGTGTAGACTGCACCCACAATGTACCAAGGAATTGAGTTCTTGGGACATGTTTTCTTTTTGTGCATTTCTTCGACACACAAGAAGCTGCGCGGAGTGAGTATTCCTTGTGTTTGGTTTGCCCATATCCATAGAGTGCAGCACTGGTCGTTGAACAGCACAGATAGTGAAAAAGACAAATGACTCATTCAGATACTGAGATTTGGAAGCGGCTCCATTGATTTGGGCAAAGTCTAGCAAGGACAGGGGAAGATGGTTATATAACAAGTTGACCTTGACATTGTTATTTTAGCTTGACTTTGCAAAGTGATGAGAGGTGCCTTTGCAAAGCATGGTAAGATCCTGTCTAGGCATAACCAGCCACTGATCTGATCACAAAATGCTAAGAACTGACCTGTGATGCTCTCACTCATTTCGGTCTGTGGCCTCCGGATATAAGGAACAAACTATTTCCTCGAAACAGGTCCGCTCCGGCCCATGGCTGTCCGTCGTGCCCAGCCGGTGTTTCTTTTGATGCAAAAAGTCGCCAACATGGTCGTGTGGCCAAGATCTCGAACCGCAAGCTTCTCTCAAAACTGAAGCTCCACACCATCAACGGCACCGAACCCGTTTGCGTGGTCAAGGCCCCGAACAGAATCCAAAAACACCTCATGATGTCATCGATCTCTCATTCTGGCCTGTAGGGCACTGTAGGGCCTCAGAAGCAATGTGTTCGGTCACAGACAGGGCCGCTCCAGAAATGTAAACCTCCAGAAAAGGACTTGGAGACCTGGCGCTGGAGCTCAATAAGGTGCAAACAACGATAGTGAAAGCAACGATCGGCGAGGACCAACGAAGCAATGAGATCAGCAAACTTGAACCTATACCAGGACCATCCTGTTTGAGTTTGGGTGTCCTGGCTGGACTACCCTACACAACTTAGGGATCTCCATTGGACACCCCTTGGATGGTCATATCGTGTGTTGCCTAGATTCATACTTGCGCACAGTTAAGCATTAAAGATGGGAGATGCTGGTGATGTACTGATGAATCTGAGAAGTGGCTACCTAGTAGCTTCTTGTTCCTAGTAGCGATGCCCTTTGTTCCTAGTGGCGTCCTTGCTCCTAGTAGTAAGGCCCTTTGCTACTAGTAGCGACGCTGGAGGGACCAGTAGATCAGATGGAGGTAGGTCTTGAATCTGTTGATCCAGAAGATTGGCCAAGCCACCCCTTTTTCACCACGTGGGTCTCCAGGTTCCAAGACATCGGCTACAACGAGCTCCCAGGTTTGTGGACACAGAGCTGTTGACTAAAAAACAATGGGTAGAAGACGTGTCAGTGTCATGCAGGGGTTCTGAGAGCTTCGGTTTTTGTGGAGTTTCGTTGTAGCTTTTGAATCTTTTGGGTCGTCAGATTAGTCCCAGAGTGGCAAAGACCCTATCGCAATCGACAACCCATTGTAAGCCACCTGCTCCGTTGGTGTGTGTGTGTAGTTGTTTGACATGTTTTGACAATGGGGGTACCCCAAGCTATCATGGGTTCTGTACCGCTTGCCCATCCGGACACCATGGGACAGAATGGACGGGCTCGTTCTGTGTTGATTGGGTATGAAATCATCATGCGGATTTGTGCATCAACGTGCAAAGGCCTTAAGGGATAAAACACTTATTTGGGCAGTGACTACCTGCTGTAGTAGCTTCTTGTTCCTAGTAGCGATTTCCTCTGTTACTAGCAGCGTCCTTCTCCTGGTAGTAAGGCCAGGAGCTACTAGTAGCGTCCTTGCTCCTAGTAGCGTTCTTTAGGGTTTCTGATGCGTGAAGATGCTTTGGACCGACGGGCCTTAAGGAATGTGTTCTTACGCTGCGCCGGAAAGCGGATCCGTCAAGCGTCAGTAAACACTCGAGACTTCATCGCTGCCCGAGGTGCTTGCAGCCATTGTCAGAGAAGGACAGCTCTGGAAACTCTCCCAGGGATTGAAGCATGTCGAATCAAAGTAGAATGGGAACTCCTCAACTCCTCTACATGTGCGAAACCCAGGAGAATATGAACAAACACACCAGAAGTTCCAAGTGGCAACAAGTCGGCGAAGTTCCACTGGCCTTTCGCTCGTGTGAGGACCTCGCTGCCCGGCGCATTGGCAACGTGGTTTTTTGGTCACATGGCGATGTCATGGGTCGGGCGGCATCCGTTCAAGATGACCCCCAACTTGGTAGTCATCCCTCATGCCATCGTTCATGCCATCGAATGGCTTGGCTTTTTACTACCAACTTGTTAGTCTACGAGATGATCCGCTACTTGCCATCGAATGGTTGGTGTTTTGTGCATCTCTAATTCATCGACTTGGGAGCCTATACCCGAACGGCGGTTTCAGTTGGAGCCGGTGCAGATTCGCGGCTGACCAGTGGATTAGATCGTTGAGGTAGTTGATCAATGAAGAAACTGATCACCACCCCTTTGCCCAAGCTCTCAGACATTTTGCCTTGAGTTAGTGAGGAAAAACCTGAGACACCACTTATATAGAAGGTTGTGCCTTGTACACCTTGTACTGCAGAAATGGTAAGCCAAGTGTGAGTCATCCTTTAGGTGCCTTTAAGTCCAAGGCACAGCAGTGCTTGGCCAAGATTGCTGCGTCCAAGCGAGCATGTCGCTGCGGTCAAAGAGGCCGGGTAGGCAGGCTCTCGCTGACGGGGTGTGATCTCGGCCAAATCTCGGTCTGGCTTCGTCTCCGCATAGGGAAGGTGGTATCTTCAAAGAGATTCCCTCGACCTTTCGAGACAGAGAACAGAGGGCCCTAATAGGCCCTAACTAGGGCAACGCGGCAACGCTCCACCTAGAAAAAGCGGGGACTGTGCTAAAGTTGCTATGACTTTGCAGTTGTCATCCTGATTGACCAAGTGCTAATTTTGCATTGCTGCATTGATGATTGATGACATGTTTGAAGCAAAATTTGTCTGTAAAAGAATGGCATGGGAGGATTTTGCACTTATACTTCTGATGTAGGAAGGCTTTAGCTCTCCTATTATGAGGGTGACGAGGGTCAAACACTTAGGCTTTGCCACGCAGCCGCTCTCCCAGGTTCCACCGCGATACGAGGTCTCCGAGCGCTTTTGCACAAGCATTCGCCGCGACACGTTCGCGTCGCGTTGGTCGAAAGCACAGCTGCTATACATGATAAGCCTGTTGTGGACACTTCATGACTCATTGATGACCTTGTATTACTGTATGGCTCAAGTCAGAGGAGGATTGGCATACTGACAGAAGAATCTAGAGGAATGGATGCCCCCTTATGTTGTATTGACGCGCTTGGATGATGAAGGCTTCGGTTGCCTAAATCCTAATGCATGTTCACATGTAATATTTAATTGATTGTACTCTTTTACTGCAAAAGGCAGGCCGTGGCTTCATGGAGTATGAGCATGATTCTCTGCAGCGCTCAGAGTTCGGAAAGGGCACCTTGGAAGAGAACGCTCGAAGGCGGATTCCTTTGGCGGCCTGTTTCCGTTCTGTGGCCTGAGGATGCATGAGGAACATGGGGCTGGTGCTTTGTATTTTCTGAACTTGGCTACAAAAGTCGGGAAGCGCAAGAGGCTAAGCCTAAGCCTTTTGAAACGCCCCATAGACAATCATTTTCCTCTAGCATTGTGCAGATAAGACTATTATATACATAAGAGTTCGATCTAAGAAGGCCACCGGATGCCACCGGTATGTTATGTGTTTTCTTTTGTTCCTGTGCTTCTCAGTGTGCTTCTGGTCTCAACACCAGACATCTCGCTGGCCACCGTCTGGACGTTCCGCAGGTCTGCGAAAGCTGCTTTGTGGTCGCGAGGGATCCATGTGGCGGATCCCGAAGGGACGATGCCGCTCGGTGGCTATCCGGGCAGAGCGCCGGGAGAGCGGTTTGTAGAAGTGATATCAACCACATTCGCTTCTAAATTATCCCGGCCATCCTCCTTTTCAGTCCCATCAATCGATGACATGAGCTTCTACAGACATCTTGATCCAAAATCCCTTGGCAAGTGAATGAAACAACGGACATGTCGATCAGCCTAAATCACAGAGATTAGACTTGAGATTCCATTTGTTTGACCACTGCATGCTGAGGAAACGCATGTTTCAGAAGTTCATCGGTGACAAGCTTGAACAACGGCAGAAACAGGCTGGGCTGATGCCTTCAATTGCCTTCGCAAAATGTGCTCGCTAGTGCAGACACAAGGGGGAGCGACATGATTTTTATATGCACATATATGCACTCTCGCACTGACTCACTACTGTGTAAATATCCATACAAAAACTATGGTGAATGCTCGCACGATCTCAATATCTTGCACACAACAGCAGCGTGTCAAAACTTTGGGGCAAGTGACTTGTTTTTTGCAGGTTTCCAAACAGTCCACCCGCATTGCAGCAGTCGCCAGTTCTTCCAATAGACGCAACTGTACAGATGTCGCTGAACTTAAAACAATCCAAGTATCATCCAAGTTTAATTGAAATCCGCTTTCGCCGAAGCATGCTGAGGACACATCTGCCAAATTGGCTGATGCAGACAGTGGCAGTAGTTCTTCCAGCTCCAGCTCAAAGAAAAAGAAGAAGATAAAGAAAGCAAGAAAGGCAAGCGACGTACCAAAGGCATGCACTCTGGCACTGCCTCATGTGCATCAGGCATTGTTGCGGTAAAACGAGGATCAAGGACGGTAAGGTAAGGTAAAAGCAATGGGCTATAGGCCACACATGGCCACGCATTGCATGCAAAAGCAAGGCATCATCTCAGCTCCAGTTGGAAGGCCAAAATAAAAAAGAAGGACAAGAAAAAACATGGGAAAGAAAAAAAGGCAAAGTCAGAGATGCTGGCTGTTGCCTCAGATTTTTTGCCAGCCTTGATAGATGCTGTGTATGTGCACCTGCTTGATGAAATCTATCCACCTGTTGTATTTCAAGCTTGTGCGGTCCCCAGTATTCAGGCACAGTCGGTTGCCGAGGTTCGGTTGAAGCGAGAGAGAAAAGAGGCAGACCGAGAGGCGGCAGAAGAGTTGGGCAGACTGGGGACGAATCCGTGGGGAAGTGATCCCTGTGTTGTTTCTTTATTTCTTATCCCACCTTCATGTGCACGTTCTGAGTGGTGGATCTAAATTATTGTTTTTAGCAAGTAGAACATAGTAGAACTATTGACATCAAAGAACGTCAATAGATCTTCTTGACATCAAAGATTTGTGTGCTTGGCGAGCAGACCATGTCCATTGCTACGGACAGCTGGAGGCTTCCTTGGATCCCAAGTTTACCAAGATCATTGATCGCGTCTCGTCTTTTTTGCATGTCTTGTTCCAAAAGAACGTGCTGCAGAGAATACCTTATTTGTTGAGACTCTCGAAGGTAAAGGATAAAGGACGTGGATGAATTGTGGGTATCGCATGATTCGTCTGAAGAGAGCGTTTTCCATGTAACAGATGCGTCCACTAGACCGACATACTCACTCCAATCAGCTGAGGTTTCCGTCAGAACGTCAACTCGTTGATACCAACGAAGTAGATGCCATGCCGAACCTAGAGCAGCCTGTGCAGGTGTCACTCATATTTGATACTGGAAGGAACAAACTTTTCTGATCAAGGGCCAAAGGATGAGAGAAGCGACCCGGATCAAGTGCGAATGGGTGAAGAAAGAAGTGATATCGCCTGAGCGCACATGGAGAGAGCCTACATGGAGGCAAAAAGGGCTGGATCCTTGAGTCTTCTGCACTTTGGTCGATTGACGTCCTTTGACGTTCACTGCCGACCCAGCACAAGAGGATGCTGTGCGCAGCACCCAGACCGGTCGAGCCTGCTGTGCAGAAAAATTGCCCGGGTGCAGTGAACGAAGTTGGAGGCCATCGCTAGTAGGTGGAGGACATTTCCATTAGGTTCCTTATAGTATTAGGATGTATTAGGTTGGAGGCCTATTGGCTTCGTGCTGCTTCGTGCGAAGCAGGTCGACGTTCGATCTCGGTGTCCAGGATCTGGGCGTCCCGTCACACACCTTCATCGTGGCGCAGCCGAAGCAGGCGGAACACGGGCCTTTTTGGCACCGAAGCTGTAAGTCGAAGTTCCAGGACTTTGCTGGCGGTCGATGCTGTAAAATGGGGGGCTCCGATTTATCCATCTATAGGATATAAATGGATATTAATAACTATATATAGTTACTATAATATGACCATATGATGTAGTTTATTCAGTGTGGATGGTATGTTGGAATCCTCAGGTGCATGAAGCAGGATAGTTTGCGCTTTGTGCAGCCTGTGCAGCTTTCTGCAGCTTTGAACCACGAACTCACCGAGACACCGGAGATTGTGTTGAAGCATTCCATTATCGCAGATATCGCAGCCCTACATGTGTTTTTAAATATATATATATATATACATATATGTGTTTTTTTGTAGTCTGAGTCTGGGACTTAGAAAAAATAATGTTCATACAATGAGGGCCACCTGAAACCTTCTCTCTTTGCTTCATGGAATGCTTTTGCCAGTGACAAAAGACACAGTGACCACCCTTTTGGAGTGGCGGCATCCCAAGCAGAAACATTGCACGAACACATCAGCTCAAATGGTGAGGTGGTTGAGCTGGAGCAGGCCATCTCATCGGATTTATCCGCGTGGGCGAAGGGAATGTGTTTTGCATTTTGCGTTTGGATACGTTTGGTGCCGTCACTGGTGGCTGTATGTGGCTTTCTACATTCTATGCCGAAGAAACTCGATGCAGACTATATAGTGACGTCAAATTGAAGAGTTTGGGCAATCGCACCTATCAAGACTGAACATGGTGACCGCATACAATGCAGAATGTGTCTTGCGATGTTGACGTGTGAACCCTGTTCCTCTTCCTGTGTCTCGAACGCCAAGCCCTTGCCCGTACTGTACCAGGATCAAACACTGCGCTTGGAAGAGGCCTTAACCTTAGCATTGCTGTGTTCTTCAAAGCAGAAGAGCTTTTGGAGTCGTTGACGACTGTTCCCGAATGTCAACGTGAGAATCCAATACACCTGGTGATTGCAGATTCATGTTGCCCCAGCACAGATTTTGCCACAGGATTGCAAGGTTCCTTCAATCTACAGTATTTATATATATATATAGTTTCTCAGACGATTGCTGGCATAGGTAGTCTACATCTACAATCTACATGTAGATTGGATAATTTTGTGAAAGCCAGGTTAATGGTTCAGCTTTTTGACGTTATATCTACAAGGATTCACAAATAGGGTCGAAAACAGGTTCAGCCACGGGAAAAGCCCATATCCCAGATCGATACGCCAGGGGACTGGAATCTATGCCTACAGTGACCCCTGAACACCAACATAATTGGGTAAATATGTCGTTTGCGTAAAACTACCATATTTGAGATCCACCCTTTGCACCGGTGCATGTTCGCTGAGACTCCGGACTCATCCAGCTCCAGCTCCAGCAGCTCCATCTCGCCGCTTGGTCGGTGCTTTTGCACCCAGAAGTCTGAAATGAGTTTTCGGTGCCTTTTTGGGCCCTGTCTGAAGGGATCATATTTCATTACATAGATATCATAGATCCACAGTAGTATGTTCAATTGGTCAATGTTCCTTTTATTAGAACTGATCAAGGTTGGTTGATTTGGTATATTTACACCACGTGCTTAGTTGTCCGCCCTCCAGCTGACATAGTTGATACGGATGATGTGCCATGGAAGACAGAAGGTTGCTCGCGGTGTAGATAATTGTAAATATGTTGTTGTTTAATGCCCATGGGGCCCTATCCAAGCATTGTGTCATCTCACAAGGCACTGGTGAAATGAGTCACAAGCAGGTTCCTGACCAGGCTGGTGTAGGTGCCACCCTATTTCTTCCGTGGCAGGCGTCGCATGGCATGAGTGACAAATCACTGAGGCCCAAAGGGAAATTGGCCAAGTCCTGCTTGAAGCCTTGGAGATCGTTTGGAGCTGAAGGGACCACGACGTGCTGAGCAACAAAAGCAGCCAGAACGATTGTAGCCTTATTTGTGCAAGAAGGTGACCATTCTCGCAAGGCCCCAACTCCAACAAGTGTGACTTCATGAGGTATTTCTAAAGCTTTGTCCAGCATTCACATTGTCAATATTTACACAAGGGCAGATAGATAACTCAATGACCAATTCACTCTTCCCCTGTGGAAAGCCTTCGTGACAGAGCCTGGCCGTAGCTGAGGCCGGTCGAAGCCTTCATTGGAAAGAGCTTCATTTTCCCGCAGCGTCGAGGCGGTTGCTAGGAACAAGTGCATCGCTACTAGGAACAAGTGCCTTACTACTAGGAGCAAGAAGCTGATTGATGATTGATTTGTTCCCATCGGCCAACGACCCCGTCTCCTCGTGCTTCACCTAGCCAAAACGGCTGGTCTTAGGAAGTGTGAAGGCCGCCGAAGTCTCGGTGCGGACCGTCCAGTGCGTGTGGGATCTGCGTGGGTGGGCAGGTGAAGGCTCCGATTCGGAGAACCAGGTTCGAGCATCATTCCAATCACAATAAGCACATGTTTCAGGTGCCCTACTATTATTGATGTCATTCTGACAAAGTGCGCAGATGAGCCCGACTCAAGGAGAGGGAGCAATCTGAACTTTTTGGATGTGGTCTCGGTACTGTAGACGAATGTTGAAGCCCAGCTGCGTATCCTTGGGAAGATTCTGAGAGGAACCCACGAATTCTGGCCCTGAGATTGCGAAGAGACTGAAAGCAATCATTTACAACGGCTGACTAATCCAGCACCACCGTTCCACGGCCACACCGCTGTGGTTTCGGTTTCGACGGCCACACCTGGTCCATCTCCGGTCGTATGACGCATCCGAGGCTGGAAATATGGCGAAGGGTGATGCGCCCAGACCCTTCTTCTCTCGGGCAAAATCTTGAATGTCACTGATAGAGTAGAAGCATGATCGTGACTGATAGACCGTTGAATTTTATTCTTGATACCCTGTATATATACTAAGTTGAAATCAGTGAAACATGGCTTAACCAAGAATCATGTTCTTGAATCGGCAGAACCATGAACCATGATCCATTCATACATTGCCCATCAGCTGCTTTGAGATCTTTGAGGACAAAAAGTCGCAGAGAAGCCAGCTGTTGTCCCGACGCAGGAGGCGCAAGCAATTGCCAGGCAGTTACTTTTTTGTGTTGAGGATATTTAGAAGGGAGCTGGAGGATTAGGAGTCAGAGGTTTGGGTAAAGTGAATCGTGTATGGATCTGAATGCCCTTTGCAAGACAAATGTGTTTTGTTCAATTGCATTGCGACAGGATGCACATTGCGGTACGAACAGAGTGCGACAGTCGACCCCCTTGTCCACATCTCGAATCGAGACATCGACAGCCAGGTAGAGGTTGAAGCCAGCTCTCATGCAGCTTGGGAAAAGATCAAACGCACACGTGGCTTTGCAGCGTGGGCATCTCAGAGTTGGCGACTTTGACAGGCAACATGTTCAAGAGAATCTCGGGGCTTGTGCCCCAACAAAATCCGAGGTTATGTCAGAAACGATGAAAAGACTTAAGCAATAAATTCAATAAATAGAAACTCTAATATATGGTTTTATATGTTCTAATGTGGTGTTTAATGTTATTAGTTCAATTCAATAGATATAAAGTATGTTCCAAAACCATATACAGCAAAAAGTGTTTTGGTTTAACATATCGTATTATAGTTTAGTATTGTATTGAGTACAAGACGTAGCTTGTGGAGTACGAACAAAAACTTAGCACCAGAATGTTCTGATTGTAGCTTTTGGGTTGGATGGGTCAAAAGTAACAGAAGCTGACGCAGAATAAAGAGGAAAGGAAGGAAGATAAAATTGTAGGATGAGGATTTACCTCCCTATGGAGAGCGAGAAAGAAGGAAGGCAACAAATAAAGGAGGGCAGTGCCGAAAAAGACTTTGTAGAGCGAAGGAGCAGAGGAAGCGTGGACTGGGCTGGTTCGAAAGGCCGAAAAAACCGAGGAAGAAGAAGCGACGAACCGACACGAAAATAAGCACCATGCCGGTCATCAAGGAGAAGCCGAAGACAAAATGACGATCTGGGAGCCTACGATACTATTGCTACACAAACCCATGGATTTATTGTTTATATATACCAAACCACATTCTACAAACCACAATTTATACAAAATTACATTGTATGACAAAAAACTATGTATACCACATTACTACCATTAAAGAAGACCAAACCACGGCCGATACTAACTACCATTTACACCTTACTACGGTTTACACCAACTACCATTAAATTTAATTAACGTTCGTTTTACACCATTTCACGGATTACACTGACTACCATTTAAAGTCGTCGTGTGGGGTTATTGTTAATCGTGAATTGAGGTTAATTGTGGTTGGTGTAAGTCGTGATGTGGTGTAAATGGTGGTTGGGGTAGAATGTGGTTTGGTGTAAATACTGGTTGGTATAAATCGTATTTTTATATGAGGGGTGGTTGATGTAAAAGTATTGATTTTAATATTAATTATAAATATACAATTCGTGGCTTTATATAAAGATTGATAAATATATTTAAAAAAATATATATAATTGTATGTTAATATTTAAATAATTATGATTATAAAGTACATTCGGAATGGGATATGGATTGTGTTAAAAAAGGTTTATTTAAAAATATAGATAAATGTAAATTTTTAAGGTTGGAAATGGATTGGGTGGAAAAATATAATGATAAATACAAGATAATATTAGATTGTTTTATAATAATATAAATAGGACCCATAAATAATAAGAAAAAAAATATATTAAATAAAGATAAAATTAAAAAAACAATTAAGAAATATAAAAATATTATAAAATAAATATATATAATAATAAATAGATAATTTAATAGGAATATATAATTGCTTTTCTATAAATATATAATAAATGAAATACATAAAATGAAATTATTGCAATAAATTGATTTTAATTTTTATATTAAACGACGATATATGTTTTGATTATTTATTTATGTAATATTTAATTTTTTTGAATTCATTTTTATTTTTTATTTTATGATATTTTGAAGATTTGAATAATAATATTTATTTTAGCAATTTAATAGATTTGTGAAAAGATTTATATTAAATATTTCTTAAAATTTTGGTAATTGATATGTTTTTATGATTTATATTTTTGTCTTTTGAATGTGGTTGGAATTTGAAGAAGATTTGGAAATGGGGGATCTCCATGGAATTATATTGAATATATCATTTTTGGGTATTGAAATTATAAAAATATTATTACAACATTATATAAATGATAATATATCTAATGAATATTAATTATATATTTTCGATTATTGCAATAATTATAGTATATTTTATTGGATATTAATTGAATAAATCGGATAATAATATTATTAGATATTTTGAAGTATTAAGGATGAATAATAAAATAAATCGTCGGATTATATTTTTTGAATTTAATTATTAATTCGGAATAGTAATATATTTAATATATAATAATATATGTTTTATAAAAATATACTAATTGTAAATTAAATTTGGGATGACGAATGTATATTAGATATTTTAATCTCAAATATATATTGATTATGATTTGCACACCTTTTATATTTATATAATTGATTTGTTGATTATTCATTTTTATTCGGAATTTGATCCCAAATATAGATTATATGGAAGATTTATTTTGATTCATTTTCATCTCGATGTTGGTCGCAAGGAATATTCTTTTATCTTTAGGAATGGAAAATCATAGAATGGTTTATCCTAATTACGATTATATGGTGAAATATTATTTGGTATGGATATCGTTTGGTCTCGGCCTCGTCTAATCTCGGCATAGATGTAATCGCCTTAAGAGATTATATATCGGGATATCTTTTAATTCTTTAGATGTCGGCATAGCCATATATAAACATAAATCAATATATTTTGTCCAGGTCTCGTTTCATATTAAATAATTATGATTCCAAAAACATAAGAATGAATTTTTCCCATACCGACCCACTTCGAACACTCCCCATGCAAACCTCATTTGAATATTCCAATGGAATGCATCCAGATCGTTGTATTACGACAATTGGATTAATTGATGGGATAAATTCCCATATAATATTGCCATTTCCCAACAAACAGGCTGCAGCATCACCGATGAATGGAATCCTAAATTTTAAACAATGGCATATAATTATTCTGATCATTAATTATATTCCCGATTATATTTTGCAGGTTAGATTGCATTTGTACCGCCCACATGACATCTATGCAATCTACTAGCATGCTTGGAATTTGGGCGGTAATGTATCCGCCCTATTGCAGAAACATAAATGAGTGCGGACATATCTTCAAGATTGTATAGGCCATAGCTTGGAGATGATTGTAATATATCATTAGAATTTTATCGTCATCATATATTCACGAAGGGCCCAAAATATGCAAGGGCTGCACAATCTGATCGAACCTTCTTCCAATCAATCGTCTGATTGCAATGAATACGAAAGCATTTGGTTCGACCTTTACCCATGGTGATCATAATTCTGGGATTGATTCCCATTTTATGAGACGGGAACAAATTTCTTGGGAGGGCGGTGCAATCGAAATAATAACCAAATTTCGAATTTCTATTTGGGCAACAAGGCTCCCGCCATATTCCCCTGAATTTGATATTATTCCATGTGGTATCCGACACCCAAACCCAAGCCTCAAGAGAATATCAACCGTTTTCGCCGTCGACAGGCTTGGCAGCAGAACTCCGACAAATGGCAATATTTCCTTCAGAAGGCCCGAAATCTGATTGAGATGGTGTTCCCAATGCAATTGCCGATTGCCAAGAGCCTGCATCTTGAGCAATAACTTCTTCGTTTGTGCCAAGATTATTTTTTCCAGGTTCGTCCTCAGCCCACCCCAGATCTCGAATTTCGCACGTTCACGGCCCAGATGTGGCAGGCAAGAACAAAGCTTCGATCCTTGCACCAATAGAGCAAACACTACAGCCGATTCAATCGATGCAACAAACTTGAAATATTTTCTCCAGGAGGGTGCAGACCTGGCAAAACACCATCAATCATTTGATTTCTTTCGTCGAATCCGCCAATTTTGTCCTAAACAACCCTTTAAACACTCCCATATTTGATGATCAAGGTCAACCCATGAGTCCATCCCAGGAATTGGATGAATTAATTCAATACTACTTTGGCATTCAATTTCATGACCCAGATTACCGTTCCCCAATGTTGTAGGTGTTTCAGGCTTTATTATTCGATGAAATTGATGTTTTTTCACAATTGAATGAATGTTTGGTGGCACCTCCCAATCTGCTAGCCATTATGTGGAAAATATTGTCCATTGAATTCACCAGACGGATTTTTGAAGCTTTGGCCCATTATTGGAATGACCATCTCCCAAATCCCTGAAGCATGGTTGGCAGGTTGATTGCATCTCATTTCCAAACCGGGTAAGTCCAATACGGAGCCGCAAGCTCTTTGATTAATTTGCCTGTAACATCCGATATGCAAGATAGCCTCAAATTTTATTACCCAGAAATTGTTATATTATTCATTTGATTCCTTCAAATGTTTGTATTCATATGCTTATTTGTCCCACAGAGGTACTGCAGATTGTTTGCTTCGGGTATCCCAATACTGCAGGCCAATTCGGTGGCCTCCACATCTCCATAGGTATGAATAAAATCTTCGATTCGATTAATAGAATCATTGTTGGTCTTGCCATTGTGCTATTGCATCTTCCCGACGATATCAAATCGTGATTGTATCCACGTAAATATTACATCCCGCACAAACAACTGACTGGCGAAACCCACGCTTCAAGAAGGATTCGTCAGGGTTCTGTGATGACCCCATATTCTGGACATTTTGCATGAATTTGATTTTGATTGATCTATCCGCACGCTTCACGCAACAATGATTTCATGACCATATGATTATTTTTGTTGATGATGTGCACCTGAAATGGCAACTAAAAAGATTGTCAGATCGCCTTCTTGCCCTATCGGATCTCGATTGTGTTCTCCGATTTTTCAGAATGTTTGGGTTCACCATCAACCTTGACAAAGAGCGTGGTTTTATTCAATGCAATGGGAAGAGGCGCGCATCAATTCACGATGCCATGGATTTAGCATACAAAGGCAGGATCCTTTCTCCTTTTGCCTGACTCCTTACTCCGACTGCCGATGGTTCGAAAACAACTTACCTTGTGGCGTGATTTTGAGCTATCGAACATGGGACATTGATGCGGTTAATCGAAGATTCAATGTTGCCCAGATATGATTGTCCATTCTTAGGAAGTGGCTCACAGCTCAGGGCTTTCCATAGAATGTTCGTTCTCGACTCTACCATCAATATATTATCCCAATTATCATATATAGAATGCATGAAATGGGAATCCCATATAAAGGATGTAGGAAAATTATAAGAATCATTAATGTGTATTTTCGCCGCATAAATTGCATTCCTGTCCACCTAGCACATGCATCCACCCAAAATATATTTCAGAGACTTGGTCAGCCGTCACCCTGGCCGATTCTCCAAAATCACATTAATGTCCCTCCTAACGTCATAGTATTGATCCCAGAAAATCCCGTCAATCATTTAGAAATACCGTCAGATGCATCCCAACCGCATGCCCAGGCTCACGACTCCGCAACTTGCATATCCGGAATGCAATCGCCAATTCAATTAGGCTAGACTATTCGAGAGACCCATGCATCAAAAATGCACCAAATACCATATTTTTGCCAGAAGGCATATATAATTCATTGAGGGATTCGGAGAATGGTACCAATATTGGTCGTCATTACAAAATATATTTCTCCAACATGATCGTCATACGCACCCACATACAAAGACGCATTTATATTGCTTTTGACATCAACCAGGCCACGACGATCCCGATAGTGTCCAGAATTAACGTAGCCTTGCATATCCGCCACAGATCCTACATGGACCTCTTATTAGATCAGGCTTTATGCGCGGAATTAGCGATCCATTGCATATTCTGACATCAACAAATGCATCCAAAGGCCATGACCCGACACTACCGCGATTAATATCAGGAAAAATTTGGACCTGCCAATACAAATATTGCATTTGTTCAGGGTTTGGCAATTTTTGGATCCGCCGCGGCGAATGCCCACTTTATCGTATGAAATTCATGAATATCCAAATATATCATTATCTCGTGGTTTTCCAATTATCTATCATGATAGGTTATATATTCCAACCAACCAAATTCCCAATTATGCCCTGCATGAAAAGAACTTGGCATCCCGCGATGGCCACAGATATAGACCAAATTCCTGATGAAATTCCTCTCCCAGCTCCGGCGACCAAGAAATCTCTTGGCCGATCAATCAATTGATAATATATCCATTGAATATATAACTTAACCAATTGATCCATCGTGATGCAAGTGCTCCGAATGCCCTGCCAATTTCCTGATTGATCAGGAATTATATCAATATCATTTAATATATCAATTGGATATTTCCATTGAATCCATTAATGCCGATGCGGGTGCCCATCGGATAAGGATTCCATCCAGATTCGATTGGTTAAACCAATCTCCATTGAGATTCCAATTCCTGTGGCAGAATTCATTTGAGACCGTGGGCCGGAAAGCCCTCTCCGCCCATCTACACAGGGCCCATCAGGTAGACAAGCCAGAATCCTTCGTCTTTAGATCCAGCCGTAACATGACTCCCGGAGATTGAATCGCATTCATTGTTGTACCAACTTCCGCATATTATTTTCCTTCCAGAATTATTTTGGTAAATCTCATATATTGCCATAGTTGTAAGCCCCTAACCCCAAATCTTTGCATTAAATTTCATAAATATTAAAATTAAATCCAATATCAATATTTGTTTTCATAATCCAGACCTAATTATTCCGATCGCCATTGCCTTAAAATCTGCAACCAAATTATATTAATATACATAAATATATAATTAATTTATTCATTATTTTAATTTCTTTTATTTTAAGATAAATCGTAATTCATATTTCGATAAATCTAAATCTCATATATTTAAATCTTCATCCATTATCCAAAAAAATAATATCCTTCATGCTAATAATTATGCATTATTTAATATCCATTATATTAATTTCAAAATTCAATTTTCATTATATTCCTAATATTCATATTTATATTGTTATTTTTTTTTCATCATATATTACATTCATTCTATCAAACATTTTAACCCTATATTCCCTTAATTTATTTCGTTCGTTCTAAAAATTCAATTCTAATCTATCGATTAATTTTCATAATTATTAGTTTATATATAATATATCTCTATATATATATTACATAAATCAATAATAATTAATAAATATATTCATTTCAATATGTTCATTAATATTAATATATATATATATCCATCATCAGTTTAATATATAAATTATTCGATATAATTCATATAATCTTGAATCGAAAACATATATATATTATAATTGAATAATATTTCGATATATCCGCCGACCCCGCCGGTTGAAGGGGGCGCGCGCCAGAGGAGGCAACCGAGGGCATGCTTCCGTGACAGCAGGCGGCTTGAAGCGTGGCTGAAGGGTCGAAAGCGGAAGAAAGGGCGTGCTCGACGCTGCTTCACAGACTAATATTTTACGGGTTCCGAAAGCAACGTTAGACATTCTGGGGGCGTACGCGGAGGACCTCTTTCGGGCGATTTTTGGTCTCGAATTAGATTGTGGAAAGCTGTGGCGAAGGAAATCACTCGGAACAGGTGTC
This sequence comes from Durusdinium trenchii, assembly GCA_963970005.1. Lineage (NCBI taxonomy): Eukaryota > Dinophyceae > Suessiales > Symbiodiniaceae > Durusdinium > Durusdinium trenchii. The sequence goes on along the minus strand of CAXAMN010022984.1, from coordinate 586,733 downwards.
TACCAGCCAGAGGACCCGTGGGAGGTGGGAGAACGGCTTCTTGTGCACCAGC
>CAXAMN010022984.1:536116-571681 GCA_963970005.1 Durusdinium trenchii | reverse complement strand
CTAATAGCTGCTACCTCCGTTCCTCTAAATTTGCCACCGTGACCGATGTCGTGTGCGTTTGCACTGTTCGATGTCGTGTGCATTTACACTATTGTCTGCTCATTGCTGCTACTTCCATTCCTATAAATTTGCCACCGTGGCCGATGTCGTGTGCGTCTGCGCTATTGTGTACGTGCAACTGCACTGTTATCTGCTAATAGCTGCTAACTCCATTCCTATAAATCTGCTACCGTAACCGCTGTCGTATGCGTCTACACTGTTGTATGCTACTAGCTGCTACCTCCATTCCTCTTAATTTGCCACCGTGACCGATGTCGTGTGCATCTGCACTATTGTATACTACTAGCTGTTACTTCCGTTCCTATAACTCTGCCGCCGTCGGCGATCTCGTGCCTTATCCCCGGGGTCGGCGGGAGGGGGCGGAGCCCTTACAATATATATATATCCTTTAATAAATAAGAAATATAAGGAAATCAATTCCAAGGATTCAATTCTCCAGAAATTTCTGGCGCACCAAGTCTTAAGCAGATTTAAACAAGTTTCGGAGACCTTTCGCTCAAAGGTTCAGAGCTAACAATGCAAAACGTGTCTGCATTGCAACAGCACATTACCGAGTTGCGCAGTTGTTCTCAGGATGTCTATCCTGGGGAAGAAAGAAGACAGCACTCAAGGTCACCAACTTCGAACGCATAAGCGGCTTTGTCCGCTCCCAAGTGAAAAGTTAGGAGTGCCGACAACATAGACAGAAAAGACTTACAAGATCGTACAAACCTTTTCAGTTAAAGATTAGCAATTAACCCCTGCCCCTGAAAAGAACTGATTGTGTCAAAAAATCGTACTATATTCCTGGTCAATAATTAACATGTTCTATTAATATTAATGTGTTTATTTTTTGGTGACGGTACATTCAAGATCTTTACATGTTGGTCCTATTCAGATCATTTTGGATTGGCTTAACAAGGCCTCTCTTAATTTCTTTGTACCTCAGTTGTTCAAGGCTTCTGCAACATTTAAATTCCATTGATTCATACGAGTATATATATATATAATATGTATAGAGAGTCCGGTGGTGCCCTTGGGCAACTATCAATTAGTGAAATAGAGCAAATATTCTTTTGCTACCTGTGGAAGACCATGCTGATACATCAAGAGAAATCAAGAGTGAAGAGTATGAAGAACTTCAGACTTCTAAGCTTCCTGCGTGGGCAACTTCTTCTTGCCCCAATCTTGTGGTCGAATATATCTCTCCCTGAGCTGCCACATCTTCTTCTTGTGCCTCAGCTCAGCTCGGCTTTGCAGCAGCATCGAACCGACTAGTGGCATGTTACGTGAAACTTTCAGACATGAGAACTTCCAAAAGCAATCCTCGCCTTCCCGGATAATGAAGGCTAGCGCTTGGGGGTCTTTAGTAGAAATCGTATCAAACAAGCACATACCAGAATGCCGGCTGGTTTGAAGTTCGCATCATACTGTACTTTCATGATGGGATGCTTGTCAAGCTACTGGACTTTGATGCTACATCTGTTTAGATGCGGCATGTCGAATTTTCCACAGGAGACCTCCAACCACGGGAGACCGACATTTAAAGCAAGATTGCGTTTCCTGGATCCATTTGAAGGAAGTGCGTTTTCTGGGGCGGGAAACTGATCTTGAACAAGATGTGGCGGCAAGCGGCTTGGCCCGGCGTTCATAGAAGCCGCCCCAGGACTTGGATGCCCGCTTCACACGCATCTGAGATTCCCACCTCAAATGCATAAGACACTCTATGCTGCTTGGCTGATAGGGGCACAACATTCTCATGTTCGAGACAGAATCTATGTGGGCAAACGGTGATTTTTGAGAGCTCGGAACAAAGATCGAACATGCTGGGTGTGTCAGTAAATGATGTACAAGTACAAATCTCCACACCGTCTACAAGCAGAAAAAGATTTGGAAGTTGTATTCATAGAAATACGGAGACATCTCAGGAAAACTGTGAGGTGTTCGTTTCCTTTCTCTCAACGCTCATCAGATATAGCACTCCTTTGGCACTCAAAAGGTACAGTTCCAGGTTTCAAGAGTTTCCAATCCCTGTGGACTGCACTTCACTTTTGTGGAACGAACGGGAGCGAAAACGAACGTTCTACTTGCAGGTCCCGTTCTGATTGAAACATGCTTTCATGCAAACACGACTGGCTGAGTCTCCAACTCCTTCAACGCAGATTCCTTGGGCTAACGGCTAACTGGTCATGTGAATGATTAAACTGCTTGATGGGCAAAAGCAGCCAGCTTGGGGCCCCCGGGTCCTCGACACCCATCATCCTACCTCCAAGACACGTATCTTCACGATCCGTTTTTTCTGCCTTCTCGAGCGTTTTCGTGCAAACACGTGTCTTAATTATGTCGAGCAAACGATATAAACGTTGCCTTGTGCGGAGAAGGAATAAATTCTTAACACAAATCACAACTGCCTCGATCTAAATTGATCTAAGCATATCTAAGTTCACCTCAAGGTTACATGCATAAGGCGTAAAACAAGAACATCGGCATTCAACGGCATTCGGCATCTGACGTAAGTATACAACAATCCCACACCGGGGCAACGACTGTGACTGTTTGTGGCGGGACCTTTGGGTTGCCAATTTGTTGCCCAGGAGCTGACGCAAAGACCCGACTTGCGTGTCGGATCACAGGGAAGTGCTTCTCCAGCCAGTCAACCTCCAAGCAACGAGAGGTCGAAAAGAACACGCCACAAACCACTCGAACGCCACAAACGGAGACACAAACCACTCGAAGAGTTTGACTGCAACAGCCCTGATCCCAGCAATCATTGCAGGCTGTAGTTGGTCGGCAACTATTGCTAAGGTATCTTGTTCGAAAACGATACTCAATGCACAAACTTTACCATTATTTAAAAATATACACACACATATATATATATAACATACATAAATAAATATATATAGAGACATCAAGGCAAGGTCCGGTGCTTGTTCGACCGGGACCAGGTCCCGGTGCCAGGAAGCGTTCACATCATTCATTGCTATTGGCCGTGTTAACAGCGGTTGCAGCCATGATGCCATCATAATCACAACATCGTTTGGTTGATTTCTTCGTTGGGAATATCGTTCGGGGCAGAGTCCAAAAGTGTAGTGTTGCTCAGTTCGGCAGCCGAGTTCAGGAAAAGGACCAAGCCATCAGATCCATCGGCAGCCATACATCGGCACATTGCAATGCATCGGCACTTGGTTTCTGAGTCAAAGCAGCACTACCTATGGTGGCGAAGCATGGCGAAGCTAGGGTGGACAATAGCAAATGAGACTTCATGACACCCTATAATATTCAATAGAACCATAAATAAATATCTGATATATAATATATATATATATATATTATAATTTATACGTATACACACCTTTATTCACAGACTGAACAGGCGCAAAACCTTTGAACGACACAAAGAGGATTGGCCAACTCCTGCTTTCACAATAGTGCAGCCCGAGCCCTCCAGCACCGATTCTGCTCCCCGTCACGGCTTTTCGCGACATGTAGACACGAAGTGTTCAAGACAATGACAAGGAAATCAAACCTCAGAAAATTGATCTGTTCTTGAGGGCCCACCTTTGTACAGATTCTCCGTGTCAGAGATAATATATATAGTCCATGGGTCGTTTTTATTTTCAGGATTAATGCTTTTCAGGCATCTATGTGCCGTACAAGTCTAATATTCGAGACTGCTTTTCCGCTTTGCCTGAGAATGAACAAGCTGCAGTGTCCTATCTACTGAATTCCAGCACACTCCTGAGGTTGGGATCACCATCTTTCTTCTCGTGCCGGAAAATCCTCCACAGCAAACCATTGAAGCTTCGCATGGGGGGCAAGTCCTCCTGTCTGGCATAGTTTTGCATTACCTCAAAGAGAGCCTCTTGGGAATCTGCGGCTGACCCATCAAGGGCTCCTGCTCGCTCAAGGATGCCCAAAAGCTCCACGTTCTTGCCGGACTGAGAATTCCACGAGGGCATGCAGAGCCATTGGCACGGGCAAGAATCAGACAAAAACGCGGCCCGCAGTTTCTCTTTCACATCGGAAGTGTGGTCTGCTGGATCAGGCAACAAGTGCAACTGTCTGAGTACAATCTTGTTGTGTGAATTGTTTGTAAAGCATAACATGGCTTCAAATTCATCGGTGTTCAGCTTGTCATCCAGATACCCCAGTCTCTTCAAGGCTTGAAATGTGAGGTTGGGCGAATCGGGCAAGATGAAGGGACCCCCACCCTTATAAACTGCACGTGCTTGCCTGTTTCCGTAGGCCTTGACCCAGTCTTTGGTCAATTTACTTCGTGGAGAGGTGGGCAAGCAAAAGGCCAGCTGGTGTTCGTAGCGTCTCCAAGATCGGGTCTGCAAAGATTGCAACATGACCTCCTTCACAGGCACGGGTGGAGGAAACACGGTCAGTGAGCCCAAGGCATTGGTAAACCAGAACTTGGCACAGGCAGGTGGCAGGTACACTCTTCCAGTGTCAAAGCTTGGCCGTGCATATCCCAAGTCCGTAAGGAAGTTTCTCACACGTTCAGCCTGTTGCTCATCAAAAACTCCTGGATGAAGATCTGCCAGAGTCACCGACCCTGTCCCATCACCATGCAGAATTGCTCTCACCCTGGAGCCAGTGGCTGCACTCGTGGATGCAAGAGTCAGAACCTCTAGGCCTCGATCTTTGTAAGCTTTGATCACCAAAGGCTTCTTCTCAGGGACAAGCACCAGAAATTGGATCCCACGAGTCTTGAGAACCGCAAGCACTTTGCCAAATCCCGAATCCGATGTCAGCAAAGCTATGCAACCAACATCTCTACGTTGAGATAGCTTCTGCATCTCCAAGGAGATGGCCTCGTCATTGGCCTCTCCAGAACCATCCAAGGTCCGCTGGATTCCTCGGAATCGGACTGCAGGGTTCCGCAAAAATACCGCCCAGGTCTTCTTGTCGGCGCGGCCCGGAGCGGCAAACACCGCCGTGCGGACGTTTCGGCCTGACAAAAAGGGGCGTCCAATCCCCGGATTTTTCTTGTTTCCACGTCTCGGTGGTGGTCAAAGCAAGAAAACATCAACACAAACACAAACACTATGCATTTTACAGAGTTTCGATGGAAAACCCCGCATTGATCTCTCATCATTTCATTTATCAAGCTATTGCTTCAGTTCAAAGCACCAACAAATATCAACACAATTCAATCCTGGCCTTGATCTTCTAGGCAATGAATCGCTTGCCTTACTTCTTCGATGCTATGCGAGTCTGCATCAACCAACAGCTCCGTCCTCGCCTGTCTCGAAGAAGGTGATCTTCTGAAAAATATGACTCTCCACAGCATGCCCGCGCAAGAAGCTCCAGCCAAGACATGCTGAACCATTCGCCGCAAACAAGGTGCAGTACCCAGCTTCTGTGATGAGACTCTTTGCCAGTCTCCAGTCTTCTTTAATGAGCTGCGGCCAACAGACGCTAGGTGCAGAAAAGGTGGATTCAGCCTCGGACTGTGAATCATTGCCAACTCCTCTTGGTCACATCCGACATGTGTCTGTCACGTTCGTGGACATGGCAGGACAAAAGAATGCCCTCGAGTGCAACTAAGTGAAAGAACAGCTGATTTCTATGTATCCAAAGGAGCAATACCAAGAGCTTACGACTTGTGCATGTCTGAACTCAAGATCTGGTACGATCTCTGCGATGGGTCCATGCTTCAAGTGTTTCCCTTGCCAATTCCAATCCGCAAGGTTGTCATGTTCTAATGTCAGATTGGCTTATTTCATCTACAGTAAGAGTGGTGTCTAAGCAAGAACCAAACACGGCAATGTGCAACAGGGAAAGAACCAACTCTGGACCGAGCTCCTTCAGTTCATTCAGTTCTTGCTTTGACTGAGAACGGATTCATTTCCAATTGTTTACATTGGCAGTCCATGTCACCTGCAGTCGGCCACTGTGCAATTACCAAGTTGCCATCAAATATGTTTTGATCCCAACCTCACCCTGGGTTGTGTCAGAACGCCAAAATCGTCTCCGGCCAATGTCCTAAGTTGCTTGATGTTTTGGATGGCATAGTTTGGGTCTATCCTAGTGCCTGTAACAGTCGATGATGATGGTTAATAAAGGCCTTGTTCAAAAATAGTGATAACTGTTTACTGACTGTTGCAGGTTCTAGGACACACCCAAGGCATAGTTTCATAGCTGTGTTACCAATATGTGTTGTTTTCCCACAATTCCATAGCAATATGTATATAGTCACTGAATTTATTCAGCCTCTGCCCAACCAGCGAGCGATGGGCCGACAACCAGCTCCCTGCCTTCACCCCAAAGGCACCACCAACCTTTCGGATGGTCGACCAGCCTCCTGAGGCTGGGAATCAATAACGCAAAGGAAAAAATACATATATCTTGCAAGAATAAGACCGGCCCAAAAATAAAACATACAGCATACATCAGTATACAGCATACTCTTTTGGTACAAGCACCAACAAAGTCAATCCACAAGAGGGTCTTTGAATAGAGTCGGAGTTTTCTTCAGGTCTGGAGGTGAAGCCTGAGCTCCGCCTTGAGCCGCTGCGATCAAGGGAAGCGCGAAAACACACACAAACCAAAACAAATTACTTTACTTCGAGTGACCCCCACCATGACATTTCAATCATTTGCTTCATGCTATGGTGAGCTTTGTGGATTTCGATTTTGCTTGTGGGTCTTCGGGCTTGGGGTTGCTATTTTGTGTAAGGGAGTTCACGTCAGGGTGCTACCCTGCTACCACCTGCCACGCGAAACGCCACACACTCAGTTGTTGTGTGTTTGTGGCCGTGTGCTGTAGTTATGTGTTGTGGTTGTGTGCTTTGGTTGTGTGTCGTGGTTGCATGGTGTGCTTGTGCGCTGTGGCTGTGTGTTTGTGGTAGTGTGTTGCGGTTGCGTGTGGTGTTGGTGTGCTGTGCTTGTGTGTTATGTTTGTGCGTTGAGGTTGTGTGTTGTGTTTGTGTGTTGTGGTTGTGTGCTGTGCTTTTGTGCTGTGGTTGTGTGTTTGTGGTGGTGTGTTGTGCTTGTGTGTGCTGTTGTTGTTGCTGTTGCTGTTGCTGTTGCTGCTGCTGCTGCTGATGCTGCTGTTGCTGTTGCTGTTGCTGTTCTTGTTCTTGTTGCTGTTGCTGTTGCTGTTGCTGTTGCTGCTGCTGCTGCTGGTGGTGTTGTTGTTGTTGTTGTTGTTGTTGTTGTTGTTGTGCCTGTCATTGTGTTTGTGAGGTCCGGTAGTGCCCACTGCCATGTGGCACTTGCGGTTGAGGTCCGGCAGTGCCCACTGCGATCTGGCGCTTGCAGTCGTGGCGAGGAGGCGGAGGAGGAGGAGGCGAAGGAAGGAAGGAAGGAAGGAAGGAAGGAAGGAAGGAAGGAAGGAAGGACGGACGGACGGACGGACGGACGGACGGACGGACGGACGGACGGACGGACGGAAGAGAGCTCTGATAAAATCCAACACCCCTCACCTCGCAGGTGGGGAAACAGCAGACAGGACCTTCAAAGTCACCATCCTTGAGATTTTAGAGTTTTCGGTCACAAAGATGCCTGTAAAAGGTGAAGTAAAGACATTCCTTTTAGAGGTCACCTTGAAGGTCCTGGAAAAGCTTATTCAACTGATTGAATTTCGAAACTTGAAGGTCCTTACCCATCTTCTGTCCTTGCAACACCAGGTATTCCGTGATGTTGGTCTTAATCTGGGCACGGAATGCGACATGCACCAAGCATGCATCCCAAAAGCAGTTCGAAGCTTGGGAGCGGCGCTTGCGGGCATGGGACGCATGGGATATGGTAGCCGAACAGCCATGGGATATCCCGGTACAACGCCAATAGCCGATGTTACAAGATATATACACACCGCTGCTGGTATTTGTTCGACTGCAGCAGTGCAACTTGAAGAGCATCTTGCGGCTATGAAAAATGCTACTCGGCGAGTCACTGCTAGTCTGTTTCATCAGCAGAAAAAAGGATCTGCACCACCAAGGTGCAAGGAGCAAGAACGCTACTAGGGGCTCCTGGCCTTACTACTAGGAGCAAGAACGCAAGATGTCTGTCCTCAACTGGAGGTGATTGCGCCAAGTTGCATCCTTGAGGGTCAGTTGAACTGCCACAGCAGCAGCGGCGCCTGGCGACGTGATCTTTCTCAGTCCCCTTGCTATTCCAGCACAAGAAGCTCATGGATGCTTGAAACATGTTGAAAGCACAACAAAACGAAGAATTTGCGCATCTTTCTGTTTCTCGAACTCAACCAAATAGAGTCTTGATGAGCCATATACTTGTTGCAGTGGCTTGAAAAACCACATGAGGTGAAAGGTTTCTGGCTCTGAGCCTTTGGAAAAGTTATCTTCATAGAACTCAGAAGTCCTTGTTGATCCCAAATCCACACGACTTGAAGCAACAAACATCATCAGCACCACGCCTGAAGACTCTCGGGAGGAAAAAAAATGCATAAGAATCACATCGACAGAAACCGACAGAAACCCCCTCATTTGGTCATTGCAGGCACCCTCTGGCCAGTAGGGTGGCGGAGCACATGTGACAACCTCCGCTGCGTACAGACTGACGCAACGCTTTCAACCAACTTCCAACCGCAGGGTTGAGACTACAAACACCAAAAATACACAACATGTAGATCAGTTTGTGCCTAGGATGTGGACAGGGCAGGCAATAGCAGATCTGAAGTTGTGCAACATCAACATCCAACAGAAGTGATTTCAGAATGTTTCAGCAGCAATCTGTCAGATGTCTGTCTGCACTAAGTTGTGGCAAGCTAAACACGCCAATGACCTTTGGGATCAGTTGACATTCTTGATGGTCCATCTTGCTCGTTTCTGCGGGTCAACCAAGTAATTATATACTGTACTGTAGCTCTTGTTTTGTCTTGGCTAGCCTCATTCATACGATTTGGAAACCAACACACTCCAACCCTTGCTGGTGCTGGTTGAGGCGTTTGCTGCGTAAACCGACGGTTGCGCATTGGGGGAGCTTCGGCTAGGCCACCGGACACGGCCACCGAACTCCACGCGTGCCAAGTGGAGAGCCACAGGCACCTAGGTCAAGGACATCACAAGAGCACTTAAAATGTCACGTTCCAGAGGGTCGAAGACACATGATTCCCTCCTTATCAACCTTTCTCAAGATTTTGGGAATCCACAGCGAACTGCAGAAGTCTGTAGAAGCAACCCTGAATGTCTCCTTCAAAAGTCAGGATTCAGGATTGTTTCATTTGGATTCATTTGGTATGTAGAATCTCCGAAACCAGCAAGGCTAGGTGCTTGAGAATACTTGGCAAATATAGTCCCCTGAATACTAACAAACATGATCTTTGTGGCCCGTGTTTTGCCTATCTTGGATGTGGCACTATCAGGACTAAAGGTCCAATTGCGAAACTGGAGCCTCCGCGAGGAGCACGACCGAACGATCCCGACCCAACCACTTTCCGATCGATCCGCTGGAGGCCTTGGATGTCCCCCTAAAAGGTCCCGGTCACGAGTCAGCTCGGCCACGAACGAGCTCATAGCTGTTTTCCAACAAGCTCTCTAAAATCATCCGTACGGCCGTACGATGCCGCACGGTTTTCCACAGGGAACCTGGCTTTCCAACTCAGCACGGATAGCACTGAGATCCATGGATTTTTGAGCACTGGTCTAGCAACTGGGCGGCCGCACTTTTGTTCGGGGTGTTTGTGGAATGCCCCTGTCAAAGGTGAAATCGGACCAATCATTATTGAATATTATTAAATAGCACTTATATACTGTATGTTTTTGAGAGCTGGTATGCTTGTACAAATATAGTTGCAAACAAACATTTAGAACATCTGTTATTTAGAACCTTCACTTAGAACATCTAGTGCAAGCACACTTAGAACATCCAGTGCAAGCACACTTAGAACATGGACCGCAAGCGCTCTTAGAACAAGACAAAACAGCACACTTAAATTAAAGCGTCATAATCATATATATATATATAGTATTATATATATACATGTGTCTGTGGGTTTCCTCTCTCTCATTTTCGCAGCTCTAGGATTTGTTTCTGTCCCTCAATAATGAAAATAAACATATATATACATTTCCCAAGCATGGGAAACACCTGAGCAGCGTCCTTTATTGGCGTGTAAGGCTCCACAATTTTATTCTTTGCAAAGGCGACTTGCATTTGCAACAAATTCTTTGTTGTACTGTACAATTGATTCTTTTCTTGCAGTGATGCGTATCCTTTGCGGTTGTGGAGACACTGTTCATCTCTTCTGGAAGCACCACCTAATACAAGTTTAGAATAATTTAGACGTGAACATGCTTTCCAAAACCATCCCAATGTCTAAAATCATCCATATATGATATATGTTCTAAGTGTATATGTTGGACTATGTTTTCCTAGTGTAGTTGCTAGGGCCTGGGATGTTCTTACTCCAGGGTTAGAACATCTGCCAGCGCATGCTCTTGGGACATTGCGACCTATACACTTACAGTAGAACTTCCCGCCTGTGGATTGAATGTACACTGCAATGTGGCAGAAGATTTAACGACCATCGGAACAAGTTGCAACCGCTGAAAGCCCATAAAAGTAGACAGGCCAAAACAGCACAACAGTTAGTGCTCCTTATATATATAATATATAACAATAATGGAATGCTGACAAAGAGCTTGCTCATCCTGTTGAAAGTATTGTATTCTTTTTGGACAAGTTCCAAACGTCCGAGTACAGTTCTCTTGCGCCTGCTGGCTGCAAGCTTCTGCTCAGGCAGCAACTGCAGCATGTATCCGTACCTCAGAGTCGGTTCTCACAAGTCTCCCAGCACATCATTGGCTACAATCACCTGAACCTTGTGATGATTTTCTTCACCTCCCACTTCTTCCGCTACTTGAAAAGAAGCTGCGCAGCATCCTCCAAAAATCTACCACCACCAACACCAGCTGCAGCGTTTTTCTCAGCTTTTCTTGTTTCTAATAGCGAACATTGTTCCTAGTAGTAAGGCCAGGAGCCCCGTTCGTAGCGTCCGTTCGCTCCTAGTAGCAATGCCCAAGGCACGGCTTCTCCAAGATTTCCGGGTCTACCGCACCGCCCAGGGTGGGGGCGGCGGCCACCGCATGGGCGACGGCACCTCGGCGCATATAGCTGTCCTGCTTCGTTAGGCAGGACAAACAGTAGAGGAATCACATGGAATCACACTCAGGCTGGTTTGACTGGATTGATGAAAGAAACATCCAGAAACTCTTCACGGATTTTCCCCGTTTGTCTGAATGTTCGAACCATCACTTCGAACCTGCGAGTTAGTTCGATGCTTCTTTCGGAAAGGATGCTGGTAAGGATGCCATCGACCCTCTGCTTCCGAAACGTCTCCACGTTCTTTTTCCACCGTATAACATCTTTGAAAACCCTGTCCATCCATCCATGAATAAAGGGACCACTGTACACAGCAATTCCATAGCAAATCCACATTGTTTCCTTTTTGGCTGCCCTTCGTGATAAGACAAATGAGATGCAGCGTGGAGACTTTCCCAATCGTACAGGGCCTTGGCCCAACCCCATGGCACAACATTTCCCCCGCGAATGTCAACATGTACCCCCTTTGGAACACACCACGGCACGACGCTGCAAAAACAAGTGTTCTTCAGTCTGTCTTAAAATCCATAGGTCTCGGCTGGGAATCATAGGTCTCTGCTGGTTGAAGGGTTGCAAGGTTTGGTAAGCTTCACAATAAGCCAGGCTCATGGCACACTGATTCTGACCCACGTGCTGGTCTCATCACAAGTAGATTCATACCAATACTGTCTGTATTCATCACTTCTTTGGCAGCCAGAATCAACACCGACCGCTGACATGCTTGGGGCTGCAGGCCATAGTCATCATACTCGTCTGTGTGACGAGCGGGGACAATATCCAAAGCGGGGTAAGACCTGGGAGTAGAGACGAACGAGAGGCTCCACCGCCCGGGGGTTCTGGGGTCGCCGTGAAGAACTTCAGTTGGCCGGGGACAACGAGTGGGCGACCGAACTTGAAACCCGTTTCGCGTGCAGCCAGGTTCACTCATGAAAGACAGGTGCGTTGGTTGGTCCAAGAGTCGTTCTTCTGGTTCCAGTTCTTCCAATCCATGCAACTCCAAATCGCTGTAACTATATTGGAGCCCCTCAACAAGCAGGTTTCCAGCAGAATTTTCTACTTCGTTGGGATGCGAGCTCCAAAAGTACCGAGGAGATCCGAGAAGTGTTGTTTTCCGCGAAAAATCCTGTGGATGGTCCGTCTGGGTGAAACGAATCCAGTGGAGTCATTGAAGAAACAAGGATTGAGTGTACTAATCACTCAAGCATCAAAGGGAATACACAAAACATCACCAAAACCATTCAGTACCGCGTCCGAATCCCACCGAATTATCACTTCCGCTCAAAAAAATCCCGTTTGCTTCTCCTGGCAGTCCGAGGTGCACCCCCTTGCTTTTCGCAGGCAGAAGGCCGGCAGCTTTGGCGACCTGGGCCGGTCTGTCTGAGTGAAGCGCCTGTAAACTCACCTCCGAAGAGGGGAGTGCTCCTAACGGTCCTATCGCATTCGCACCCGCCTTCTTGTTCACCGTAGCCGGCATCACTGCCTGGAAACCACGGCAATCCAGGTGTCAGCTGATCCTCTTTAGTCTATGACAATGATGACCATCGATATAACATCCCGGCCAGTTGAAAATTACCAGCAACCAATATCCTCGTATATTCTCTCTCATGAGGCGAATGATTCTGTCAATCAACAGCAGCTCCACCCCAACCTGGTTTGTCGGTCCCATCACCAATCAAAACTTCACACTTCAGCCTTCAGCGTTACCCTTCGTGCAGACTCGGAAGATGCAGAAGGCTGGGATCAACCAAATCACTTCATCCCAGCTACAAGTATTGACGAAATGTGGTTCTGCTCTTCCAAAGGCAATGGAAAATAGGGCGAGTCATGTTCATCTGTCCCTCCTTGGGACTGTGTCGACTCTCCCCCCGGTATCCTCCAAGGATTCCATCCAGTGATCCACTTAGCCTCTTGGGCCTCTCAATTTGCATAAATTGGCGGTTCAGACTCCAGCCTTGTCATTCAAGACAGGAGCCCCCAACCTCTGCAACGCAGCACAAGACCACACAGATCACACTGTGAAAACACAACGACAACATCGATCACACACCTGTTGACCTCCTTCAATGAGGGCTAGACATAGTCCCTGAAGTTTGGACACGTAAGCGGGACTCTACTCGGTTTTCACTACAATTGATCTGTGGAACAAAGACATTTCCTTGACTATCCGCTTTGCAAACATATATACCGTATACTATATGTATATACAAGAATTGCAGTCGTCCGCTGTAAAAAGCTGTGGGCGAACAAAGTAGACTGGAAGTGCCCGGAATGCATCAGCACATGCGGAGATCAAGTGAACAAGTGGGCTGGGTGGTGGACCAAATGCATGGGATATGTTCACTACCAACTCTGCCATAGTGTGCCTGTGCTTGACATGGAAAGTCAATTAAGACATGCTTTCAGATCAGTTGGTTGCAGGATGTTGCAGGTCTCCCCGGTTAGAATCATCCGTTTTTGAGCTTCGAACATTGCAAGTTGAGCACGAATGCGCTCTTTTGTTGGACCAGTGTGCTTCGTCCTGCCGAGTGCACACTCGGCGAGAGTGGTCGTCAAAGTTGCAACAAAAGGCCTTGGGCCTTGGCTGAAGCATCAGTGTAGCAATGAAATGGATTAAGACCTTTAATCAATTAGTTCAAGGATTTCAACGGAACATCTCCAGCAAACCCATGTTTCCACCTCCAAAACTATGGCTTTCCTGTATATAGAATTCCCTTACACCAATTCTGGGAGATTATCTCAAACATTGAAGCCTGTTTTTGGAGCAAAACAAATCATAGGGAAAACGGAGAAAACATGAGTAAACCATGGCGCATACCATTTGTGTGACATTCTGAATCATACTGATGTGGATCTCCGTGAGATTCATGTTTTTTCGTGTCTTCTCCACTCTTCCCACGAATGTGCCGGTGGATGAGCCTCTCTTTTGTGGAAACCGCAGGAAACCATGGCGTTCATGGCGTTCTCAAAAAAAGAGGTTAAACACACCACGATTCAGGGTACTACAGATGGGAGGGGTTATGTTCTTCTGTCCTGATTCGCATGGCTGCGTAACCTCCGTCCAATTCGGCGCTGGCAACCACCTCCATGGTGACGATGTTCCAGTCCTCGTAGTCCTGGTGACGCGTCGGGCGCGTAGACGAAGCGTGACCAGCCACTGCCATCCACCTTCCATGCTGAGTCAACATAAAAGTGAAGTGTCTCGAACATGCATGCACTTGCAGCGGTTTACTGTTTCTGGACCAATAGTCCTTATCATGCGATCTGCCACTGCCTGCTAGCAATAAATACACACTTTGGTCGGAAGCAAGCGGATTTACGGCAGAGCCCGTCCGAGCGTTTTCTGATGGCACGCTTTGGGATGTTGTCCTTGGATGCGCAAAGGTGTTGCCATTTACAACTATACCCATATTGAAAACCCTCTGAAGTCGCCTTCAAAATCCTGAAGCCAAGTATCTGCAAGTGAAGCCTGTGATATGCCTCTGATATGCTAGCAACCCTTATCAGTACTGGCAACACGCTGCATCTGCGAAATATGTTACTTTGCTGTCAAGCTGCATAAAGTGTAGGTGTTTTGTTGCCAGCTTGAACCTCTGTCTTCATGTAGAAATGTCGATACACACCTGCAAATAGGAGGTGTTGCAGGGCGTCTGTTCAAGAGGTCCTTGCTCAATTGAGCCTTTCATGAAAAAATACTGCAAGCAAGCAATACCAAGACAATACATGTAACATGGAACTTGCAAATCACGTCCACAACAAGACCCGTGAGGTCATTCATGTTTTCTTCAACCAGACTCGATCCGTTCATGGCACGTGCTGCGGATTACTGTAATCTGTCTTAAAATAGAGGACTTCCACGGGTCGTGGGGTTGTTCTCTTGCCAAGCCACATGAGATGGATACACACCCGACCCTTATTGAGGAGACAAACTCTTAACAGCTCTCGGCTTTGTACATGATGAACAACCAGCTATATAACTGATCTCACTCGTGCCTTTCTCAAGGTTCTTCGTGCAAATTGCCACAAACTCGAAGACACACTTATCGTCTTTCAGCCTTGATGAATGTGAGCAGTTGAAAGTGGTTACAGTGGCTACTTCGGACCAACGTGATTTGCCTGATGAGACAAACTAATCTGGTAAGAAGTCATCTGGACGGTTCTGAATACTGAGAATCCAAATCTAGACCCGATCTTGTCAAAACAGTGATTCGTGCTGGAACCCCCCCAAAGCCACACCATCCAAGATGACACTCAAAGAATCACTAATCGCATCGTTGGGTCAACACGGAGTTTCGATGAGAACCCGGAGTCGTAGCGTTGAGACGTTTTGCGCGCACAAACGGAAGGGATCCCCAGTGGTTTTCTATGGGTCCTCCCGTGTGCGTGGACCATGTGGGTGGCACCCTGGAATAATTTTCTTATTATTCCAGGGTCATGCACATACACGCGTGTAAATTATTCCTGGTGTATCCCACACAGTGGAATAATTGATGCAATGCATACAGCTCATATGCTTGGCTATGCTTAGAATTCGGGGGGGTCATGGCCTCCTCAAGCAGGAAATGTTTGGAGCCGATCCTATAGGGCAGGAAGTGAGAGTTATGGCCTTCTAAAACAGGAGAGGCTTGGAGCTGATCCTATCTTTCTTTCTTTCAAGTGGACACTTCGATTGGACGGACCGGCAGGATTGAATTCGGCTGTAGGCCTTAAAGAGCGCCAAGATCAGTTCTGAGATTCACAAGGATCGTCACACCAAACACAAAATATTTCTGATGTCTAACAGGAGTTGGTGGCCCCAGAATAAATTTCCCGTTTGTGGAGAGGTTGGTGAGGGGTGCAGGGAGGTGGGCTGTCTGTGTCTGGCCGTGCCTTCACAGGGCCTGGGGCCAATGTGAAGATACTACCGACTTCGTTGCCAGTCTCAATTGTCTCACCCACTTTCGATGTTTGATAATATTCGGCAACGATCTGCTACTTGGAGGCCTAGCTTCTCCCAGTGGGTGCATTCCCTGAGCACAGGAGCAATTTGTTCTGATGTCCAACAGGGGTTGGGGACCCCAGAATAATTTTCTCATTACTGGTGGCCAGTGTGGGCAAAGTGTGCAGGGAGGTGGGCTGTCTGTGTCTGGCGATGCCTTCACAGGGCCAATGTGAAGATACTACCGACTTCGTTGCTAGTCTCAATTGTCTCACCCACTTGCGATGTTTGATAATATTTGGCAACGATCTGCTACTTGGAGGCCTAGCTTCTCCCCTGAGCACAGGAGCAATTTGTTCTGATGTCCAACAGGGGTTGGGGACCCCAGAATAATTTTTTCATTACTGGTGGCCAGTGTGGGCTAAGTGTGCAGGGAGGTGGGCTGTCTGTGTCTGGCGATGCCTTCATAGGGCCTGGGGCCAATGTGAAGATGTGAGAAATTGGTATATGGCGTGTTTGAGCCAGAATCTCGAATCATTCGCCAGCTCTGCATTGTGAACACAACGACTTCCAAAACAGCTGATTCGATCTGTGAAGTCTGGAGGCGCTCCCTTAAACAATTATTCTGCGGTAGGCAGAGGTTCGTCAGGATTATTATTCCATGGTACCCCCTGGTCTGGGTTCTCCATGGTCAAAATAAATTATTCCAGGAGTGTTTTTTTAGAATTATTCCTGGAAAATTATTCCTGGGGGTTACCCGGACACTGGAATATTTATTTAAGGGAGCGGCCATGGTTTTCTTCATGTACACATGTTACACTCCCTGAAGGTTCTCGTGGTTACGTGGATCGCATGGCCCCGAGTTCGGATGACCACTTTCTTTCTAGTCCAGCTTTTCCTAGGACTCTGGGTGAACATTTTCGACGTGAAAGATCCACGAGGTCTTGCCTTGAAGCAATATAGTTTGTTGATAGGGTATGTGTAAGATTCATTCCATCTAGAGTCTAGGGCAATCTCTATGCAGCTCAACTTGGACTTTAACAAGCTCCCCAAGTGAAACTGAGTTCCAATTGCTTGACTCATAATGTCGTATGACAACAAACTTGACCATCTACAGGATTCAGCAATCTGCACGATCTCAGCCTGTGAATCTCTGAGATCCCTGGCCAATGCTCACAAACCAGCCTTGCTTTCTCATGTCTGGCCAGGATCACCAATCCAGAGACCTGTCAGTTCAAGGCCATGCGAACAACATGTCAGTTGAACAAAGACCAGGGTCTAGACCTTTCGGTGTTCAAATGTCAAAGCAACATCATTGTGTGTCTCATTTGATAAATCAAAACACCGAAACCAACGCTCCCAGCGCCTCGGTCGCCAAATCAAGGCCCGGCCTCTTCATCGATATGGGTCATTGCTGTCATGTTCCGATCATCCATCCCAAGCTCCACCTCTTGAACAGTTCGCACCTCGGAGTGTCGGCAAACTCTGATCAACATCGATCAAAACAGCAACCCCCTGGTAGATCTGAGGAGTTTGGAGGAAGTGGTCGGAAGTGGATCTCATCCTCAACTGAAACCTGGTTGATCTCAACTCTTCAGTTCATGACCCCCATGTTTGACTCTGCTCAGGCTTGAAACACATGAATGGTTGACATCATGATCCTGGATGTAAGCGCTGAGACTCAAAATCTCAAAAAAAATACAAGCGCCTACGAGTACAAGCACTCATGATATGGATGCTGCTCATCATTGTTCATCCACCCCAAAAAGCCTTTGAAGGCAACTTTTTGTAGGAACGTGTGACGGAAAAACCACTCGCTTTGGGCGATTCCCTCGAACCGTTGGGGTTCTCTTCCTCCAAGGCGCTCGTAGGGCATCGGCCAAGCATCTGTGGAGCACTTCTTTTCCGTTCGTCACCTGTCAAGGGGTGTGTGCGTGTGCATGGGTGTGTCAAGTTTTGTTTCTAAGAACTCTTACACCACTAACTAACTATTGACTGTACCTTTGATCGTACAAATATCGCCGTGGGACACAGCATTTCACTGGGACTGTGTCCAATGAAGCTACCAGTGAAATGGGATATCCAACTTGGCCAGCTGGACGTACCTGCATCAATGTTCAATTCCCTAAAGGGCCAATGCGCTTGTTAAAACATTCTGTTTTTGCCGACCCAGCACTTCATGCTGTTGACTGTTGAGCCAAGTCAAGGTCTAATTGCATTAAAGGCCTAATGGCAGTAACGCTGAAACTTCCAAACTGATTAGCTCTTGCGAGCATGGATGTCAGTGTGTGTGTGTGTGTGTCAACTCCTGTCCCTAAGGAGACTGCAGCATGTTCAGACATCGGGATCTTTGGTGTTTCGGAGGATCCAACGAAATCGTCGCTTCGAGGACGTCGGAGTTTCGAAGAGTACTAGCCATGGAAAGTGGAAATCCCTTGCGTGTAGGAAGGGAAGCTGGCGATGTATCCGAGAAAATGGAAATCGGACGCCATGTCCACGTACCTGCTGAACTGTTGACCTTCTCCTCCGCTGTGGTTTGTTTCCATGGTGTTTGCATGGTATTCCCCTCGGACTCCACGTGATCTTCGTCGGCTCTAGTGTTCTGCTCGAGATTGCTGATCATATGCCGCAGGGCTTACTGGCTATCTTTCAACAGAATGACATTCCACGCGGTTAGGTATTCATAGGATGCAGGCAGGACTGCTAAGTAATTATTCATTTTGATCGGTTCTTTCTCCTGCTGTTGCTCTTCGTTTTCTAATTCTAGGTCTTTTTTCGTTTTCTAGAGGCTTCTTAGGTGTAAATTACGCCTTTCAGTCAAGTGTGCGCCGGTTACGGCTTCTCATCAAAGGCCTTCGGGCCTGCAACCCCTTCCCCCCCCACACCCCTTGCACCCTTTCGTTCCTTGGGCTTTCCTTGAGGCTTGTTAGGTCGACGTTTAAGCTCGTTTAGTCAACGCACGCCACACCCCCTGCACCCTTTCCTTTCTTTCTTTCCTTTCTTTTCTTTCCTTTCCTCTCGTTTGTTTGTTTCCTTCCTTCAGGCTTGTTAGGTTGACTTTTAGGCTCGTTTAGTCAATGTACTTTTTCCCCCCCCATCCCGCGGACAAAAAGGAGCGTGGCCGAATGATGGCTTGCTGTATGTGTCAACTCGTGTCTCGATCTATTGGGATCTTTTGTGCTTCGCAGGGTCCAACGAAATCGTCGCTTCGATGCCGTCGGAGTCCCGAAGAGTACTAGCCTCCCAATCACACTCCATGGAAGGGAACTCCTTGCGTGTAGGAAGGTCTTTTGCCCTGGGGACCATGGCATCCGCTTCCCATGTTGGTGACCCGAAGACAGTGTGTGAGGTGACGTGACAAACCCCAAGATCGACTTTTGTATATACAGGTCCATGGAGTCCATGGCTTGCCCAACTGAGCAGTTCATTTCATCAAGATACAGTGCAGGGGACCAGGCAGGATACATCGTCGCCTGGTCAACAAAGCTGGCGATGTATCGGAGGAAATGGAAATGGGACGCCATTTCCACGTACCTGCTGAACTGTTGAGCTTCTCCTCCGCTGTGGTTTGTTCACATGGTGTTTGCATGATATTCCCCTAAACCTTTTTTACGCACGACGTTAATTCGATCTGCTACGTAGTCAGTAACTAGAATCCGGAACTTCACCAACTGATACTGCTCTTGGGAGCCCTTATCCAAGTGTGTTTTAATGACAGGCTGCACATGCTATATCTCTCAATGTTCAGTGTGTTTTCCCCTCAATGATGTCATCCTCAACCACCTTTGGTAATCCATTCAAAAGACAGCTCAAGGGCTAATGCTGATGTTCCTTCTTCAATGTTGCATCCCAAAACACAAACGGCTGGCTGCTTGGCCATCGGCAGCTTCTTTCTTGCTATTAGAGTTGAGACGTGCCAGTTTGACATGGGCGAAGCAGGGCAAGAGTGGTGGCTTGTCCACGACGACAAAGTCCTCACAAACCATTGCCGCAAACCACAGCTGTGTTTAGCTGGAAGAAATGTCGCCCAATGACCCATCCTCATGCAGAAAGGGGAGAACTCCCTGCAAAAATTGGCAACACATGCAATGTACTGACAAACCGGATTATCCTTGGCTTCTGTCGCACTGGAGGGTTTATATGCTTTCCGTGTGGCCGCATGACAATGAGCATCTTGAAAAACACCGACACACCACCAAAACAACAGCGCAGGACAGTCCCTGTCAACTTTCTTGATGCGCTCGTCCCAGTCTTCCACATAGCATGTCTTGAACCGCTCTGGATTAGGGAAAACGCGGAGTACCTCGCAGGCCAAGGGCACCAAATGAATCCAAATGACACGCATAACTCTTCCGGTTCTTGCGGCAACTCCAACTTCTGAAAGGTCATTTCAATCATTTCCCTAACACCAGAGGCAAATTCTATAACTTGTAGTAGCATCCTTGCTCCTAGTAGTAGGGCCAGGAGCCCGTAGTAGCTTCTTGCTCCTAGTAGCGATGCCAGGAGCCCCTAGTGGCGTCCTTGCTCCTCGCACTTCTGTCGTTGGCCAACAGTATCGACTCAAAAGGGTCTTTCCGTCTTCCCGACTCGTTCCCTCGCTGCCCACGGTATCGATGGGGATCGTCATCGGCTCCATGATCCGCACCCACTCCTCGCTCAGCGACGGTTGTTTCTTCGTCGCTGGAAGCGAAGCGAAGGGACTTGGATGTCCTTCACAGCGTCCTTGTTCCTAGTAGCGATGGCCTCCAACTTAATAGCGACGGCCTCCACCTAGTAGCTTCCTTCCTACTGATAGGACACCTGGCTTTCCTGATGAACACGGAGATGGTACTCAACCAGTACCCTTGGTGAAATTGGTTGGTGAATAATCCACTAAATCCATGCTAAGTCACTGAACCGATTTGCAAAGGTATGGATAGAAGCCATTCATTGTTTGTTAAACGGATAGAAGGTGGGCTCATGGTTTTTCTGCGGATCATTGCCAGTTCTATGATGTTCTATGTGTCTTCCTTTTGCCTTTGTATCCCTCTTTTGCTGATGCATCCCTTCAAGTTGACCACATCCTAGTGTGTTTCACATTGCTAGCAGGTTGGAGGCCATCGCTATTCGGATGCATGTTCGTGTCCTTAAGCTCCATGTCATCGTAGTACCACACAGCGCCTCAGCACAGGAAATGGGCCCAACTTGCAAAGCAATTTCCTCGGATTGGTGTTGAAGATCCCATCTCGACTGGAAAAGTGGTGAGTCTTTCACGACTGGAGAAGATGCAAGAGGCGGTTCTTGATCGAACAAGCAGCGATTACACTCCCCATCTCCTGCTTCGCACAGTGAAGATGTCCTACACCACGTCAAACCTACTGTGAGCCGACCCTTTTGTAGATAGAATAGCCCCTCCATCATGGTGTATGTTGGCATATGTTGACATGTTGACATGTGCATCTTTCCACCCTGACCCCTGTTGGCAATGCAGGCGTGCACGATGTTTGCCGATGGAACCCTTGGGTTCGATCTTGATTCCTTTGATTGGATTCCATTTAGGACCATCCAATGGGTGTCCAACGGAATCAACGGAAGCCCACAAGTCCTGTAGGGTGGTCGATTGGAGACCCCTTGGATGGTCCAGGTATGTATATATAGTTGTAATATAAAAGGTGTATGACATATCTAGTGACTCTAGTGTCTCTCACCAATCAACAGTGCAGGATCTATTCCATCAACAGCATTCCTCAATAGAGAAGATCTCTTCTTGCATGCCTTCCGGTGAAAAGAGATTTCAGCAAAGCACCTATAGGTCCCGCAGTGCTCACGTGTTCAGGTCCCTGACCGAGCTCCACCAGTTCGGAGGCTTCTTCGGGAGTGATGTCCATATGTTCGGCCACGATGACGTTCACGGCCTGTGAGACCAGGACGAACCAGCTTGAACCGATTTGACATTTATCTGATAAATTGTATATGTTGGATCAATGAACATAATCAGTTACCAAAGAGCTTTGTTGAAAGGAATTCACCCAGTGTTGGAATGGGGACAGCAAGGCTCGTATTGGCAGGAACCAGCAAATTGCATCGATGAACTCGAATGTTACCTTGCCTGGGTGTGAGTACACTTTTACAGGCTCCTGACTCAGTCCTGAACTGGTGCTCGAGAAGCTGAGGTGGTAGATTATCTTCTAAATTCAATTTCTGCACTACCTCTAGTTCATTCGCCACACACACACATGTTCCCTTGCCTGGCCTCTTCATTGGGACCATCCCACCTGGGAGAATAAACTGACAAATAATTAAGAATTGTCTGTTGAGTTACTACGAGTATATAATAGTCATGGCCTCCAACCAAATAGCGATGGCCTCCAACCTAGTAGCGATGGGCCTCCAATCTAATAGCGGCGGCCTCCAACCTAATAGCAACGGCCTCCAACTCAATAGCGATGGCCTCCAACCTAATAGCGATGGCCTCCAACCTAGTAGCGATGGCCTCCAACCTAATAGCGATGGCCTCCAACCTAATAGCGATGGCCTCCAACCTAGTAGCGATGGGCCTCCAATCCAATAGCGGTGGCCTCCAACCTAATAGCGACGGCCTCCAGGACTCCAACTCAATAGCGATGGCCTCCAACCTAGTAGCGATGGCCTCCAACCTAATGGCGATGGTCAACATCACTTACGATCAACTTTGCTTGCAAGCTATATACCGGCCGATTATTACGGATTGGTATGTCATGCGGAAAAGATCTGACAAGAAGCTCCTCCCTTCGAGTGATCGGAATGAACCGCTACAGTTAATTATAGATGTTATTAGTTATTTCCATTCAATTTCCAAAAAAAGATGGGATTGCTACAATGCTCTGCTAGAACATGCGCAATGAAAAGTCTCAGCTTTGTGAAAACCGTCTTCGGATGAACAAAAGCTTCACAAAACGAGGACTCTGGCACTTCAAAACTGTTTACTGTGGCCACGCAGGGTGGACCAAACCCCAAGCACAACGCGAGGTGCAAAACTCGAAACTGCGAAGAATGGTTGCTGGTTGCTTCAGAGTACATCCAATTCTGGGTGTGTATTTGTCTTTTGCCACCTGTAAAGAGTCTTGTTGTTCAACTTCCCCGGGATTCCCCGCAACTAGACTGTTGATATTTGTAGTACATGATCCGCCGTCGTGGAAACAAACCAGTCTTGCAAGGAGGAGACCCCCTGCAAAAGGTCACACACTGTCCTTTTTGGGGTCCTTTTTGGCCTCTCATCCCTCCAAGTCAGGCCTCTCCCGGATCTCGATGTACGCCGAGTGCGCCGGGCCGGTCCCCAGGTCGTCGCCAATGCGACGGCGGCCACGCGCCTCAGCCGTCTGGTCCACGGAGCGATCCCGTCCGTCGAACGAGGTCCGTTGCGCCTGGTTGGCGCGCTCCGCCGCTGTCTGGCGGGCATCGTGAGTCCACGTTTTGGCCACCAGCTCCTCGGAAAGCAAGCAACACATCTGGTGAGCTGTGGGGAGAGAGATCTGATAAATCACCATGGTCAGTAAACCGAAGAGCTACCATGAATTGGTGTTTTTCCGCCACAAAAAAAACGCATCCGCAGGTTCCGCACCTTCTCACCCGCAGGAGCCAAAGCAAAGGAACCTGTTGCCGCAGCTATCGGTTTTGCTGCAATTAACTGGGTTCAATTGCATGATCAAATTGTCAAGCGATGAAAACAGACTCAACACGATCTGTAGCCATGACCATGCAAGACTGCAAGACTATGTTTACAATGGATCAATAAGGGATCGAAGATTCAGTGCTTTCGCCAAGCAGCTCCACGGATTGTGCCCAAAATCCCTGATGTGATCTTCTACGTCCTCAGCAGTGCAGCATGTATACCAACGGGCTGGGAGCAATCAGCCAATTTTCCTGATGAACTAACTCTTTTCCCTCTCCTTTAGTGCCTTGACACTTGAACAAACTAAGTCTCAAACCCATTCGTGCCGCTTTACGCTCTTTGGGCGAATGGTGCGTTTTCCCTGCCCGCTTGGCCAACTCCAGCATAATATGACTCGCACACATGGTCGCAACACAAGGTCCCAGCAAACTTGAGATGGCCTGGGCAGCCCTGTGCCACACAAATACTAAATACTAAGACTAAGAATATACATGCGCTGATGGAGTGCCGTAAAATGTGCGAGGTGGTGATGCGTCGCGTCGCAAAAAAGTAACACACATTGACACTCCCAACCAACCTAGCTACTAGTAGCGTCCTTGCGACTAGTAGCGACGGCTCCAGCCTAGTAGCTTCTTGCTGCACTTGTTGATGTAAAAAACATACTCTATGGTGATTTGTAACGTGGTGGCACACTTGGCCCGGAAGTGTAGCATGGTGCGTCTGTGCCCGCAGTCATGAGGCATGAGGATGGCTGTGGGGCCCACAGCGTTGTGCCGGCCAACCCGCCCCTGATCAACACCTGGGGACGACCGTGTAAATGTCACGCCGCGATTTGCCGCAATTTCTCGAGGGTCAGCTGGCCGAGGTGGGAGGAGAGCATATTGTGTCCGCAGGATCAGTCGCCATTTACCAGGACATTGTGTTCCAGGCTGGTCAAGAAAATCACTGGGCATCAATTAGATGGGCCCACAGACTGAGCAGGGCGTTGTCAGCAGCTGAGAGAAGTGGGTCCTAAAGGTGAAGCTGGCTGAACTGATGAGCCCTCGCTGCTTATTACGACCCCGAGCTGGAGTTGACAGCTGCAGGTAATCCACCTGTCCAAGCCACAACCAACAAAATCCGGGGAACAGGCACGGCGGCATAGCCTCATCTCTATCATCGAAATGAAGTCACCCTTGGCGACTGCGGCCTCTTCAGGCGTGGCATTGGAAGGCGTGACGCGGCGTGGTCCGATCGCCAGCGGCGCGGTTCGCCTCGATGCACCGTGTCCACAGGTTCATTATAGGGCTTGCTTTGGCAGGGCCGAAGGCGGGCACATGTAAGTCTGCCAGTGGTAAACTTTTGTCGAAGCGCTTTCATCTCATACCAATAGAATGCGATCTCAGCTCCTAAATAGGTGTGAACGCCAACGAGCATAATCAGCATGGGCGTGAAAACACCACACGGGACAACGTAGAACTGCTGACCCCTGACCGAAAACTTGCTGCCTGATCCTCTTGACTCTGAAGCCAGTTTCTTGAGATTGATGTGCAAGTTGAAGGCAATCGGACAAGAACATAATAAGATGAGTTTGTACACTTAGAAGGTCTTCATGGGAATTGAGCAACCATTTGCAAAGTCCGCATTGCTTACCAGGTGCTGAAGGGTCCAATCTCCCAAAATGTGCAAAATCACTGTCTAAAGCATCTATATTAATACTAAGACCAATGAAAAACGTGAAAAACCCACACACATAAAAAAAATAAACACAGACTAGCCTGACATCCTTGACGCACTCCCGGACTGGTCCTAATGAGAGTAGTGGCTGCAAAGTGGGTGAACTGATGCGATATGACAGTTGTGGCACCAAACTAAAGGCGGCTGGAGACAGCCTCGTGCCAAGGCATTCACTAGCTGTCTTGGGAAGCCCAAAGCGACAGGTGCACGGTGCACCGCGTTGTGGTGCACCATGGAGAGGTGCACCTCACGGCACGGTCAGAGAATATCAACGACTTGACCATCAGCATATATCTATGGTGGAGTTGGAGCTGGCAGGTAGGCCATCAGTAGATAGCGAACAAGACTTGGTAAATGGCAGCCATGATCAGGACATGTTTCCCCATCAGCACTATCGATCGCAAGTCTGGCAAACACAACAGGCACGGACCAAACAAACGACTACCTGACACATCACCTTCCCTTGTGGTGGGGTCTTTACAGCACGTTTGGCCTGGCCACATAGCTGGCTTCATTTAACCTTTCAGGAACAGCGTTCCATGACAACAGAGTGAATGACCAAAAAGCTTCAGAAGGATTGACAAACAAACCACGACTGAACTTGAATGCTCGCGTCCTTGCGAAGGTCATTATGGGAGGTGGACTGTTCAGCCTGAGAGGGTCAACGCTGTTAATGGAGACGAAGCTGAGGCCTCAGGTGGCCTTGTCATAGTGAAACCAAGCAATAAACAAGAGCAGTGGAGTAGAATACTGCAAGTTGCGATAGGCGCGACAATGTCGCCACATTCGAGAAGCAAATCGACAGACATTGTGGGGTGAGAAGGGATTGGAATGCATTGCACATCGACATTGGAGCTTCGTTTGCAATGACGGTGCGACACTTGTGTTAAAAGCCTGGTAGAAACCATGCTGTAATAAGCGAGTCAGGACTTTAAAGCGATCACAAAGCTGGTTTCAGGTGTATATACTGCTTGGTGTGTCAGCAGCCTCTGCGCTGACGCTAAGACTTAAGGGGCAACTTCAAAAGGAGGCAATGTGTACCCACGTTTAGCAGCGCCGTCCATCTGAGGTCCTCGAACAAGACGAAGTCAATGGTGGTGCTTCCAAAGAAGCCTGGTCGATGCTCCTATTGGTGCACCTTGCTCAACCGGTAATTATATGCTAAGAAGCTCCTTCAGCTCCCAACGATCTGAATGCAATGCCGATGCATCATGTGAACGTTGGCATGTGCTGTGCAATTGAAATTCCCCCTACAACATCCTACAAGTAAAGAGATTGTAAATAGGACAATGTATGAATGAAGCGTCCGACGTTTGCCAAAGAGTGGCATGATCATGCAACTGTATTTGGATTTAGTGGCGAAGGGCTCAGATACATTGAGCAAGCCAAGGGTGAGCTTGGAATGCTGACAGCCTTGGTGCGTCTAAGCAGAGACTTTGGTGAGGGCCTCCATGTGAAGGTGAAGATAGCCACTTGGCAGTCCAGCGTCAAAGGACCATCGTGCCTCTCCGTCACGATCCATCACAATCACCATGTCGGAGTCCAAAGGGATTCCGTCACATGGGAGCCATCCAACTGCAGTTGGGCCCCTGTCAGGCCTCCAAAGTTCCACGGACAGACTCAACCACGAGCGACCGCCTGTTGGGGTGGCTTTTCGCGCGACCACCTGGGCCGGCTTTGGGTCGGTCCCTTCCCTTCATCGGCCTGGGACCGTTCCCAAGTCCCAAGGCGATCCCAAAAGGAAAACCAAGGCGATCCCAATGAGTCGACTTGCACTGGGGAAGTTGGGACTGGCGTTCGCTGGAGGTGTGCCAAGGAAGACGGTCAAGCCAAGCAGGGCCCCTAGCAAGGGAGTGGTACTGCCTCATGCAGGGCTCCTTCGTAAGGAGCACAGCAAAAAGGCCGGAGTGAAGAGTGGCAAGTTGTGATGTCGTGCAAATTGCAATTGTGGCGAAGTGTATATAGTGTGGTGATTTGTGATGTGGTGAAATGTAGTGCAGTCAGTACGGTCTGGTGCTTTAGACCTCTTGTGACATTTCTCTAAGTCCAGAAATCTCTGCTTTTTGATACCATTCTCTACCAACCTCCACTGTTCGATACTTTTTTCGTAGTAATTAGTCCTTTCTTGAATACTGGTTGCTGACAAGTTCTACTTGTTGGTACTTTGCGCTGGAATCTCTACTTTCTACGTTCGTACGCACGCGTGCACACAAACACACATACACGGAAAGTCCACTTGTGCACACAGCCAACCGACAAACAAAATCCATGGAACTTTCTGTGGGAACATCCTTTAGCGACAGCCTTGCTCTAGCCATGGCCTTCCATCTCCTCTTCCATTGAAGAACAAAGAACATGTCAATTGGCGATGAACATTTTATGAATTGAAGGTATTAAGGACATTCCTGCTTAACGACATTTCTCCCCTTTCTTTCTGAACATTTTATGAACATTTCTGCGTAGCCACGCCATCCGGCCACTCACTTTCAAAGTAAATTCCAACTGGGACCAGGTCTGCTCAATCTGGTTGCCCAACAATGCTCATCGGTCATTCAATGCTTTAATACCTCAACCCCCTGGTCTGACACCAAAAATCATATCATCAAACTTTAACTGGTTGGTTGTTTGGTTGTTGCAGCTGTTCCCCCGAACCAGCTCATGGGTTTACATACTACTTGCAACTATGCGGGAAGCCCTTCCAAATCGAACCCCTCTCAGCCGCCGCCACCGCCTTGGGCCTCATTCTTGGCATGACCTGTGCCGCAGAATAGACAAACATGAGGAAAAGTGGTGGGTAAGTTGGATCTTTGCACCACAAGTTCAGGGGTTGAGATGCCACAACATCTGGACATGTGACAGCTCCACATGTGAGACATGCTAAAGGTGTCAAAGGCACCAAAGGCAAAGCTAAGAGATGTCCGGTTTGTCTTGCAAAGCTGTGATTTGAATGAAACTCTTGAGCCTCTGTACATAATGTGTTTTTAGGTGAACATGTGGAAACCCTTGTTGATCTGAAAACAACAAGGATTCCTCGATAACGGATGTTCACCTGGTTCACCTACCATGGTTTGCAGGGGTACTCCGCTTGCGGACACTGTCAAATCCTCTCCGCTCTTTACGGCTCCTTGGTCTATGACTCTATGACCAAGAACAGAAAGGCGTTGGTACACCAAAGGACATCGAGCTACAAACCTTCCCGAACCGGAAGCCTTCATTGGAAACCTTGCCGACGAGCCCGAAGGTCGCACCAACCACCAACCGAAGTGAGACCGAATCACCACGACACTATGTATGGCACATTGCCAGGATAAGCTCATAAGCTCGGATTCATTTTTTAAAAATGTTACAACATGCGAAGTGTCCCAAGGATCCTGCGATGTTCTCCCAAGCCGGATTCTTACGCGCACACGTTGATTGAACATTCTTCGCTGATGGAGTCATTCCATCTCGGTATGGGATGGAATGTGCGACACCGGTTCCAAAGCTGTTGTCTGCGCAGGTCGATCATTAATCATGGTCCGGTGGCTTGCTGTTAGATTGTGACAGGCATCATTGTATCTGCGAGTTCCTTGGCGTTGCGCACAACAGGTGGCGACGATACACCAGTATTTATGTTTTACATGAAAGCCCATTTGCAATAAACTGTTGGCATCATATTCTATACCGAGGATCAGCTTTTGTTTGGAACAAAATTCGATATGGTGAATCATTGTGCGCCAGCACGCGCGTCTGCATGCATCTGAATGGATGTTCGAGGCGAGGGGGAGTATGGCCATTAAAAAATGATTTCGTGGAAAACTCTCAACTGTCCAGGGGGGCAATTGGATTTTTATCTGAGCACAAATCTGGATTGCTGTTGCCAATTCTGTCCAAGTTATACCAAAGTCCTCTTGCAGAAATGGCTGGTCCTCAGGATGCCATTACAAGTGTTTCATGCAATCTAGACCTTAAAACTAAGGTTCCTGCCCCACGAGCATGTCAAATTTCGCAAGTCAAGGCTGTTCAGTTCAAAACAAATCATAACTTTTGAGATGGGTGAACTTGAAACAAAAACCATAATCAATCCGAACTCCTGCTTCAGTGCAATCCTCGTGTCTTGGTTTTATGTCGCAGGGTGCATGGTGCTCCAGAGCTTCCATATGGCTCCATTTTATTAACGGCCAATCTCAGTTTGACAAGTAGGCCAAAATTAAGAATCTATGCGACAGGTTTAAGTTTTTAGAAAACCACAAAGACACACAAACAAACAAACAAACAAGCACACACACATTATTTGCGTGAACGCACATGTCATGCTGCCACCAGGTTCAACATAAACAGGGATGCCAGCCGCGCCGAGCCAACCACTATCCAAACATCAAGTGTGTGAATCTGACGAACATCCAGAGTTTATGTCTAGTCAAGATTCTGTCAATCGCCCTTCTGTCAATCGCCCTTGGTTTCCACAAAGTTATGATTCTTAAACATGTTATAGTTTCCCCAAAAAAGAATCATAACTGGTGACACAGCCCACCAAAAAGATTGATACCAAAACAGTGTTATAGTTCCTAACAACAAAGAACAATAACTGGCAGCACTGGCTACCAAAAGTTATGATTCCCAAAAAAGTTATAGTTCCAAAAAAAAGAACCATAGCTGGCTGCACTGGCTACCAGAAAGTTATGATTCCAAAATATTCCAAACAAAAAAGTTATGATTCCAAAAAAAGTTATAGTTCCAAAAAAGAAGCATAACTTATGATTATTGTTTTTCAAAAAAATGCATAGCTTAAATCTAACAAAAAGCCTTCAAAATCAATTGTTTTTGCTAGTTTTGAGCTGTGTTTTTGTGAAAAACCTAGATTTACAGAGCCCCAAACTAGCAAACACCTTTGATTTTGAACGGTTTTTGATCGTTTTTGGCTATGCATTTTTTTGAAAAAACAATCATAAGTTATGGTTCCTCTTTGGAACTATAACTTCTTTTGGAATCATAACTTTTTGGTAGCCAGTGCAACCAGTTATGTAAAAAAAACTATAACTTGTTTTTGGAATCATAACTCTTTGGTAGCCAGCGCTGCCAGTTATGGTTATTATTCTTGGAACTACAACTTTTTTGGGAATCATAACTTGTTGGTAGCCAGCGCTGCCAGGTATGGTTCTTTTTTGAATTAAAACTTTTTTAGAATAATAGCTTTTGTTTTGAGTTTACAATTTTTTTGTAGCCAGCGCTGCCAGTTATGGTCCTTTTTTTAGTTATAACCTTTTTGGAATGATAGCTGATGTTTTCCAATGGCAAGAAGCAAAAGACTTCAGCTTCCAAGTGAAAGGCCTTGCCTTTCAAACCTTTGTTGTTTGCGTGGTGTAGGGCAAGATGCTTGAGCGAAGCGATTGTCACCCAACAAAGCCACGGAGCTGATGATAGACTGAAGGCAGAAGTCGCTAGTCACAGGAGAAAAAAGAGACAAGCTGGCTCACAGACTCACAGATGGCCGTGCGCCATGCGCAGTTTGATGAACCCAGGGTTTGCTTGATTGGTATGTTTGCATTTTCCTGCAAGTTCCTAGTATTTGTACAACGTTTCCTGAGTCCGAACTTCTGGATTCACCTTGCTGGTATCTTTCTGCGGGTTTGTAGGTTTTGCTTTTTGGTGCCTTTTCCAAAAACTTATAAATAACTTTCTAACATAACTTTTGACTATAAACCCTGACCTGTGAAATTCTACACACGAGCACCCTTTGTGTATGAACGGTGTGGGT
This sequence comes from Durusdinium trenchii, assembly GCA_963970005.1. Lineage (NCBI taxonomy): Eukaryota > Dinophyceae > Suessiales > Symbiodiniaceae > Durusdinium > Durusdinium trenchii. The sequence goes on along the minus strand of CAXAMN010022984.1, from coordinate 540,568 downwards.
CCGAAAGTTCCAGGAGTGTACAGGCATCGCGCATTGGGCATCCAGTTTACGTACTAACTAATTGAAATCTAATTGATATTCCGCAATGTGTTTATATAAGCGCTTGTTGTGTCACTTCGGCTGCCGGTTTGTTGTCGCCGCAAACTTTGGATGTTTGCGATTTGTGGCACGACAGTAAACTGCTGCTGGCTATGCTTCAAGCAGCTCTTGAGGTCTGCAAGGAAGGCAGGGTAGTCGGTTTCTCTAGCGTCAAGTGCCGCAATATTGGAATATCTGTTCTCCAAGGATGTTGCATAGGTCACTCTAGCCTCAGCCAGTTCCCGATGCGGTTGAACTTTGTGAATTGTTAACATGTTCCGATTCCGATTCCATGATTTTTGCGTTCAATGAGGTATGTGCATCTTCGATAAATCTGCGTCTATACAAGCCACCACATCATGTGTATATTGGGAGTCAGTATAGAGTGCATGAGGAGCCCAAACAATTGCTGCAAGCTAATGCAAGCTCACTTCTATCCACTGTCTGTGTTGAATGAATGGGTCTGGGTCTGCAGCTGCTTCATTGTTCTTGGGGTATGCAACTACACCCGTGCCGCTTGCTTGGCAACATGTTGAGTTGGTTCATCGCATGTCAATGTACCATCTGAATGTAACCGGCGTGAGTGGGTATTTGATTTGGTTTGTCTTTGGATGTAGGTCACGGTGTCTGTGCTGGAATGTAGGGCAGTGTAGGATAGTGTAGGTGTGTGTCGATCTCACAAGGTTACTCAGATTCAATCGTCGTTGTCACGTACTCTTCAGGAAATTAATCACGTAGGCTAAATGTGATCTTCCACAGGTAGTTTGTACAACGTTTTTGCGTCTCGGAATCGGTGTGGCCGGTACGCCGGACTAGTGCCCAATCCCACACTGCTCTTAACTTATATAGTGTTTGTTTGTATATATCAAAAGTCCTGGTTAACATGTTGGTCTATGTGGGCAGGGCCACCAGGGCCTGCCACAACAGTATTGTTCCACTCCATCCTACACGCTGTCGAAAATGAACAAATTGTTTCCAATATAAGTGGGTAATATATGGTAAAATGGAGTGCATGGTAACCATGGCGCAAATGTGTTTCTAAGCACTTGTAGATGTCTGAGCCCGACCATCTGTAACTCAGCACCATAATTAAAGAGCAGGCCAAATGAACATGCCAATTTGCATCTTTCTACTTTGTCCCCTGAATCCACAGGTAGGCTTCTCAAATAGTACGCTTACAGGCCTTTTCGATTTTGGTCAGGTACCCCGTATAGTTTGTGTTCAGTGAGCTGTTTTCACGCAGTGAATGGCAGCGGTGGCCCTCGGGGCAGTGGCTATGACTCCGTCTCTGAGTAGTCCCACCCAGTCTTCTCGGAGCTCATCTTCAGGAAGCACTCGGTCCAGCTCCATCTTGGGACGAGCCTCAGCTCAGGGCGCTGCCAACTGGCCAAGGGGTGGAAGAGGGTAAGAGGGAAAACTCTTTGATGTTGTATATAGTTGTGTAAACACGTGTATAAACCCCTAATTTACTCACCTGAGTCACTTGATGTTATATCTGGTGACTCCTTCTTTGGGTACTTGCCCAAACACCTACTTGCAATCTCAGCTTGCAAAGCAAAGACATCTCTGTGATGAGCTGCCTGGAGGTCTGAAGTTTCATCTTCCTCCTGGAAAATCAAACAATTCCACATCTTCCACTCTTCTGGGTCGCCAAAAAGGAAGTACGACTTCTCGAACAATGACGCTTTTTGCGTCGCTACCATTTTTCTGGGCCTTGTGAATGCTGTGCCATTTGGTGCCACTACCCCAGTCCTCATCCTCAATGTCTTCAACATCCTCCTCAGCATCCTCTACTGCGGTCGTGTTCGTCTCTTGATGAGCTGCTTTCGCCGGCGCCAGCTGTGTCCGAGAGCTTCTGTGGCCTCAGGAAGGCATGCCCAATGAAGGTTTTTCACTTGATTCAATGGGATTCATTGAATGATGCAGAAATATTACATGAACATGGATGCAATCATTGAAGTCTAATGGACATGACCAACAATGACATGTCATTTCCTCTTCCACCTTGGTTCTGATTTTACGTAGAATAGAAGAGGTACCAGTGAGAGTGACTGGCTGTTGCGGCTGCAAATTTTGCAGAACAGGACGGACATTCCCTCATCTTAGCGCAAAGCTTGAATGTTTTTCCCCATGCCTGACAATGGCAAGGAGGAAGTTGCTGCGGTCGTTGACACATCGCACATGCATTTGGATGGCTATATGATTCCGTCAGAATCGGAGCTTACGGTTCACTGGAGCTTTGAGTCCACAAGTCTCGGTGAGTTTTGGCTGTTTGGAACACGTTCAGATCGTTCGATCACGTTTTGCCCGGTTTTTGGGGGGTCCATGAGGTACCCCACTCTATGCTGTACTCTATGGGGTACTCCATGATGACCCCAACTTCATTGGAGTTGAAACCAGATCAACTCCCAACCATACCAGTCGATGGAAGCACTGCACCTTCGAGCAAAGGAGCGGCGGGAGCGCCCCACCATCGTGGCTGCCTGGAGGGACGCAGTCAACAAACATGTTGACAAAGGAAAAACGACATGGGGAAAACACAAAAACACAACAACTTTCAAGATGCTAGAAACAAGGGAAAACCGACAAGTCGGTTCATTCGAAGACGGTGAAATCACCTGCTTTTCACACGTGTTCACCAGTCTTGGAATGGATTGTTGATTTGGGGTCGGAGATTTTGTTCAGCTAAAGCAAAAGTCCAAGACTGCCAAGCAAAGAGGTCCTCCCGTGCTTTTGGCAAAGCTCGTGCTACAGGCAAACAACAGCTCAAGAAAATGTATTGAATATATATTGTTTGACAGCCCCCTAACGAGAAAGCACACAATCTTCTGGACCCTTCAATATGCCACTTGGAGAACACGGGTATGGGTGTACAATTCAGAAGGAATCAAGTCCAACATGCTGTCTAGTCAGTTTTTCTTTGAAAAAGTGCTCAGTGCTCCTGAAATCTCCTGAATAGGCACTAGGGATTCAAAGGGCAAGGGATTCCATTTCAATTGTCCAGCTTGAGACCCTTCTCATCCCTTGTCTATCGCTTGGAGTGTCCCATTAAAGAGACCGAGCTATGTTGACCGCCGTTGCCAAACCCCACCGTGAGGCCAAACAGCACGGACTGGCTCCGCCCCGGTCGAACATGGCGCGCAGGATGTGCCCATCCTGCAAGCCGGTCATATACCTATCATCCCAAAAAAGATGAAGAACCACACCGTTCCCAAAATGGGGCTGTAAAAAACCTGACAGGAAGATTAATATGGACCTATTGCGAGCGATTTTTTCCGGTGTCAAACCCCAAATTTCTGGCTGACCCATGCTAACCCACTGATGAAAAAAACAACACAACCACCTTCGGCAGTCTGGGTTTGGGTCTAAAAACATACTCAAGTGCTTTTGAATCCCGAGGCTAGTAGTTCTCTGCAAGATTGGTCTTCCAACGGTTTTTGAGCGTCGTTTACATCAGTGAGTCGAGTCTATGTTGCACTTTCCAAGTTCACATGTTCCTGTGGCAAACAAGTGAATTGCGTCGGTCTCTGTGCAGTTGTCTTCAAAAGAATTGGAAAATATCCGTGCAAGAGACCCCAAACAGTGTGTGTGTGTAAGGTCTAGAGTTGTTTTCTTGTGGATTGGCTGGGTTTCTGTGCTGAGTGGGACGATTCAAGTGCACTCACTGTTCACATGAATTTCTCAATGATCGGTGAGAGTGCGAGTGAGAAAGTGAGTGTGAGTGAGCGAGGAGTGAGAGAAAGAGAGAGGTGAGTGTGAGTGTGAGTATGAATTGTGAGTGTGAGTGAGTGTGAATGTGAGTGTGAGTGAGTGTGAGAGTGAGTGTGAGTGAGAGTGAGAGTGAGCGTGTGTGAGTGAGAGTGAGAGTGAGAGAGTGAGAGTGAGAGAGCGAGTGTGAGAGTGAGTGAGAGTGTGTGTGAGTTAAGAGTGTGTGTGTGAGTGAGTGAGTGAGTGAGTGAGTGAGTGTGTGGGTGAGTGGGTGAGTGGGTGAGTGGGTGAGTGGGTGAGTGGGAGAGTGGGAGAGTGGGAGAGTGAGTGAGTGAGTGAGTGGGTGGGTGTAAGAGGGAAGAATATACCCTATGTGCCGCGCAGTCTGCCTTGAGATAATTTAAGCTAACATAGTTATATATATATATATTAGTAATTATATACTATATCAAAAATACAGTATATCTAAAAAATAGATATAAAAGATTGCGATTTAAATTTTTTATTTTTTTTGGAGCCTTGAAAAATTTAAAAAATTTAAAAAATATAAAAGATTGCGATTTAATTTTTTTTAATTTTCTAAATTTTTCGGAGCCTTGAACAATTTTAACAATTAAAAAATATAAAAGATTTCGATTTATATTTTTTAAATTTTTTAGTTTTTTT
>CAXAMN010022984.1:471488-531116 GCA_963970005.1 Durusdinium trenchii | reverse complement strand
CTGAAAACCTGTCCACCTTTACCTTGACCATACTCTCTATGAACTTCTGAGCTTTGACATTTCCTGTCCTTACAGTGTTTGGTACCACTATTGGATAGTATCTGCGCCCATCATTTAAAAAAACTGTTTTGCTTTGCACCTGACCTATTCTCAGTTGAAAAAAGCATTTATTTGACAACATACAGCTTTCTGTTGGCTAACACTTTTTCTCTGAAGGTTTTGGTGAGCGTGTCTGAGAACTTTTTGAGTGCCTCTGGACTAATTTTTTGTCTAATTCTCCTGTTTACTACTGCCCTCGTTCTTCCTGCTACCGCCTGTTCTGTTGCCTTTTTTACTTTCTCTCTTTCACCTATTGGTACCGCATCTGGATATTTTTTCTTGCTTTGTCAAAGGCGTTCACTCCCTTCTTTAGGTTCTTGTCATTGGTTGCAGTGACACCTTTTGTCAATTTTTCAGCAGTGCCATGTTGGACAATCTTCCTGTCCTCATAAAGGTCAATAACAGTATTGATTTTTTGCAGTGTAGCAGTCTCAACCCTGCCTCTTTTCCTGTCTCTTATGTTCCTTAAACTGGTAATATGTTTTTCTATAGATATTTTTTGTCATATAATACTTGATATTAAGATATAATAAGTTTAAAGCTTTAAAACAAAAACCATGTAATGTTATAAACTATATATTATTTAGTATCGCTTAAATAGAATATATATATAAAGACATATTAACTATATATATTAAGATATAATGACTACTCAATTAAACATTGAAGACCGGACCTAACACTGGATGAAATTAAAGTGCAGATGTCAATCTTTCAGGCGCTTTACCAAAAGAAAAGGAGAAGAGAAGACCCTGAATATGCACAAAAGTTGAGGGACAGAGACCGCCTCAGACAACAAAAGAAGAGAGAAGAACTGGGTGTTCCAAAAAGGATACCTGTCACCAACAGTGAAACGATGCAAATACTGATGGTGGTTCCAAAATGATGTTACTATTAAAAAATATTAACTTATTTGTTATTTTTATTTGTTGGATATGCTGAACCAGAAGCAGCAGCGCCACTACTTCTTCAACTTGATGAGCTTGATGATGTAGGTATTGGTAAATCTGTTGGATGTGCCACCATGGGTGGATTGTGTGATGAACTGCTTGATGAAACATTTACTACTGAATGTGGTGGAGAACTATGGACACTCACTGCAGGTGAAGAATGCACGCTTATAACTTCCTCTTCATTATCATTGTCATTTTCCCCTGCTTGTGTCAAATAATCAATCGCTGACAATAAAGCACTGCCACCCATCATAGCTGTATTTCCTGCTACTTCTGCCAATCTAAAACCCATCTTTAATTTCCCTCTATGTCTTTTGAAACATCACCTATTGCCTTCACTGTCACTCCTACTACTGCTAGGGTTTTCAATCATTTTTGTAAAAGCTTCTACCATCTTATCACTTCTTGATGGCTCTAAACTTTTGAAGTTCTTTGAACTCATCTTCACAATATAGTTTCCTATTATCCGGTTTAATTCATCTCCTGTTTCAGTCTCTTTGTCAAACGTAATTTTCTTCTCGGTTTGCGTTTGTTTGTTCTCTATCTCTGGGAATTGTGTTGCCTCATCTTCAGATTCTATCTCATTACTTCGTTCTCTTCTTTCTGTTGGCTTATTTAAAAATAATGTAAGTATTCATCATCATCCATTATATGTGTTTCTTCAGTCTATTCTTTACTAAAATCATGATTAATAATAATTAGATTTTATTCTTAATTATGCCATTTCACTTCCCCTTGCGCTGTGTCTGTTTCTGTATTCTTTAATTTTGCTTTTCAATAGTTCTGATTCAATTATTCTTTCCCATACACCGGTTTGCATCATATCAACATCTACATAATATTGCTTTGTTGTTTTGCCTCCTCCTTTGCCTTTTGCTCTTGTTGGTAGTTCATTCTCTGGGTCATCTACATCAAAGCCTCTCAAAAACAATTGAAATTTCAATGCTTCTGCGCTCATAGTTCCTACATTTAATCTATAGCTAATGGTTCTTAATACTGCTTGTTTGGGTTCAGGGGCTTCGCGTTCTTCTCTTGCTGTCATCATTTCTACTTCATCTTCTGCTTGTGGGTTGTCTTGTGTGAAGTCAATTGCTAATTGTGGCACCGGTGGAGCCATTGGCGTTCCTACTCTGCTACTTGTTCTACTCAATCCACCAAATATCATATCAATAACAGGTGTGGCGCTTCTACTTAATAGACTTTGGTGTGCTTGTCCTTGTTGTTCTCTCTCCTGTGCCATTCTGGCTCTTTCTTGTAGTTGTGCTTGAATGGATGCATTAGTAACATTGTCATCTCTTGGCGTCTCTGCTTCTATTGGGGTTGTGTCTCTACTCTGTTGCCTCATCCTTTCAACATGAACTGTTCCACCTCTTAAATTGTGTCTCAATAATAGTTATCTCATCTGTCTCTCTTGTATTCTGTTTTGTTGTTCCTTCAATACTTCAAATGCCAGGACTTGCTTTAAAAAATGTAGCCCTTCTGTCTGGAAGACTTCCAGTTAATTTTTCATTTTCTCCTATCAACCCTGCTATTTCATCATATGTTGGTCGCCTCTTCAATTCATATTTTGAATAAGGATTTATCATTTCCAATGCCATAGTTGCCATATATTAATATTTTAGGTAAACATGTTAATATATTTATGCAAAAAATAGGCCTTTAGGTTGCTTAATGCTGTGTTCTTTTGTGTTGTGCGGTAGGTTGTCTCTTTGGACTTCACCTCTCAACCTGTCCAGTTCATTTTGATAGTTTGACCTAGCATTTGCTTATATCATGTCCTTTCTTAATGCTACCATGCCATCTGTTGCATTTCTTAACTTAAGTTCCTTGTGTAAATGCTCCAGATAACTTGTATCTCTCATATCAAATGGACTAAAACTTATTAATGATTTGTGAAGATGTGCTTTAGTGCCTGTTTTGTTGTTGTGTTTATGATACTTAAACATTATTAATATATTTTGTTTTAGACAAATATATTAATAATTTAGACTTATTATTTTAATCGTATACCACAGACCCGCGTTCGCAAATTTCTAACACGCTTGCACTAATAAGGTGGGTAAAAACCTCTTGAATGTCTTCAGCATAAATTGCGTTAGTGCTATCACCGGGTGTAGTGTTTAGAGTTCCTTCAGTAGGGCGGATTTTCATAGTGATTAAACTACCCATTTTTGTGTTAACTCCAGTAAAGTTGACGTCAGCCATCTTTTCATGACATACCAATAATAAATGTGTTTTCTCTGTATTGCCTGTAACTGAAACTCAATGCATCTTGGCCCGGGTTCATGTAATTTATGGCTCTTCGCAAATAGTAGAAGGTTTCTGCATGATAATGATTGTGCCTCAAACTCTGGATACGTTTTGTTGCCTAACTGGATTTGCCACTATAAGTTTCTACCATAGTCTTGGAAACCTTTGCCTTGGTCTTGAGGATTTGCTACTGCTGCATTGTCCCAGATGAATGAGTTAATTTGAGAATTGTAAAAGTAGTTCCATCGCTTATGAACATAGTTGTCTGGTAAATAGTTAGCATTGATAGTTCCATTTCTTGGTGTTCTGTATAAAGTAATGAATGCTCCCGTGAGTTTGAATGATGACTTGACAATGTTCATATCCAGATCACCGCCTCCTGTGTTGAAGGTTTGTGTCAGTGTGTGATACATAGGAAAGACCAGTTTTAGTGACTGACCGTCCAACAAATGTTTTACTATGTTGTTATTAACAGTGTTGTCTAAAGTCATTACTTCAGCTCTGATAATAACATTGTTTAATTCCCACTGTGTAGAAGTGTTAGCTGCTTGAAAGTAATACCCCTGTTTGTCAGTTTGAGTGTTCGGGTTTCCTACTGCGCCTCCTTGTGGTTCTACAATAGGTACCAATTCATCATTAACAATTGTGAATTCTAATTCCAAAGGCGCATACCTCAAAGGTAAATAATAGTTTGATTGCATCAACCCGCAAACAGGCTTATGGCTGAATCGGGCTTTACCATTAGCGCCGGGAATTCCTGTCAATGAGTGTCTTGTATACTGTATCTTTTATCTATTCTACCCCATTCATTTTTAACACCGTCAGGGGATACAGTTACTACACCGGGGGTTGGAGTAACACCAGCAGTAGTAGCCTGCAATAATACATCCAAACCATTAGCATAGTCATGAAAGTCAGCGTCCCATCTTGGGTTAGCTGACATCTCTATGTCATCCATGTCTCTAACATACAACTCACAGTGTCTCTTGTATTCAACAATATTTCGATCCATTTGACCTCCTACTGTTGCTCTGTATCGTTGAATAAAGGCATGTAAGCCTCCTAATGGACGTAAGAAATGGTGTCTTGTTCGATCGTTATTTTGCAAAGTTGCAAACAACCTTACTGAACTCAAATCCAAATAGGTATTATCCTCTCCTGAAATGTAAAACCTGATGTTTTTCGCCCCCGCATTCGCATTAAATACGTTTGTGGTGCTACTAAAATAGTTTACAAATCGCCTGTTTGTAACATATTGTGAAGTTTCAGGTAATCCAAAGTTCAGGTAATCCAGGTCACCAGCTTAAAAACAGACATCAAACGAAGCGGTATCCATTTAGCAGAAAGGATTTCTATGTCCTTTTCCTTCAGGGAGTGCTCTGGTAAGGATGAGTCTGGTTCTATGTTGTCCTTTTTATCCAGGTTCTTTTACAAAACTTGTGGTTTTTTACTTTAACATTTCAAGGTAAAAAATCACAAGTTTGCGTCTGTATGTACTTTTTGATGATGGTTAAAAAGTATAAAGTATTGTTTTGCTTTGTGTGTGTCATGGTTTCGTGCAAATTACTTTTTTGTTAGGTCGATTTGCTTTGCTGGTCGTTTGTGGGAGTCTTATGGTTTTGCATGAAAAGTATGCTAAGGAGCCCTGGCGGCACATTGGTCTAAAAGTTCCCCACCACAGTGGGTGGGTGGGTGAGTGAGTGAGTGAGTGGGTGAATGAGCGAAGGGGTGAATGAGTGACTGAGTGTGAGTGAGTGAGTGAGTGAGCGAGTGAGTGAGTGAGTGCGTGCGTGCGTGCGTGCGTGATTGGTTGAGTGAGTGAGTGAGTGGTGGGTGAGTGAGCGAATGAGTGAATTGAATGAGTGACTGAATGAATGTGAGTGGGTGGGTGAGTGAGTGAGTGAGTGAATGAGTGAGCGAATGAGTGAGTGAATGAGTGAATGAGTCAATGAGTGAATGAGTGAATGAGAGTGAGAGTGAGTGTGGGTGAGAGTCATTGTGAGCGTGAGCGTGTGCGAGTGTGCGTGGGAGTGAGTGTGAGAGTGAGTGTCTGAGAGCACATCTGAAACGACGCGTCAGATAGCGCAGAATGCGTTGTGGAGGTGTTGAGGTCGAGAGTGTCAAGGTTCACAAAGTGCTGCGCCTGCCACGAAATCTGCACTTACAAGATTCACATGCGGCCGCCCTGACAAGGCGCTTCGCCAGCAAGAACGCTTCCAAAGACAACATACAAACACCAAAACGCAGCTTTCGCACGAGACTTCCTCGGATTTCTGAAAACGACCCACGTGTAGAACAGTTACGGTGCACTGTACTTGTCACGAAATTAGAGCGTCATCTTCGGCCACCATATCCAAAGTGCTGCGCCTGCCATGGCACTACGAGAGCGCAGTCAGGACAAGCACCCGCCGCGGCCAACCAGATTTTGCGAGCCTGCGCAGTCCAAATGCATTTCGAGGATTTCGAGAGGCATGAATGTACTGCAAATAGAAGCGAATTAGCCAAACGCCCCGGTGCAACACCTCGATTAGACACCGGCCCTTTACACCTACCGTAAGAACCCCTAGTGTGTCCACACTGTTTCGGGAACAATTCTCGGGTTCAAGTGACCTACTGACCTTCAAATTCATCAAAGGTGCTTATTTTCACCCTCCAAATGGTGCAAACCGTTTGTTTTCACCTCACTCATCGCAAGTCTGAGGCCAGTGAAGGAATGTGACAAATCAACTACAAGCTCCCTGCTTGCCCTGCTCGCCCTGCCCTTCCAAATCCGTTCATCCCTTCATCCGTCCAACGTCCTGTGGCTCCGGAGAACGTCCTCGGCCTTTGAGGCCGATTTTTGATGAAAAAAACACGTTTGCATGGAGCTGATGAAGCTAAATTGAAGGTTTTGGTTGTCAATTGTAGGCAACTGGAACACAGGAAACCACCGTCTCCCGACTCAGGAAACCACGACGATGGCCGTGGCTGCCTTCCCACATGTAGCTGAATGCTAACAGGAGTTGCCTAAAAGCAAGTGTGGCGGACAACACATCTCAAACTGGCAAACAATGTCCCTGGTCTGCTAGTTCAGCTTGTGTGACTCTTCTCAACAAGTGAATTGAAGAACCAGCATTGCATGCATGATCACTCGGCCAGAATCCAATGCAATCAAATGAGCATATTCCCTGATTGTGCTCTTCCCAATGATAAAACTGACTCGATATTCTTGTGATGCAACATGGATTCCAAGTGCCTGCAAGAATGCCGCCATGGCTGCAACACTCGTTGGCTCAGTGTGTTGTTGCAACGAGTGGACTGGTGACTTGCTGGTTGGTGATGCCCTGTAAAGCTCAATAGGCAAACACATTCCTTTAGCAGTCGGGGCTCACATCAGGCTGTGTCCCATGCTGATCTTGGAATCTATCTATCTATGTATATATATATATATATATATGTAGGCACGCACTTTCCCATGCTCCATGCTTCAAGTGACATGTACATGTCAGGTCATGAGACGCTTTCCCAGCAGAAAGGAACGCCGTGAATGCAACATTGGCCCATCACAGCAACGCATGCCACATTAGCTGAGAAACCAGAAACATCCACAAACTAATTGCAGAACCAACGAATCCTGTTCAACAAAAATCACACTTCATGGAAAGCCTCACCAAAGATTCACGCCAACCCTGAATGTTTTCCTGCAGGGCCGGAATCAAGTCCGTGCTGAAAGCATTCCTCTCAGCTCTTACCACAGGGTCCCCAAGGACGCAGCGCTCTTCACTTGCGACCGATTCTGCACTAGACAAATCTTGGAGCCATCAGCTTCAAGGTGTTGCCAAATCCTGTCACTAAATAAGTGCAAGGGCCCAATGCCGTAATTTAGGAGGTTTCCTTTCCTAGTCCTATAGACTGAGAATTGTGCGCCGGCTTCATAAACGCGATCTTGAGCCACCCTGAGGCTGTGCCAAACTATGCACACAATCTAGATGCACGTTCGTCAAACTTTGAAAGGATTGAAAAGGCCCGGGAACCAGGAGAGACCGGAGAGAGTGATTCTCCGTCTTTGATCTCCACTAAAACACGACCGGGCGTCTTTGATCTCGTCTCGGGGCTTTTCAGCTGTCTTCGACGAAGCCGCAGTTGCATGGCATGGAATTTGCCTTGGGTCGCAAGGATAAACCACGAACAGACGAACAACCACAACTGTTCACGGATGTCCGGCGGAAGCCGAACTAAAGTTGGGCTCACCAATGTCGCAGCACAGGGATGTAATTAGCCTATAAACCCCATGGTGTCTTCAAAGAGCCGCTTCAAGGATGGAGACTCTTGGAGGAGAAGCAATAGACTGCGACACACGGATTTCGCTATTAGGATGCTGATGTGGTCCCGAAGTCAACTTCACCTGGACACCCTTTGACGGTTTAACCGTCTTCACCGATCTTCACCCTCACCAGCTACTCTTGGCCATGTGACCCACCCGGGGCCGCTTCACGGGCGATTCAGCCTCCTTGGGCGATGTCTTTGTTCCACCTCAGTCAGGAGAGCAAGGTATTTGTAAGGTATGTATGTAAATAGATGTTATCATATTGACCTGCAAATGGAACCCCCCCCCGGTGCCTACAGTTCCTTTCCAACTCACCGCTTTTACAGTGTTGCTGCACCTCTGTATACGATAAGCATTGTTTCAAACATGAGAATGGCAAAACGGCAGAAAAGGTGGGTCCAGGGACGGGGGTTAAGATTTCTGCAAATTGGTCTGATGATATGGTGTATCATGTAACCAGGTATGTTTATTTAATTGAATGGAAGAGTTGTGAAGAATATCATACAGTCAAGCAGGGTCCCATCTGCCAGCCGCCGAACGAAGAAACAAGGCTCCACCATGTTCAAGGCCAACACCAGAGATCTGCGTCCGCAGTTCTGACCAAGAATCCAGCCGGTGACGAGATTGAACCAACCGGTCTAGATAAAACTTTGAGAATCCCTCTCTCCAGGGATGTAAGCTGCAGCTGGGGAGGCAGCGGGGGGTCCTCGGGTTGACTTGATTCGGCACCAGGTCTGCGGGGTAAACCCACCCAGCTCCAACGATTTTGTTTGGTCTAAGACGCTCCAGGGATGTGGTCTAACTGCTCGGTTCTCCTATTGCTTGGTTGGAGACGAAGCCTTCTTCTTGATTCTGTATAGCTGGGTAGAAGGTTGACTTCATAGATCTGATCTGGGTGTGTGTTCAGATTTTCTTTCTAAGATGTTTAACCATGACTCATCATGACTCTAAGCCAAGGATTCCCCTGATCACCTTCTATGAAATGCCCACTTGATAACTCCAAGATCTTGCTCGGATGAACAAAGCAACAAGGTAAACACGTTTCAGCCCCTCGGAAAACAGGTTCTCCGCTTTCACACCAAGCTCTGCACGTAAGCTGTGAGCACTCAAAGGTCGTCCCGGCAAAGCATTCAAGGTCTCAGTGACCAAAGTCCGGTCCGAGCCGAAACAAGGTTGGGAGCTCTGTCTCGGGAGCAAAGTTGCCTTGTCTCGGAACAAAGCACTTTAGTACATAACGACTTGTTTTTCATCTACTCATGCTACCAGGACGGGGGTCTTTGATCTCATCTTCAAACAGATTCAACAAGTACCAGCACCAGCCACAAAAAAACTTGCGAGTTCCACTTCCTTTGGTGCCCGGGCAGCACTGCGGGGCCTCCTTGGTTTGGTCATTCAACGACAGGTTTATACAGAGCGTGGGACGGTCTTCCCAAGATTTGCTGCTTCTCACGTGAGGTGGACATGAGCAAAGGTGAAAAAAGCATCCTTTCTGCTGACACACCACGTCTGAAAATTTGTCGTCACAACCAAGCAGCTCTTGCTCAGCAGTCAAATGCAGGCGCAAGGATGTTGCAGGCTGCCTGAGACTGATTAAATGTCAAGAGTTTGATGGAGTCTTCTGTTGGAAAAGGGGAAAGGAAACCAAGCTAAGTATATATATATAGCACCAATAGGACCCACAATAAATGGAGCGATGCTGAATGCGAACTTGAAAGACTTCACATGAATTCACGTTTTATTCATTGTCTGCAGAGTCAAAACATAGTGCTGCACAACATCAGGATTCCCCAAACCAGTTGTTCCTTTAAGTCAACAGTGCGGGGGGGATTCTTGCGGCTGTGCGACTGCTGTGCCAAGCTCTGTCGATCTGCCACAGCTTCATGCTTACCCTCCTCCCCTCTTTTTTGAATTGTGTTTGACCCCCCTGGTCATCCAATGGGTCACTAGGGCCTCGAACATAGATCAAACCCCATGACATGAGAGGTCCCACATCTTTCGGAGTTCTCCTGGTTTGAAGTACAGCTGGGACCTTCCACGAGAAACATTGCCACAAGTTGACATGTGACATGTGTTTTTCACCTCAAGTCTCTCGCTCTTGGTGGACAGGCGTGGACACTCAGTTGTGGTTGGATTGGGCTACGGCACGGCATCCAGGATACTCTGACTTGAGCATGTCTTGTTTGGTTTTGTTGATTATCGCTGCACGCTGCGTGCTCTGAAAATACTTATACTGTATAGTTCAAGTGATGCCCACTCTAAAAAGGCGACTTGGAAGACGGCAAAGTATATCCTGATAAATTCTGCATGACCTGTGCTGCACTGACACAATGTTCTGACTTTTGCTCTGACATCAATCAAGAGACTTCTGACACACTATCTAGCATAAAGGCAGGTTTTGGGAAATCAGTCCTGACATTCTTTTCTGGCATGTGCTCTGAAATTTGTCCTGCCGTCAATGTATCAAGTCCGGCAATCAATCTAGTTTGTGCTTCTTGCATACGTTCTGAAATTGTGTTCTGACATTTGTTCTGGCATTCATTCTGACATTTGATTGGGCATCATCTGTTCTAACATTAAGTCTGGCAGGGCATTTTTCGGACCAAGAGTCCAGCCCGCACCACTATGCAGCCCGAAGCGGCAGAAGTCCAGCGAGAAGCCAAACAAAAGGCCAGAGGAGGAGGACAAGGAGGCGGGAGGAAGGAGGATAAGGGCAAAGACCCTGACCTGGGTCCTCACTTGCGACTACACTGAGCACAACTCTTTTTGTAGGATCCCTTGTGACGACAACAGCGTCACCAGCATCATGGGTATGGTTAAATAAGTGCTACGAGAAAATCGGCGTCACAACCAACACGAAAAACGGCATCAGAAGCGAAACGCCTCACCCTTACCTGAGAGGTGAGGATAAGATCCTGCCACTCATCCTGCCACTCACTCCGAAAGCGCTTCGTTTCCCACAGGCGCCTTCTTTTTGACACACTAGGTCACTAGGTCCCTGACACCTCCCAAGTCGTGTGAAGCTCCTCCACCGCTTCCACGACAACATCCGATGCTTCGCTGAGGTCCTCCAAAGAAAGTCCTGGCTCACGAGATCCGACCGTCAAGATGCAGGATGCAAACCGAAGCAGTAGATCATCTAGACTTCTGGAAAAGTCCTCATTTGCGATATGAAACATGCCATGAACTCATCAAACCCAAATGAGGACAGAGCCCCTGGGGCCCCTAGTAGCATCCTTGCTCCTAGTAGCCATGCCAGGAGCCCCTAGGCCCTAGTGGCGTCCTTGCTATGAAACACTTCTTTGTCTCTGTGTCTGCAATTCTAGTTATGGCCGTGGTAATGCCTCACATTTCTCTCCCTGTGACACGATGGGACGACGCTGTCGTGACAGGTGACCCAAACCTGGCGATTGGGATCGAAGCAGTTTCAGCCATGGACCCGGTGTCCAACGGCCCAAGGAACTTCCTAGTAGCGTCCTTGCTCCGTTCGTTTTACGACCAGGAGCCCCGAACGTAGCGAACATTGTTCTGCCTAAACAACATATGGCATGCCAGGCATGCTTCTCACACTGTCCCTCTCAAACGGACAAGTTAGATAAGTCCTCCTTCGCTGTTCAGGATTGCCTCTCAAAGCAGCACGCCGGTCAACAGAAAATACCCAAAGTCGCCACAACAGATTTGTGGCTTTGTGGCCACAGGTTTGGCACGTCACTGCTTTGTCACGTCACTGCTTTGGCACGTATGATTCAGCTTCCCATCATGAGTCTTGTGTAGAATCAATCTCAATCCTAGTAACAAGGGCATCGCTACTAGTAGTAGCAAGAAGCTACTAGTAACAAGATGTTGATCCCGTTTCTGAAACATTCATTTGCTGGCCTCATCAGTGGTCTTCCTCGCCCGGTTGTAGTACATGTTGACGGTACTCTTTGGAGAGGTAAATGCATCTGCCAATTCTTCTCGATCTATTTCACCAGTATTTCCAGAATCCATCTGGCTGACAAGTTCCTGCACGGTGCAGTGCGCACATGAGCAACGGTCACAGCAGGATGGCGTCGCTAGCAAATCGTCAGCTGATTTTGATTCCAACGTGTTGCAAATCGTCAGGGTCCCGGACCCTTTGATGTGGAGCACCTGCTTGATACAACACTACCCATTTGAAATGGCTAGCCTTTAGTGAAGCGTCAACATGAAACGTACGTGTGTGTGTGTGTATATAGTTATATATGTATATACTACCAGTGTGCAGTTGAAAGAAGGGCAAGAAGAAGCACACAGATGTTGGATTGTTTGGGAACCCAAAGCTTTCCAACACGTTGGCATTACAACTTATTGCCGCACAATCATTATTCGTTATTCGTTCACTGCCGCATCAGTGCGCATCACGTGCGCATCAGTGCGCACCCCCAGGATCGACACTTAGAGTGATGCTCACTGACGGCATTCTTTGGCCATTGTGCTGTTCTTTAACCCTCAAAACCATTCAAACCAGGGTGAGTCGCAGCTTCAGCAGTCCTACAAAGTTGACTCAACAAAAGAGATCAAAAGTTTTGCTGTCTCCTGGACCTGTTCTTCTGGAACCTGGACCCCCAGCACATGGATGGCATCTGGCACAATACCTCGAAAGACATTGACATTCAAAAGACGGAGCCCCTCTCAATGTTGTCAGGACCTCATTGCATCCTATGTTCTCTAGTTAGAAGCAGTGAAAATCACTCTGCCGCAGCAGTGAAAATCGTTCAAGAACGGGAGCTAAGGGAAAGGATCGAAAAGGGTGCCGAACTCCAGTTTCGTTGGCGTTGAGTGTCCGAAAGTTGAGAGTGGTCCAGGCTAGCACAAATTGCAGTGTCGCAGGAGAAAAGTAGCCGCGACTCCGCTGCGACCGAGAAGAACTACGTGCCATCCTTCTCCCAAAGCACTAAACTCTGCATGGCTGCATGCTAGTTATTCTTCTAGATCAAAGTGAGATGACTCATGCATCACTTCTCCGATTTGGTTGACGGGAATGTGTGACGTATGGAAAAATACATCTGCGTATGGGTCACTGCTGGGGAGCTTGGGCGTTTGCTCCGGATTCATGGCATTCAGCAAATCAGTTGCATCCTTGGATCGAGGAACACCCCTTGGATCGTGTGGTCAGTGACCTCCGAAGGCATCAAAACAGAGTTCCGAACACACATGTACTCCTTGTAGACTTACGCAAGTGACCAAGGGCAAAAACATGTGACAGCTGAACCCACACCTCACCCTTGAAAGCGTACATCACAAAAGGAATACGTATCATCTGACCAATAACATTCACCTGAAAGAAACACAACCATGAAAAAGCAAGCAGCAAACTGACCTGGGTTTTGTTCTTTTTACTTTGACTGATGTTGAACCATCAATGTACCAAAGATCCACAACGATCCACATTTGTAGACAATTCCCTTCATATGCTTCTACCAATTTTATGTGTATCAGTCTTCCAGTCGGCACCGGGGACCCTGGAACAGGGGATCAGTCCAAGGTTTTTACGTGGAGAACCCGCTGCAAATGAGGAGCATTGATTTGGCTGCCTCGAAGCTTCCGAACTCCAGACTTGATGACTCGGCTGACCTGCCAAGGCAGGGTTCTTTGGAGTCCTCAAGCATTTCTGGATCGATCCTGAAAACTAGTACTGGAAATTACTGGAATATACTGGAATGTCTCAGGGAACTGTGTCCAAAGTGGCAAAGTCATTCAACGCATTGGACTCATTGGACTATCAAAAACTGTCCTCCTCTAGACTCTACAGATTTCGCAGCTGGCCTGCAACAGCACGCGACAAATACGTCCCATTTGCAGACAAAGCTCGTAGTCTGGCCTGTGCTGATTCATGCTCAATGTATGTCAGTTGACACGGCCCTGTAGGGTGTTCGGTTGGAGCCTTTGTTCTTTGACATGGATGGGGTTGAACTACAATTGATACCTCATGATGCTTTGATACTTCAAGGGAGCAATGCCCGAAGACAGCGACTACTCCAGAGCTCCACACGATGCGATCAGCACCATGGCACCGCCCTGGTCCGGTCCGCACTGCTCGTCGCACCTCTTGGCGGTGTCTGGCTGCCAAACTGGAAACTGCTGACAGAATTGATAAGACCTGCTCCGTCTCCATTGCTTGGCGTCCGAAAAGGTGTGGGGAATGTAGATACTGCCTGAGGCTCATGATGTCAGATGGAAGGAACAAGAAGAGAACAGGGGCCGAGGTTCATAATTGTAGGAGGCAAGTATCAAATATCACACAATTCTTGAAATCGTGTGTTCGACTGCATCACCTCACTGCCTCATCTGTGATTTGCCTTCTCGCACTGCTACTTGTTTGAGATTGTTTGTGCCGTACATGCATCCTTGCCTCATAAAGAGGGTCCTCTGAAACAAGGCACACCAATGGATTGCTAGAGTCAGTTGAATGTTGACCCACCAAAACAAATTGCCAAATCTCACTCACACAAGAATAATTACAGCATAACTTGGCAACCAAAAACTGGATAACTGGATATGCAAAATCCGGATCAATGATCAACAGAAATTGGTTACGTGTTTTTGGATACGTTGGTTTGTGTTGATCCTCAAGCACACTCCAATGGACGATACTTTGAAACCTGGACGCCTGGCTTTCTCAGATTGAGCTTAATCTCTCCCCGCTTTGGGGAGGCTTCTCGTATTGGCTCGTCCATGCGGAGCAGGGTGGCCAAATCCAGGTCGGTGGGGAGTGCTGGCGGCTCCGGTTCCTCCTCCGTGGTCGGCTCCTCAACATCCTGCACAGGCTGGACGAGGTCTTGGTGACCAATTTGGGGAACCGCTGTGATCCGCTCAGCAACTGCACTTGGTTATAGATATTTCCATAGACAATAACAACATAACCGTGAGATTCTACATATTCTACACTCTCCAGTGGTCGTTATGCATTATCCCTATTCTGATGGATGCCCATACAAATTTCGCGTCGAATGTAGACAAACATCCGTTGTCAGTTCAGTTCCAATGGATGGGAGTCAAAGTCAGGTTTGCAAATCATGATGTAGACAAATTTATAGTGCACATTTGTCGCTATATATATCGACTTTAATAGTTCCCTCTTTGCCAAACGGCCTTGTGGCAACGCCTACAAGAAGTGACAATTGAGAAGCGATAATGATTCACTCAGCATGCCCGATGCTTACTAGATCTTACTAGAAACTCTGCAGAATTCCCATGAGTTGGTCTTGAGCATACCAATCTGCGCATTTGGTTACATTCAACCTTGGCCGCCTTGGCCCCTGGTAGGATGTGATTCCTTACGACTGATTCTTTTACTTTCTGCAACGTTTCACCGAATTGGTGAAAGATTGATCGACCCGACTCACCGGCGGCGAGTCAGCGACCCGTGCCGCCGAATCACACGGGTGCCCATAGTCGTCCAGTACAACCCACTGTACAACCCATGCACTCACAGCTGACATCAATTTCACAGCTACTTTGATCACCCTGCGACCCTGCGTGATAGGGAATGCTTTCATTCCCAGTGTTTGGTAAATGAACACTGGCGCCTCCGAAGCGTTGTGCTTTCTCGGTCGATCGGCCGGTCGTCCTTGAGCCCTCGCTTCTCTCGCAGCAGCTCGGCCAAGGGCTTGATCGGTATGGGAGGTGGTGGGTCTCTGCGATGGGAGGCCAGCTGGGCTAAGTTGGGATGACAGCTCATCAAGAGTCGAGGAGGAATCAAGTAGCGATGCTCTCCTTAGGCCGAACCAAATGGTTGCTTGGGATCTCTCTGCCAACGTTTGGAATACCAGGGCCCCATGCCCATACTTGGTAGATAAATCGGCCCCTCTCCTTCGGCCGAGTGGCGGACGCCCAAGCCGGATAAATCCTGCTTGGCTTTTGCTGCTAGAGCTCTTTCTTCGATCTCTGCAAGTGCAAAGGACTCCCAAGACTCTTCCTCATGGCACAAGAAGGTGTTGTTTTAAAATGTGCTTGAACGGATTTCGCATATACTACTGTAAACACACACGGAAGATCACGGAAGTAGGTTCATCATGGTTCATCCAAGTGCACGTCCAAGCGTCTCGAGAAGATTCGACTGGCAAGAACCGATCACTAAGGAGGTTCTGAAGCTTTGTTGTCATCAATGAGCTCGGAATGAGGAGACAACTCATGCCATTGGAACATACCTGTCAGTTTGGATCACAAGTGGTCAAGAGTCAAGCAATTCCAAGGTGCTCATCTTTTTGACCCACCCCTTCCCTTTCCATTCATTCATTGCAGGACTTCCATGGGACAAGCGGTGCCTGCTGCAAAAACAAAGCGTTGGGCTAGGCGGCACTCCTCCATAACCCTCAAAGAATGATCAATCATACTTTACTTTTGCCTAAATGGATCTGGCTCCAGAACACGGAGTGTCTCGTGCGTGTTGGTACTTTAGAAAAAATGCTCCTAGCACATGTGTTCCAAATTCAGAGGTTCTATATAGTCTGAACAGTCCAGTCTGACCAACACGATCCGATCCATTGTCCGAAATTTGTCCTTGTCCTCCAAAGGGTGGGTCCGAATTTTATTCATTGTCCGAAATTTGAAGCTCCCAACATTTTTACCAAGCATTATTATGCCTATATCCTGTGATTGATACCTCTGATGCTTCTAGAGGAATTTCACAGCTAGAAACTGATAAATCAGGAGTAGTGTCGATTCTCTATAGAATAATGAGAAATCAGTGCTTGTATAAAATGACCCCTACAAGATGCAAACAGAAATGAAACTGCCAAAGTGGAATCCAAAACCATCATTTCATAGCACTACGAAATGATTCTTGAGGATACTATGAGCACACATCGTTAGGAAAATACAAGCCAATAGATCACACCTCAGATTTCCATCCGGCAGAGCAGGAGCATCTCATCGAATCACTTTGGGAAACAACCAGAAGGCCAGTGCATTTGTGATCATTTACGTGTTTCACTGTCGGATTCCATTCCTAGCCACTGGCTGCTTGCCAGTCGTTTTGCTAGGACTGTTGGAATGCTTCTTTTGGTGTCGAGTCTCAAGTTTGGAAGAGCTTGAGATTTGCAGGACGTGACGCATGGAGCAAAGTCCGTGCAAGGCATTTCGCTCGCTCGGAGAAGTGATGCGTTTTGACATCGAATCGCAGCTTTCAAAAGTAAGTTCAAGACACACATATTAAGATACTGCAAACGATTGGCCGAGAGTTTCCAAGAAAAACACATGACCAATATGATGTTGAAGAGCAGTCTTGGTGTGAGATTCTGGCATGTGTTCATTTTGTTCATATTGATTGGAAGTTGGTTCCACACATTTGTTTTGGCAGCAGGACTTGAAGGAGCAAGAATGGAATCACCACCTGAGGCAACCTGTTGCTTTATGTAGCCTCTCATTTCATTCCAAGTCACTAGCTGGTTGCCTGTCATTTTGCCGGGATGTCCATTCCTGTGTCCTTCTGGGCTTTGAGTCTCAGCCATTGGTGATTCACACGTGTTGTTGGTCTTGTCGTACATGTTTGAGAAACAGGTCTCATTTTCCTCATGAGCTCTGCTGTGCACAGTTTTGCTAAATAGAGACCTGACTGCAAACACATGTTGTGAATGTTGTACCATGGGATATTATAGGGCTACATTCTGGCTCTCTTCTGATTTTAGAACTTTGGTTTTGGAAGGGCTTTGGACTAACAAGATCTGAACAACATGAGTCATGAGACTCACTTTCAGGTGTATGACCTTTTGCTTGCTGCAGGACTCGCTGTAATAAGACAACGTCCTCTCCTCCAACGACGATAGTGGTAGCGACCGAGTCAAAACCTGAGGTTCAATGTGCCATCAATCTACTGTACTTAGATTGTAGATTGACCGTTGAAAGATTGGCTGACCAGCCAAGACAAATACAGCCCAAATACTTGTATGATTTCACGGGGCTGCACTGACTTGCATTCTGGTGTTCATTCAGGTTACAGTCTTGACTTCGGGCCCTTTGTAGGATTGGTGATCATTGGTGCCCAGGAAGTTGCCATTTAGATTGAGGTGAAAAGGAACACGGTTATTATGGTTCAATGGTTCATTCATTTGCAATTGTTGATATCTGTTGATTTTATTGTGGTCTGAAGGTCTCGGGATCCTACCATTGAAGTGGCACGCCGTGTGGCTTGACATCAATGAAGCTTGTGTGAGGGAAGCTGTTAGGGAGGCGGAGGATAGAACAAACCAGGTGAGCCTGGGATTTACGTTGGATGAGTTTGCAAATGAGAGCCTTCAAAGAGAGACTTGACAATGATGGCACTTAAAGGAGGAATCCCAGCAACTTCTGGGCATCCGTTTTGGATCGCAAACTACTCCGCCTTTGGATGAGGAATGAAATCCCAGCAACTTCTCAGCATGAATCCCTCCAAAAGATAACCCTGGCAGGTTCAACTTGTCCAAGAAGTTTGGCTACCGCAATACCATCACGATGGATCCTGACACCATCTCTGCTACGACAACAATCGTCGGTGCCTCCCATAAAATGCTGACCGAAAACCATTACTGCATTTCACATGACAAATCAAACGCATCATATGACAAATCATGACAAGTCAAACGCATCGGCATTTTTTAGGGGAGACAAATCCATGTCCGATCATTCGCCCGATGCACTGTGGAACCAAGCACCTCGCACCCGATAGTAAGGTCAAGTCTCCACGCAGCAAAATGTGTTTCAGAAAACGAACAAGAACTCCACCAAGGCTGTTCCAATGATTTGTTCCACTATGGAACTAACACGACATAAACATCTGGCATCATTTACTACAAGTCGGCGGCTAAGGTGCTCGATAGGAAAACCTCGATGGCCTGTTTTGCAAACAGCAAAGTACTCCAACTGTGTCTCCACTCTCGAGCTTTCCAACATTGACTACTTCGAAGGGTTCCGTCTCGCAGAACTCGCCCAGCGCTTGAACCTGCTGAATTTTTGTTGCCGCAAAACACCTTCAGAACGTACTGCAAAAAGAGTGCCTCATGGTGCCTCCGTGATTGCATACATTTGGATGTATATATATATATATATTATATACAATTGATACATATATATATATACACATATGTTTTTGTTGCTGAATTCCATTGAAATCCCCAAACTGTTTGTCAAACACTCTTCAAATAGCTTCGGCATGCTGTTACGGTACTTTTAATTCTTGCAGCATGACGTCTTTGTTCAGCATTTGCCATTAACTCACTTCGTATCACACATGTTTGGATTTGTTGTAAAATGTTGTAAACTTATTATTGGCTTGCTGATGTTGGTTCTGATTGGTTCTGTCTCTCCTTTCGCCCATCCGTCTCCTGCAAACAGCCCTCCAGCAGCAAATGGACGCCGGTCGGGATCTCACCGCTGCGCAGGATCACCTCATTCCGGTGGGCAAAATACTCGCGGCCCACCAAGGCACCGCTGCCGCAGGTGCTGAGCCGTCGTCTTAAAGCATCCGTCTTGGCATCGGTCATCCAAAGAAAACACACCAATTTCTGATCGGATCTCATCCAACTGTCTACTTTGTAACCGAAGGACTGCAAACTTGGGACAACTTGATGGAAGCATCAGTATTATTCGAAATAATATGAAATAATGCTTAGCTTAAGCTCACCATACTTCAGCAGGTGCGGTTTGAGTTCTGCTGTGTGCCTTTTTTTCGAGCAGCGTGGCTACAGGCTCCTGCCGCATTGCTACGCAAAACTACGCTGAGTCTAGGCTCATCTCCGTGTCCCGGCCGATTTTGGGGCTCACGTCTCGTCGATGACTCACCTATGGATCCTCCCAGCGCTCGCATTTTGTCAAAGCCGTGGACATTCGGACCTGGTTCTGACGGGCGATTTCGCCTGTTTTGCCACATCCAACTGGTCCATCGAACATTGCTTTATGAGCTGATCTCCCACCAGTTGTTAGTGGTGACCATGTGAAGGCGCGAATGGCGAATGCCGAGGACCGTGCAGGGTGCACAAATACGACGGGTCTGGCTAGTGGCTGAATGGCCAGAAAGTCAGGAAAACGACAAAGTGGGGCCGCAGCTTTGTCTAGAAAACAGTTGTCACCCTGTACTTCTCCCAGCTTCATCTTGTACAAGTCTAAGCAAAATCTATAAGCAACCTGGAAGACCCCAGACATGAGTTGCGACTACACGCCCACTCTGCAAGTGTCAAGACTTTGGTCTGGGGGTCGTGCACGGGCGTTCGGCAAATCTACCGGGGTTCTCCAGGGACTGGATTGAAGGCTCTTCACGGAGAAGGCCTGAATTCAAAAAATCACGCACGCTTGAGAGAAGGCCACCACGCTGACCTCCTCTTGAGTATGTTTCCTCTCACTGTTGCAGGTCACATCTTCATCAATGACCACATCCACCGTAGAGGCGCTGACACCCACGACTCGAGCCCATCCGCCATCGCCTCCCCAACGGGTCGATTGGCTCGCGACCGCCAAGGGACTTCCTGTCTCCAGCGTGGTGCCCAGGTCCAGGGTCTTCGGTCCATTGTCGACGCCTCTCACCACACGGGCGGACTTCAGAGCCACCATCGT
Source organism: Durusdinium trenchii (assembly GCA_963970005.1). Lineage (NCBI taxonomy): Eukaryota > Dinophyceae > Suessiales > Symbiodiniaceae > Durusdinium > Durusdinium trenchii. The sequence continues at coordinate 510,965 of CAXAMN010022984.1, read as the reverse complement.
TGCATCCCCTGCGCCAAGTCTGGCACAAAAATATATTCAGCTGTTGCCAAGTGTCGACATGTTTTGGTCTTCTGACCCAAAGCTCGGAGAGAAAACATGATAAAACACAATGAAACATCATCTCGAATCTTCATTGTCCTCTGACTCGGACTCTATCATTCATCTCATCTTCAAGTGAGAGCTCTGACAATGAGCTATCTTTATCTTTGCTGCTTTGCTCGGACGAGTCTACGCCTGTTTGAGCTGGAAGTGTGTGAATGCCTTGTTGGATGGCGATCCAGCCCACGTCCTCGTCCTGATTCACCTGCACGGACCAAGGTTCGACTGGTGGGTCGATCCAGCCCTCGTTCGGACTTGTGATGTCAGTTGATGTCAATCAACACATGGTTGTTTTGGGTTGGCCTCTTGAAAAGGCCTTTCTGTCACATTGAAGCTATTTCCAAAATCTAGAATCTAGGGAGTAACTGGGGTAGTGTTAAAAAGATTCAAAAAGGTTACAAGCTTGTATTCCACAACAGGAAAACATTTGCACAAGACCAATTCATCGTCCAGCAAAGCATCTGGTCAAGCCAATGCAAAGGCAAGCACAAAAGGCAACGAAATGAAGGTGTTGAGGCAATTAAGGTTCAATTCACTTTCGTTCTCAGTTCTCTCTGAGGGATGTAATGTGGCTGTAGACTGTTAGTAGTCCAACAAACAGCGCCAAGTGAATCAGTAGGGTTGCTGAAAACAACTGACTGGACTTTCGCTGTGCGCTGTTGGAGACATCAGTCCACATATATATATATATGTAACTATATCATATATGTACGTATAATATTTATGTTGTAAAAGTCAAGGCATCTCTGTCGACATAGGGCAGCACCTGTTGCAGGGGATATGTTGTATATACAAATAAATGTATAAATGTATATCTTCGAAGATTTGAGTTTCTGTTTGCTTTCGTCTACATGCCAGTGCCCATCGACAACCGGAACCAATACTCCCATACCTGACCATACTGACAAAAGCCATCTGCCTGAAAAAAGATCCCTTGCCCCAGAAAGAGTATGTAGATATATAATACCCTCAACCTAATAGCGATGGCCTCCAACATCCTCCAACTTAATAGCAATGGCCTCAACCCGAGCAGAAGTGGCCCTTTCGCGTGACGAAGGCACCTCAAGGGCCCCGTAGCTGGTTGTCTCAGCCATCTCCAAGGCGACCTGGGGACGTCAGGGTGACGAGGTGATTCACGTGACAGTCTTGTAGATGAAATCAACAATTTGATACACTTTGATCATTTTGGCTGGTGCTCTTCGAAGTCTTCATTCAATCTTGATGTTTCTTTCTCTTGCTAAAGACATCTAAAGACCCCACGGATGACATCTCTAGGGCATGAAATCTGGACTTGTCTGAGTCTTCGGCCCAAACACTATCACTGTAGACAGCATTCACAGCAACCTGAGTGGCGAAGCAAGATACTTCATGCTTCTTGGAACAAGTAGGTGATCTATCCAAGCAACTGTAAACCACGGCTGTGAGTTGGATGGCAAGCCTTTCTCATTCCTCAGCGTCTGAATGGTGGTCAAGAGGGCCGGAGGCTCCATGAAGGTGTGTGCAAAAGGAGCTTGCTTCCAGGAACCAGATGCGAGTCCTCAATTCGTGGCTCAAAAGGGCCTCCAATCAGAAGTATGTACATATATGGACCTATGCTCATCTGAGGACCATGCGGCTTGCATCCGCTTGCCAAACAAAAAAACGGGTGCCTGTGGGAATACGATGCATCCTTTTTAGCACAGTGATACGATTCATCAATCAATTGGTGGAAAGGCAAGGAAAACTACAAAGCCCCAGGGGCTAGTGTCTAGTCTTGCTCGCACTATCCTTCACCCCTTCTGGCTCAACTTCACCCCCACAGTCTCACGTAACAAAGGGACGTAACGGCATCTCTACGAACGGAGCGAGCAAGGACGCTACGAACGGGGCGCTCCTGGCCTTACTATATGGTACATACTAGTACGACCCAACCGAGTAGCAAGAAGCTAGTAGTAAAACATTTAACATCATTTAACGACATCTTACAAACCATGACCTAATTACTGCTCTCCACCCAGGCTTACTCACTTTCTTATCTGCATGACGGTTACCCCATCACTGTATTCGGTTGGGCAACCACCAACTCGCAGACGCGCTGGATCTGTAAGCTTGGCCCACCGATGAGACAGCCGAGGATCCAGAAGCTTTGCATTTGCTGCCAAACTTCAAGCTCTGCGTGCTGATGCGACCGGCTTCGAGCCAAGCGCTGGTTCCAAGCTGGCGAGCGCCGGGCAAAGTGGCCAAGAAGCTCACGGTCATGCTCTCACCTCGACAAAGCAATCTTCTGAACCACAAGTTCGAAATATTTATAATTGTATTTGTTCAACCATGCCCTGATCCGCTTCATAGATCGCTCTTTGGTGTGAAATCCTAGATGACTAGGAAGTCTTACAGTGGCTCAGCAAGGACTTGCGGAGCCAAAGGATTGCACCACCCGAGGTGGGACTCCAAAATTTCAGCACCCCATCTGTTCATCCCACCTGGTGCCACCGTGTTCAAGGGTGGCTTGGCGATGATCGCAGAGAAACTAGTGGTGGTGATATCCTTGATGCGGACGTTGGCAGGATCAACGCCCGTGGATGGGGCGATGACCACCACGGGCACTTCGCCAAAGGTTTCCGTGAAGGCCACGCTGGTCCACTCGGCGGTATGGACGGTGATGTCCCGAATTTCCAAGGAGGCGGTCGCAGGAATCGTGGTGGACATGGTTGTTGTGGTACCAATAGTGGTGCTTGCGGTTGCTGTTGTGGTGGTGGTGGTGGTGGTGGTGGTTGTGGTCGTGGTCGTGGTGGTGGTGGTGGTCGTGGTGGTGGTGGTGGTCGTGGTAGTTGTGGTGGTGGTGGTCGTCGTCGTTGTCGTCATTATTGTGGTGGTAGTTGTGGTAGTGGTTGTGGTAGTAGTTGTGGATATGGTTGTGGTTGTGGTAGTAGTTGTGGCAATGGTTGTGGTTGTGGTCGTGGTTAGTGGCGGCAAGTCCACGGAACCAGACCAAGCGATAAGGCCGGCTTGCTCTTGGGTGTGGCTTCTCTCCGTGTCGCAATGAAGATCTTCCTCGATGAACAGGGTTGCTGAGGTGGAAGTGGCCCCTGCGAGACGGAGCCAACCTCCATCACCTCCATTTCGAGTGGTCATTCCCCCCACGATCAGTGGAGATGTTGCCAGAACGTCGGTAAAGGACACGTCAACTGCCCCGTTGTCATAACCTGGCACGACAGTGCCGGTCAACAAGGCGCTATAGCGGATCTCTTCCAGATTCTGTGCAAACAAACCTGAGCCCGACTCCATAGCCACATAGCCCACACTCTCAGCTTGAGTGACGGATCCCACATTTGTTGTCTCAGCTGACTCCAACGCCAACGAAGCCGAAGATGCTGTCAATGTCACACATGCGGCTGTGAGCCAAGGACTTGAGTAAGAACTTGGTAGATTCCCTGCTTCGTTGTTGGCAGTCTGAATCGTTGACACAAACACTGGAGCTGTTGAATAGCTGTCCCAGAACGGAACGGATGTCACAGATTTGGAAAGGCCGGCCGGAGCACACTTGCTGGTCGAAAACTGCTGACTGGTGATATCCAGGCGGTCTGCTTCAAATTTGCGGCCATCTGGCAAGAGGTGCGTTCCTCTCAACACTGCCATGTAGGCGACGAGCATGGCAGGATGGTTCCCAGCTCCAGTTGGTGGGACAACCTGACACAAATTCACGTCTCCTTCGGGTCTCCCGAACCGACCCCTACTTGGTACTTAAGTCGCGCCCAAAGGAAGAATCACCAGTTATAGATGGCCTACTAGCGATGTAACACCCCTACGTTGGCCCATCCAAGCAACCACCAACGCTTGGAAACTTGAGACGGTGACGTCCTTGATCCGCACCGCCGCTGGGCTGCCAGAACCCATGGGCAAAAGCACGATCACCGGCGGCTCTTGGAACGTATTCCGCAAGGAGATGGTCATCCAGGCTGTTCCTCCCGTTGAAAACTGACGTATGTGGCACTGACCTACGAGGTTTCAAGTGGTTTCGAGCGGAAGGTGACAAAGTCACATGAACTTGACATGTGTCATTCTCCCTGCTCGTTTTCTTACCCACACAATCTATATAAATCCTTTGCAATAAGAGAAGCATCTACTAATATATATATGTATATAAACAATGATACAACCATGTCAGGTCGACATAACTGTGGCTGAAATCTCGTCCTGTGGCTGACATCTCACCCACTTCCAGGATTGGTCCAGTCACCTCACGTTTCACACCGCTTTTGAGGCGGACATGAAGGCCGGGCCTGAAAAACAGTTCACAACCCAGGCTTCTGATGCTGATGTCTGAAAATATGATCATCATGGGAATCATCAGTGCAGCAATCAGTGCGGTATAGTACCGTCCCGAACAACATGCAACAGTCTTGAGTTTGGGTGTCCCTTTTGGAAGGAATCACCAGTCAGCCATGTTGCTGGTGGTGGAGGTGGTCGAGCTGTCGTGGTCGTCATCGTCGTCGTGGTTGTTGTTGTTGTTGTCGTCGTTGTTGTTGTTGCTGCGGTTGTGGTCGTGGTCGTGGTCATTGTGGTGGTTGCTGTAGTCCCGCCAATGAGCCTGGGGATACAGTTCCACGGTTGTCACCAAAACATATCGACTTGCACGGGAGAACAACTTCTGCCTCAACGTCATGACTTCGAGTAGCATATTGCTTCTATCCATTGTCTCAAACTGTTCGATTGCAGATTCCTCTGTTTTTGACCCCCCACACATCTTGGACAAACTCCCAAAGCTCCTGCATCGATATGCATCTTTGGCTTGTTTGACGTCCCCCTCAGAGAACTCCTTTCGGTTGCCCACGAGGCTATTTGCTGATGAGGGTATGGTGTTGAAGTAGTAGCCTGAGAACGCAGCCAAATGATGCAACCCGATATTTGGAGATCACGGGGCATTCACAAAAAACAAATACAGTGGGAAACATTATTACTAATATATATGTTTTTAGAACAAGTATATGTTCGCATATTATTAACTTGATGGGCGCTGACTTGGGCCCCCCTGAAGAGAAGTGCAACATTGCTTTGACAATTACAATGAGGATGCTCAAACGTCTTCTCAAATGTTCCATGAAATGTACCTCACCAACAACCTTCGAGCAGGTACTCCTCCTCCTACTATTCCTTGCATCATGACCGAATCATTGCTGACACACTTAGGTTCCAACCCTCCTTCTAGCAACACCTGTTTATTAATCAGAAATCTTGTATATATGTACAATTCTCTTCCAAGATCATTTGCACTCATAGCTCTGAACATGCCATGTCGATACATCCACAGAAGGACCCCTTGCTCATAAATGTTGCTTTGTATGAAGCGATCTACGAGAAAACATGTGGTCTTGGAGTCTTGCATTTGGATAATACACGACAATACGTTCTCTTGAAGACATTCTTTTAAGACACTTGCATCTAGGTCGAAAGCAGGAATTTTCCTCAAGTTCTTGAACCTGAGCGGCAAACCTTTGTGGAAGGATAGTGCATGTAGATAGCTTTATAAAGACTGCTTTGAGCAGTGATGTTTCACATTGGTTTCCTGAGAGGGTGAACTTTTGTAGGAAAGTGTTATATAAGTATGCCTTCAAGTGCAAATGCCTCTCCACACGTTTGGTTGCTTCTTAGTATAGACTAAGGAGTCTCTAGACTCTAAACGTTGTCATGCATATAGGTGTCTTTCAATAGTTTTGCACATTGTTTGTCTTTCTCATACTTGACGAACAAGCAAAAACAGCAAAGAAGGCTCAAGCAACAAAAACAAGTTGAAAACCACATAAAAACGATTCTAATTGAAAAGCTGCCCTACAATATATTACACTGATCGATTGGCCAATGTATTAAAGCACATTACGGTTCAATTCTCAAGCACACTACCTGTTTCCAATTTTGTGTCCACCTATTCTATGTGGGGCCACACCGAACAGTCTATGTGGACGGTCCGACCGTTTGCTTCGCCCCTAAGTCCCGTCGTCTTCCCAAGACAACTTCACAGCACCTAGTAACCATTGTTGATCGTGCTGCTAGAGTTCCTTTGTCGGTAGTAGTGCATGATGCTCTCCTGTCGGATGACCAACGACGAAGTGACAAAAAGACACATGCATTTGAGACACTGGGGGAGTCCACCATCCTAGAAGTGTCTGGCTAGTAGGGTAGGCTATAGGGCTTATGGTGCAACTTGGTGGTAGGATGCTACTGCAAATTGCAGGCATATATAAACCAATTACCCTCACTCTCCTCTTGCAGCTCCCCTGCGGTAGTAAGAAATCAACATGTCGTGCCTTCATACCGAGAATCAGCAGCTGAATTTCACGATATACAATATTGATTGTAAAGATATTCGAAACTTTGCAAATTATGGATCTACTTCAGCGGGAACTTGGCCCATCAAATTCCTGTCTCATTGCTCTCTGGTTGCTTGGGGAGAAAGGATCCTGGCAAGGCGAGGCGAGTACTGGCTTGACTTCGATTTCCCGCTGGCCAAGTAGGACATTTACATGTGTCTCAGGTCGACTAATTCCACCTCACCAACGTCGAAGGTCCAAAATGCAAAATCCAAGTGTCAAAGTCGTAGGCAGCATAACCAATCTGAGGATCATCACCACCATCATTGGCTGAGCCAATGTAAGTGTTTACTGCTGGAGTGTATTGAGATTTCCAAGTGCCGGTGTTCTCCCAGAACATCTCCAAGTGTGGCCCCTTCCCATAGTACTCTTGCGAACCATCAGCGCGCTTTTGCTCATGATTCACTCCCAATCCTCAGTGCGTCAACTTTGCGCATCCCTCCGAGCTTTCTTTCCAGGTCAAGAATGATTTGCCAATGTGTATCAAACAACATATTTCCTGGGCAATGAGTGCATGGAAAGAAAACTACAACAGCTCAAAAATAATACTATATACTATATCAAAGGTGGCACACCAGCACAAAGCGGCAGAACAGCATAGTACATATATAATAGTACCAGCAATTTGTAATCTTTTTAAGCAATCAAATCAAATCAATGCAACGTAGATTAAAAGTCATCATGGTAAGCAGCTGAAAACGCCTTTGGTGCTGGACGAATTTCCCACCCAATGAACCATCAATCTCGAAGATCAACTTTGACAAAGACAGGACTAAGCAAAAGCGTGACAAACTTGCAAACACAATCTCTGGCCAAACATCACAAACAATTCCGGACCAAGAGCTGTGCACGTTCGGAAGAGAGCGTTTGTGGACAAAACCCTCACCATAAGTAAGACAGTAAGCACAGCCCACAATAGGAGAACAAGGGCACAAATAACATCTAATAACTGATGGATTTGAATGGATTTGATGATGTTTGAAGCATCATGAAGAAATGTCAAATAGTGTCTGGGTAATCCTGCATGCTTCATCTGCCAGGTTTCCGTGTCCGATCTCGTGAACCATGGATCCCTTGTGATTCATGTTCTTACACCATCCCAAGTTGATCTTGCCGTAGCTTGAGGGCCGGCCCAAATTGGCCCAACAGCTGCCAGTGTTGTAGATGCCAACCAGAATGTAGGGGTAAGCCTTTGACTGGAAGCCGAACTCGTGTGGCACAGCCCAGCTATTGGTCTTTGCAAAGGAACCACCAAAGAATCGAGGAAGACCGCAGGAAACATGGACTCTTGACCAGTATTGGGATCCAGTGGGTTTGGCTGCTACCAGCCGTAGCACAACCAACTGGGGCGAAAAACAATATCAACAATTGCACAGTCTCGATGGCTACTATCAAACTGTGCTCACAAACCAGCACTTGTCCATGGCATACTTGCTAGAGCAAACTCAAGTCAATGTATATACTATATTGCCGTATATAATATATGTGTATATATATATTTATTTATATATATATAATACTATATTACTGTATAAACTAAAAATCATAGAGGGGAAACGGCTGCCTGCAGCTGCAACGGGACCTTGCAAGATCTTGACAAAGGATAGTCTTTCTGAATATCCAGTTCCTTTCCAAAGACTGCTCTGTGTTCATCAAACTGTTGTATAAGGTGGCACCCAACAATCAATAAAACTCCCGGCACAAACGGAAAGGAAAGAAAAAGGTATGTATGTATGTATCTATCTATCTATCTATTTATCTATCTATGTATCTATGTATCTATCTATCTATCTATCTATCCTATCTATCCTATCTATCCTATCTATCCTATCTATCCTATCTATCCTATCTATCCTATCCATCCTATCCATCCTATCTATTCTATCTATCCTATCTATCTAATCTAATCTAATCTAATCTAATCTATATATCTACAGTATCTATCTCTGTATGTACGATGATATGACATTCTTTTAGGCGGCTTTATATGCACAAATATTCACAGTCTGAAAAAACACATTCCTTTATATGGAGCAAAGAGACGGCATTCTCATCCTCCACAACCGCCACGCAGGTGTGGAGCCGCCACTCGGCGGCCGCAGCGCGGAAGGCCTCCTTCCGGGTGTCGTCCACGTCCACGTCGAACTTGTAGCGCACCATCACATACCTGGAAAGGTGGATCAACGAAACGAAGTGGCCTCCGACAATCTAGTAGCATCCTTGCTACTAGTAATGGCCTCCAACCTAATAGCCACTAATAGCCATGGCCTCCACCGTGCGTAGCGTCCTTGCTACCTTTTGCAAGGATTTGATTCTTGATGCTGTGCCGTTTTTGTAGCTGCTCTATCTCATCAAACCCGATCTCAACCAGTAAGTTGTTAGTCTCTTCCAGAATCTTCCAGACCTCGTGCTTTCGAACATGATCCTGTCTGGTCTCCACTCCAGCCCTCCAGCCCTACCTGTTTTGGCCCAGGGCGCTCTTCCCACTGCGGCACCATGCCCTCTGGAGCCACACCGGTGCGTTCGATCCATGGCCGGCCCGCTTGGCATCCGTCGGCGTCATCGCACGGGCGGTCCCAACGGGGATCTTCCACCTGAGAAGTGACATTTGGAACTCCGGACGCCACGGAAAACCCGCCCCTTTTTGGTGGCCCAAAAGTCCATGAAGGACTGAATCAAGTTGTTTTTTCGATGTTGTTCTGAACCCCGTTTTCTCAGGTTTCCCGCTTGGTTTTCACTGGTACTTCCATGCCGACTTGGTGGAGGACATTACAACGAGGTTTATGTCTCCATTTGTGGCGTTGATGGTGGTGCATGCGAAAACATCTGTTGGAGAGAAGCTCACCTGCCGCTTGGCATCCTGCAAGAAGGCCCCCTCTTGAGAGTCTGGCTGTCCATCCTCTTCTTGTTCCTCACTGATATGTTTTCCGTGCACAATGGAGTCCACATAGATGGTGTTGCCAGCATTCCTGGGACTTCAGCATGTTTCAACTGTAGTCTTGATCTAACCCAAAACCACAAAGTGCATACACATTTTTTTGGGGGGTCAGGTCATGTCAGGTCGCAAAATAACATAAATCGACCATGCTTCAACATCAGCAAGTGCTCTGGCACCGAGCCTCCAGAGATGAAGGGGCCAAGCCATCGATAGACTCGCACAGGACATGCCTGATCTGTAAGGCAGCTACTCAATGGAGCTGGCAATTGTAAATGTCCTGGAGGTGCGGACTTCTCGCCCCAAACGCCTTTGTTGAGGCGTGATGCACCGCAGCGGCACTCCTCACCCTGCACCAAGGCAAAAAGGTCTAGTCCAGCTCCAAGACAGAACTCAAAGCAGGTTTCGGCACTCATTGCACCACTGGTCATCCGCACACGGTAGAACCTGGAGTTCAGGCGACGATAAAAACTGAGAATATTCCCAGGGTTGTGTGCGTGGCGATTTGCAACAACAAGGTGGACCCTAAAGTTTACCCTCAAGACCTCTAGCTTGTCTACAAAAGACCTCTCTCAATGTGGGTGGCTCAAACAACACGTACCTTGCACCAAAAGCCTAAGTACAGAGAACACAGTTACGCTCTGGCTCTGGATGCCGAAATGTTGTTTTTGAGAAGTCATGCCTCAATATCCGCCCAATGGACGGAACACCATGGCAGGCTGATGCCGACACGTGATGTTCATGGAGGTTTTCCCTCCACCAATGGAACGCGAGCGATCGAAGTGACCAGTTTCCATGTGCTTGGTCCATGGACAAGTACGCTGCTACGGACTATATCAATTGACCACCTTACCACCTAACCACCCTCCTTGTTTTGCAAGCTGGGTTGAGTCAATGATAAGTTCACGACAAGCTTATACATCCAGTTGCAATATGTAACAATTATAGTAACACTGTAACCTTGTTATCTTCGCTGACTTCTTTCAGGCAGATCTCCAGCACCCGAACACAATCTCCTCAACTCCCATCTTGCACCAAGCGTCGGCATCCCACTGCGGCACGGCGCATTGGACGGCGCCCAGTCGATGCAGGTCTCATCCGCCGCCACGGCCGGCGGAGCGACGAGCTCCTCGCCGGGGCCTCGCCGTCAGTGATCAGGTGTGAGATGGTGTGAGCCCAATCCCACAACCTGCTTGTCTTGAGGGTTTCTACTCAGGCTGCGTCTTAAACCGGGTATCTTTTCAGTTTGTTGTAGGTGTCACTGCTCAATTGATATTCAGTTCTCCGATTGACATGAATTGATTTGGTGTGAGTTCTAGCTCACCTTCCAAACCACCAACACCCCCTGTATGTCATACAACATGACCAAGGGCCCCGCCCTAACTTCATTTTTATGCCTTTTTGAGCGTACGAGTACCAACGATCTATCCACAAGTCATGCAACCGACTTGGGCTTTTGATGCGGTGAGGTGGCTGAACAAATCGTGAAAGAACATCAAGTCTGATGCCTGCCTAGAGGGAAGCAGCCGACGCACTCGAAGTCGCTGTCACGCTCTTCTCCAATTTCAGTGTTGCTATCTCGGATCAAAGTGGTGGAGAGGGATTCACAGCTAAGGTCAGTGGGAAAAAAACAATCCTTTTTTGCAGATTGGGTCCAATTTAAATTAATGCTTGTTTCCAGATCCCAATCTTGCGGCAGTTCACCCGAGTTACCTGTGCATTCTGCTGAGGTTTGTGCCTGGTTCATCATCATTATCCAAATCTGTGTCAGGTTGACAATCTGGTTTGCAGGATAGAACTCCACAATGGCATCTCCTGCCGTTTCATGGCTCTGCGTTGACGTCATTGTCGCCATCTCAAAACAGGTCCGCATTCGAAGATGATACGAGACACGCTGTCCCTTCATGTGCAATGAAAACCAATGCATGCCTCATTGCTAGGATCACACCTGTGCACCGCTCACCCCGAACCAAAAAAATGTTCATCAATAATAACTCATTTTTCAGCCGGGAAAAGAGATTATCTTCTTTGCCTATGTCTCTGACTCTTTATGACTCTCCAAGGTTGAAACGCTGACGGATTTCCTTAACCTCGGCCGTCGCGGACCCTCTTGAACCCCATCTACCCATCCAAGCCATCAAATGCCACCAGAACCTACGGACCGACTGACCAACATCAGCCGTCCTGAACGCCTTTGGCTTGACCAAATGCTCACAGCGCCAGGCGAGCAACGGTTGTTCCTCCAAGGACATACACCGCACCGTTCGCTTCTGGTACGCAGGATTCAGACCACCGAAGCGCCTGAAATGGGAAAGCGGGTGAAAGGCACACTCGAACAGCAACAGCTCTTTCTGCCATGAAGATCATGATTTCTCAACTGTCTGACGTTGGGAAGAAACCACATCAAATCCAAGCGTTGCACACTTCGTCTGAGAAACCTTCGTGGGGCACCTCTATACACCACTTTCCTCTCAGTTTTGGTATGCTTTGGTACGCATGCATACATGCACATTCGAGTGCAATTCGCTGCTTGAGTGTTGCATTGTGGTGGTACTATAAGTTAACTCAACAGCTTTCATGGTGCAGGCCTGTGGCTTGTCAAACGGCATAAAGTATTAACTAAAACTAAAACAGAAACCAACAAACAAACAATCCTTAGCTTGGATACCCAAATCAGCTGTGGCCGCCCTTGCCATAATGAACTGTTTTTTGTGTCCTCTTGACTCATCCGGCTGTAGTCCGCCAGATCTACAGTCTCTGGTTTTCTTGTGAGCGAACCTGTGCCCAAGGTGTACGGAAAATTTCCTACTTTGGAAATACATCGATTGTAGCCCACGGAAGAACAGCCCATATATGGGCAGTCTCAAACAGCCTTCCAAGGCACCTTTGTCCCGGACAAGCACGTTTGCAGTCCCCGAAGGCTTCAGCCACCCAAGCGCTGGGAATTTCAAAGTGTCCACTAACATTGGAGCGGGAGCGATACCTCAGCTATCCAAAGCGGGGCAGTCCAAGTCTTTAAAACGGAACCATGTTCAGCGGGCCAAGAGGCTGGATGAAGGCATTGCCACCACTTGATGGGCAATTTGGTTCGGTATTCGCTCCTGAAGCACTCAACCAATCAGTGCACAAAAAAAATACAAACACAACAATCAATGCGTTTTAGTACATATTTCTTTTTGTCAGTTTATTTCCCCTGCGTAATTTCCCCTGCGTAATTATTCCAATGTCCTCCCTCTACAGCAAACAATCGATGTAGTAGTAGTAGCGGCAGCAGTAAAAGTAGTAGTAGTAGTAGTAGTAGTAGTAGTAGTAGTAGTACTAGTAGTAGTAGTACTAGTAGTAGTACTAGTAGTAGTACTAGTAGTAGTACTAGTAGTAGTAGTACTAGTAGTAGTAGTAGTAGTAGTAGTAGTAGTTGGCCCACGACTGATAGACGCCCGTGGTGTTTTCTTGCATTTTTATTTGTGAGCTGAAACACGCTCTTGTTTCTTGAGCCAAACGTGTACAGCAGTCGTTGCTGTAAGCTGTTCGTTTTGAACGTTTGGGACGTGGGAGATGCCCTTTTTTGGATTCACACTCCCCCTGCGGCGCATGCCGTATCATCCCATAGCCACCTGGTCTTTGACCAGGAAAAAGCTAAAGCCGCACCACCTTCCGTGGATGTTCGGCAGGCTGTCCTTCCTCCAGTCTGCATCCACGTAGATGAGCCGGTTGCCGAAGGTCATCGTCGACAGATCCAGGACCCTAGGCCACGGTCACACGAAGGTACTCCAGCGACCTCAGGTCCTCTGGCGTTGATCCATGCTCCTGGTGGAATCTTTGCACTCGTAAGCTGCGCCGGCGTGTCAACCATGTGGCTGATGGAAACCGTAAGTATAGTCCCACGCGTCCGTGCGTGGAATTGGTCGGAATTTCGTCGCTTCCTCATCCACCACAAACTGCACCTTGTCGAAAAGGATTTGGTTCCACCACACCGATGGCTGCAGCGTCAACGTATCCTCTTCTCCCCCATACGGAGGAATCAGCCGCGGAGCTTGGGGCCAGTGCGGCCGTTCCCAAGGGTTCTCATAGCCCCGATGTGGATCTTCTCCAGGTTCCACAGGTGGGCGAGGCATCGCCATATGTTTTGGCGTTTCTACCCACGGTGGCGGCTCATCACGCCAGGCAGATGCCAATGACATAGGCCGTGATGAAGACCCTCCATAGCCCTTCGCCGTTGTCATACTTTTTGATGAAGTCCCCATAGCTGCGGCGCCCCGAGCTGCAGCGCTGCGGCACCCCGAGCTGCAGCTTTTCCTCCTGTATCTTCTCGCAACCATGCTGGCGGGCTTTTCCAGGATGTTGTGTCTCCCCCGATCCAAGGTTGGCATTGGTGTCCGACACATGTTGCATGTATTTAGGCAGCACCGGAGGAGGTTTTGCAGGCGGACTTTGCCCAATTGGGATCTCCTTCGGGAGGATCGGCGGAGCCTTCGCTGGCGGTGCTCGGACAGACCAACCGGACTCTTCCCAACTTCTTGTTCCCGTTGAAGACGATGCCGAAGTTCCGCCTTCCTTGTAGCCGAGGTTTCCGGTCTCGCCTCCACCCCCGCTGAAGCGAAGTTGAATCTTGCCCCAAATGCCATGGCGCACACTCGACGTTTCTAGCTCTACAAAGGAAGCCTCAAGGCTACCGTTAGGATCAGATGGTCCCGATATACCCCTTCTGACCCTTGCGTAGTTACGTAGTTTCGAACATGCTTCGAAATCAGCATTTCGCCTCAGCGAAACTCTCATTTCAAGCAAATCTGCTTGGAATTGACCATGATATTCCACTGATGAAACGTTGGGCACATCATTCCTAATGGAAATACGCACATTTCGACATGATTAGCCCACGACCATCATTCATTTACACCACGGCCGTCTATCCGCCGTGTACCTAGTTAGTAGTAGTTAGTAGTTAGTAGTAGGTAGTAGTAGGTAGTAGGTAGTAGTAGGTAGTAGTAGGTAGTAGTAGTAATAGTAGTAGTAGTAGTAGGAGGAGGAGTAGTAGTAGTAGTGGAAGTAGAAGTGGAAGTAGAAGTCGTAGTAGTAGTAGTAGTAGTAGTAGTAGTAGTAGTAGTCGTAGTAGGGTTCCATGTTGGCACGTTGATCCCACCTCCTCAACAAAAACAATTCATCTAAACAGTTCATACAATAGCACAGATATAACTAATTTCCCCTGGGCTTGTGTACTACCTCCCTCAAGAATGTTTGGAGCAATGATTTCGATGAGTTTTTATGAGGGCATTTGAAAATGGGTTTCAGGTTAGTTTTCCAGGAATCAGGCAAACCTCAGATGAGGTTAAACAAGGATCTGAACGGGACACAGCAGTTGATTAAAGAACTAAACCGCTAAACAAAGCAAACCTTTATAACACACCCCGCACAAAAATATCACACTTAGACTCATAGCTCAAACAAATGAGCATTAAGTTCAGACAGCTTCAGCGATGCATTAGCACTTTAAGTGAATACTTAGCGCTTGACTCGCAAACCCCAAGGCGATCGCTCAGCGCAACAGAAATGTTGAAAAACAACCTGGACAAGCTGGGAAACAGCCTGGACAAAGGGGAACCATTGGAGTCGTTATGTTCGCTAGCAGGTACGTCAGTTCCGCGTCCGGAACTGATATCCTCACACCGTGTATTGCCAGCTTCGTTGGTGGAGGCACAGGGAGCACTCCTCGGGTACACCCTGTTCTGGCATGAAGCCACAGACACTCCAGATATTGCATACTGAATCGATTGCGGTTTGCCACTCGCCAACTTAAGTACCCATGTTCCTGAGAAATCATGTAAGAGGGCCTGAGCATCCTTGAAAAAGAGGCCCAAACCTCAAAACTACAAAGCGACGAGCGAAAACGACGACGAATGCACATCTGCAGACCCGTATATCATCCTGCAACAGCCTAAGGACTAAACATTCGCAATTCAGGCGCAGGTACGCCAAGTTGATCAGACTCGGAATCCCACAATCATGCCGCGCTCCCCTGGGGCAAGAACAAGTCCAAGAACAAAAACACAAATTCAGCGGAATCACTGTGACTCCAAGGGTGTCACACACACACATTTCTGTGTTCCCTAACGCGAATTATGCAGGGTGTGGGAGTACCTTTGCAAAAACAAACACTATTCCATCCCAATTGACTGATTTGGATTCAACATTGCGCAGCCATATAGTCTTCATATTTGGGACCTTATATAATGATTTGGGATGTGGAACAGGATGTCCTGCTAACAGCAAGAGGCGAACTGCAAGAAGGATCTTGACCTCGCCGCACGGTTTGCGCCCAATGCATAAAGGCCCCTGGTTGGGTAGATTGAACTCGGTGGAGTACACAATTTGTTTGCTGCGGCCCTGACAAGACCAATCGCCTTTCATTGCGTGTATGAGAACTGACACCAGTTTGTCAAAGTGCATGTGACGTGCATTAAAAAGAGTATACTGTCATCACACATCGACCAGTATTTAAATCAAGTCTATTCTGATCTGCAGTGCACAAACCGACAAAACAACACGGTCCCTGCGTTTCTCTGATGCCGTTTCTCTGTATACAGTGACCGAAATGCAATAACTTGCAGACAAAAAACCAGCTTCATCAAAGGCCACGTTCAGTCGGCACAGGTGGCCGGTGTCCACTATGCTACAGTCAGCCGCTTCAAGGCTGCAGAAGTATAGAGTATAGAGTCTCTTCCCACGCAATGTCAACAAAGATACAAACAAACATGTTGCACTGCGGGTCTGGTGTGGGGCGCTACTGTCTCTGCTCGCCATGACCAGAATGACCCTGAAAAGGACGTCAAAACCAGTTGTCCAAACTCTCGGTGTTTTTCATTTCAACATATGTTCAGTGACCAGTGTTTTTCGATCGTCAAGGCGAACACAATTTTTTAAACCAACATGGATTGCGCAGAAATACGTGTCACATATTGTCACGTAGGATTGATACGTTTTCCTAATTAATCCGCGCCCAAACAGCCTCGAAATTTGCCAAGCTTGAAACGTGTTTTGGATATTGATTTGACTCATGGATCATGACTGGTTTCTGGGTGTCAAGCTCAGTTGATCTGAACCCCACAGCCAAGTCAATTTTATTACTACTAGCACACTACAGATACTATTTACATACCACCTACTAACTAGGTCCACTGCCCATGGCCGTGGGGCGAAATGACTATTCTGATCAGCAAAATAGCGTGGATGCAACGTATTTAGTTTGGGGAAGATTCAGCGTTTTCAAGGATTGAAATAAAGGCATATTTTCATTGGGGAACAATCCTCCTGTGAACCCTTCAGTAGAATCGACACTTCAGCAGTCAGTTCAAGTTGCCCCCAAGCTTTTAGAGTTATGTAAAACATTGTTTGTTTGGGATCTATTGCCGCCCAAGGTTCTTTCACTCTTCTTCTTACATGCATCACCTACACTTTCCTCACGCGTCGTAGACAACGATGTCTTCAAGTTACATAGACTCGACGCCAAGCTCATCCGTCGTTCAACAACCGAAGACCTAAGATACTGAGCGCTATTACCCCCCCAGCCTATCCCCACCCCACCCTCCCACTGTACAGATCATTGCGCGCTGATTCTTCTTTTCACGCGCTTCAAAGAACTACACTTTCTTCATGCGTTGTAGACAACGATGTCTTCCAGTTACAAAGGCATGACGCAAAAATCATCCATCCACTAACAATAGAAGACATTAGATACCCACTGCTATGAGCCTACAAATTACGTCGTGAAAGCGATGACAGTGTCCAAAAGACACGACGGCCCGTTGCGGGCTACCTAGTGCCTAAGCTACCTACTACCAAACACTACCTACTACCGCGCACTACTTCTAGCGCTACTACTGCTGCTATTACTACCAACGACGACTAAGAACAACAACAACAACAAGAACAAGAACAAGAACAAGGTACAAACAAAAACTGCAGCCCCGTTACAACATATCTTGTTCCTTTGTCTCTATGCGGGGATGGAAACAACATCTGCAGCCCCGTCGTTGTTTTTTGGACAACCCCGAAAACAACCAGACAACAAGTACTTTACCAGTAATGGTAGTGCTTGTACTAGTGCTAGTAGTGGTACTAGTACTAGTGGTAGTCGTAGTAGTAGTAGTAGTAGCAGTAGTAGAAGTAGTAGTCGCCTAGTAATACTAGTAGTAATAGCACCAGTAGTAGTAGTAGTAGCAGTAGTAGTAGTCGTAGTAGCAGTAGCAGTAGCAGCAGCAGCAGCAGGAGCAGCAGCAGGAGCAGCAGCAGTAGTGGTAGTAGTAGCAACCGGTCAGCTGAGCCTCTGTAAAACTTCTACTTAGAACCTGAACCACATCCTAGCGACAAAAACTGCAGCCCCATTGTTTTTTTTGGACTTCCCCCCCTCAAAAGGTCTTGTTGTCTCTACCCCCTCCCAGAAACAAAGACTGCAGCCCCGTTCTTGTTTTTTTGCCCCCCCTCCAGAACAACACCTCAAAAACACTAAAAATGGCCAAGCCCAGACTTCAGTGAAACAAGTCCAACAAGTCCACCTACTTACGCCAACATTCGCTCAAACCTTTAACCGTATCCCTAACCATGTCCTCTTGAAGTTCCAAAGTTATAACATGTGACACTTATGTTGGGCGGCTGCTTTTGTTTCTACCAACAACAACACCAACGAGGACGACTACGACGACGACGACTACTACTAATAGTGCTACTACTACTACTACTACCACCAAAGACGACTAACCACAACAACAACAACAACAACTACTACTACTACTACTACTACTACTACTACTGCTACTGCTGCTGCTGCTACTACTTTTTGTAATACTCCTACTGCTGCTACTGCTGCTACTACTATTGCTGCTACCACCGCAAGCACCACCACGACGACAACGGCGTCCACTTCTACTTCTACTTCACACTACAGATACTATTTACATACCACCTACTAACTAGGTCCACTGCCCATGGCCGTGGGGCGAAATGACTATTCTGATCAGCAAAATAGCGTGGATGCAACGTATTTAGTTTGAGGAAGATTCAGCGTTTTCAAGGATTGAAATAAAGG
The DNA here is from genome assembly GCA_963970005.1 of Durusdinium trenchii. Taxonomy (NCBI): domain Eukaryota; class Dinophyceae; order Suessiales; family Symbiodiniaceae; genus Durusdinium; species Durusdinium trenchii. The sequence continues at coordinate 492,508 of CAXAMN010022984.1, read as the reverse complement.
CATATTTACATTGGGGAACAATCCTCCTGTGAACCCTTCAGTAGAATTGACACTTCAGCAGTCAGTTCAAGTTGCCCCCAAGCTTTTAGAGTTATGTAAAACATTGTTTGTTTGGGATCTATTGCCGCCCAAGGTTCTTTCACTCTTCTCCTTACATGCATCACCTACACTTTCCTCACGCGTCGTAGACAACGATGTCTTCAAGTTACATAGACGCGACGCCAAGCTCATCCGTCGTTCAACAACCGAAGACCTAAGATACTGAGCGCTATTACCCCCCCAGCTTATCCCCACCCCACCCTCCCACCGTACAGATCATTGCGCGCTGATTCTTCTTTTCACGCGCTTCAAAGAACTACACTTTCTTCATGCGTTGTAGACAACGATGTCTTCCAGTTACAAAGGCACGACGCAAAAATCATCCGTCCACTAACATTAGAAGACATTAGATACCCACTGCTATGAGCCTACAACTTACGTCCTGAAAGCGATGACAGTGTCCAAAAGACACGACGGCCCGTTGCGGGCTACCTACTGCCTAAGCTACCTACTACCAAACACTACCTACTACCGCACACTACTTCTAGCGCTACTACTGCTGCTATTACTACCAACGACGACTAAGAACAACTACAACAAGAACAAGAACAAGGTACAAGCAAAAACTGCAGCCCCGTTACAACATATCTTGTTCCTTTGTCTCTACGCGGGGATGGAAACAACATCTGCAGCCCCGTCGTTGTTTTTTGGACAACCCCGAAAACAACCAGACAACAAGTACTTTACCAGTAATGGTAGTGCTTGTACTAGTGCTAGTAGTGGTACTAGTACTAGTGGTAGTCGTAGTCGTAGTGGTAGTAGTAGTAGTAGTCGCCTAGTAATACTAGTAGTAATAGCACCAGTGGTAGTAGTAGTCGTAGTAGCAGTAGCAGTAGCAGTAGCAGCAGCAGCAGGAGCAGCAGCAGTAGTGGTAGTAGTCGTGACCGGTCAGCTGAGCCTCTGTAAAACTTCTACTTAGAACCTGAACCACATCCTAGAAACAAAAGCTGCAGCCCCGTTGTTTTTTTTTGACTTCCCCCCCTCAAAAGGTCTTGTTGTCTCTACCCCCTCCCAGAAACAAAGACTGCAGCCCCGTTCTTGTTTTTTGGACCCCCCCTTCAGAACAACACCTCAAAAACACTAAAAATGGCCAAGCCCAGACTTCAGTGAAACAAGTCCAACAAGTCCACCTACTTACGCCAACATTCGCTCAAACCCTTAACCGTATCCCTAACCGTGTCCCCTTGAAGTTCCAAAGTTATAACATGTGACACTTATGTTGGGCGGCTGCTTTTGTTTCTAACAACACCAACGAGGACGACTACGACGTCGACGACTACTACTAATAGTCCTACTACTACTACTACTACTACTACTACCACCAAAGACGACTAACCACAACAACAACAACTACTACTGCTACTACTACTACTACTACGTACTTTCTTCCTTCCTTCCTTCTTTCCTTCCTTCCTTCCTTTCTCACTTACTTACTTGCTTACCTAACCTAACCTAACCTTACCTTACCCTACCCTACCTTACCTTACTTACTTACTTACTTACTTGCTTTACTTAATATACTTACTTACTTACTTACTTACTTACTTACTTACTTACTTACTTACATTACTTTACCTTACCTTACTTTACTTTACCTTACTTTACCTTCCTTTACTTACTTACTTACTTGCTTACTTACTTACTTACTTTACTTTACTTTACTTTACTTTACGTTACTTTAACTTACTTTACTTTAACTTCCTTCCTTCCTTACTTACTTATTTACTGGCTTACATACTTACTTACTTACTTACTTACTTACGTTTTTACATACTTACGTACTTACGTGCTTACGTACTTACGTACTTACTTACTTACTTACGTACTTCCGTACTTCCGTACTTACTTACTTACTTACTTATAGGGATTCACTGTAAGATGGCACATGCAAACCTGGGACGGAACATGGCATATGAGTCAAAGTCAACCTCAGCAACCTCAAAAACCTCAAACGCTGGAAAAATGCGCTTTTTTCCCCATTTCCCCTTTGTCACTGTACTGTAAAGATCTTCTTTTCCTTTCCTAGTTTTTTCTTTTGAGCCTTGCTCTCTCTCTCTCTCTCTATCTCTCTTCTTTCCGCTGTTTTCTCCCGTCCCCCCTGACAGTCTCCCCTCTCATCACCTGGCATGTGCCATCTTAGTGGCTCCAATCATCCTAGCTCTCCCACCTGCCCACCCCTCTTCTATATACTTCCTCTCTCTTGCGCTTCTCTTCCTCTTTCCTTTGTCTCTGCCCCTCTACTGTCCTCTTTCTGCCTCTATATGCATTTGTCCTACTTCTTTTCCTTTCCTAACTGTTTCTTTTGAACCTTGCTCTCTCTCTCTCTCTCTCTTCTTTCCCTGTTTTCTACCTTCCCCCCTGACAGTCTCCCCTGTCACCACCTGGCATGTGCCATCTTAGTGGTTCCCATCATCCCAGCTCTCCCACCTGCCCCCCCTCTTATATATACTTCCTCTCTCTTGCGCTTCTCTTCATCTTTCCTTTGTCTCTGCTCCTCTACTGTCCCTCTTTCTGCCTCTAGATACATTTGTCCTACTTCTTTTCCTTTCCTAACTTTTTCTTTTGAACCTTGCTCTCTCTCTCTCTCTCTTCTTTCCTCTGTTTTCGCCCTTCCCCCCTGACAGTCTCCCCTGTCATCACCTGGCATGTGCCATCCTAGTGGTTCACATCATCCCAGCTCTCCCACCTGCTCCCCCCTCTTATATGTACTTCCTCTCTCTTGCGCTTCTCTTCCTCTTTCCTTTGTCTCTTATCCTCTACTCTCCCTCTTTCTGCTTTTTTTGGTCCATTTGTCCTATGTCTTTTCTTTTCCTAGCTTTTTCTTTTGAACCTTGCGCGCTCTCTCTCTCTCTCTTGTAAAATTCAGCAGCTGTTTGACTGTCGTTTGTTTGTCCACGTCTCTGTATTGTTTTCTCTTGGCAATTGTCACTCGGCTGAGCTAGGCTAGGCTCAAGGCCTTTGATCCAAGGTGCATTGTAGAGCACCGGGCAATTGTACATGAACACTACGGCAGAGCAAGTATGCTATTGTAAAAGAACTTGTATCTTGACACCGTCCCTTGGTTTGATTCATTGTTGAATCACACCATCAGTACAAACATTGTTGAAACTGAAAAAGGAACATTATTGTACAAAGCAGTTCAACCATTGTTAGCAAGTCTGTACATCTTTTCTGCCATTGTCTCCCCAGCATTGTTGCCCTTCTTATCGCGGTGCACGTATGGCATTGTCATTGCTAGAGACCTGCAGCTTGTTGAGCCATTGTTTTAGCCCTCCACGTCGTCCATCTGATTGTCTGGGGCCTCCGAGGATTGCCTGGGACGTTTTGTCCCTTTTTCTTCCTCTTCATCCTCGGATTTCTCAAGGTCGATTGTCCTGTCTCGCTCCTTGATGTAGGAGCTGTGTTCAGGATGACCTCTCTGATGCCTCTTTGGAATTGTCACGTGGTAGGGGTCAATCTTCTTGTCCGCCTTGTACACTCCAAGGGCCAATTGTACATCTGGCGGGAGCTGCGATTGGCCGAATTGTCCAAGGTGCGCCAAAGCCATCCCAAAGATTGTATGGTGAGGCGAATCCTCTGAAATAGTCAGCATTGACCTCACATGCATTGTGTGGCCATAGTTCCAAATCCAACCATTTGACCAGTTGTACTTGTCAAACTTGTTGGCTGCATTGTAGTTCAGGTGGACCGCTCGCAGATTGTTCTTTTCTGCTTCTGTAAAGCGATAGTTGTGGGGAGCATGGACTTGTAGGACCTGAACGCTGTGTCCCCGTTGGAACGATGACAGCTTCTTTTGTGACATGTGATGCACCATGTTGTGTGCATCAAAGGCTATTGCCAACACGATTGCGTCTTCGCGCGTCATTGTGTGACCCATCGATTGATGGTATGCAAGCCACTGGATTGCTTCCTCTGTTGTGGGAACCATAATGAACTGTTCCCAATTTCCAGGTTTTCGCAGCTTACCCGGCAGCATGTCGATCTCGTTGTTTTCGTTCAACATGTTGGTCTATTCTGCCATTGTAACCGCTGCAAACCAGTATGTCGTGACATTGTCAAGGACATCACTCCACGCGCTATCCTTGTAGTTCGATGGCTGGAGGATCTGGCTTTCAATCTGGTCCTCATTGTAGATGATTGCCCTGTCATCCCACAGCGAGATTGTTGAGTTCGTTGGCAACCTGCGCTGATTGTGGTAGTCAGGGATTGTCATCATCTCAACTGCCATTGATGCCCTTGAGATTGTTCGCGAGAAAGTCGATCCAAATTGTCACAGATTGTGAGCTTGAAAGAGCGGCTGCGGTCACAGATTGTCGACAAATTGTCAACCAAACATGCTTGTCATCCAAATTCAAAAAGCAAAGCTTCAAACACATTGTTCATCGAATTGTTCTACGAGTCGACGAAAGAAAAGATCGGATCCATTGTGAGACTGAAATCGTGTAGTGCATATTGTCTATGACATAGTATGCACATAGTAGCTAAAGTAGTGTGCCATGGCTTGATGCCCCCGTGTGTGTATTGTACACGCATAGATGCTGCCATGGTTGTGAAACTGTTTGTACGGCCGTTGTTCAGTTGTGATGTTGTGGGCATTGAATGCCCGCCATGTAGAGGTGTTTGTTAAGCACCTCTGCCGGGACATACTTTGTCAGTATGTCTGCTGGGTTGTCATGTGCGCTGATCTTGTGTATTGACAGTATCCCGCTTTGTACCAGTTGTTGTATGAAGAGGTACTTTAGGTCAATGTGCTTTGCTTCCTTTGATGAGCCAATTCTTGTTGCTATGCTTTTGCCGCTTGTGCTGTCGGTGTGTATGCGGATGTTCACCTTTGTTGTTGTTGCTTCCTTGATGAAGTTTGCTATATGTAGTCCTTCTTGCGCTCCGCCAATTGCAGAAAGCTCTGATTCTGCTGATGACAGTGCTACTACTGCTTGTGTTCTGCTTCCAAATTGTACCACGGATCCCATCATAATCACGATGAATCCACTTGTTGATTTTCTTGTGCTTGGGCATCCTGCCCAGTCCGCATCGACATAAATGTTGAGGTCGATGGGTTCCTTTGTTTGTGGTGTATGTGTTGTCCTCAGGATCATTTTGTACTGTTGTGTTCCCCTGAGGTATCGTAAGAGATGTTTCACTTTGCGTAGGCTTTGTTGTGTTGGTTGTTGTAGGTCTCGTGCCAGTTCTTTTGTTGCAAAGCTGATGTCTGGTCTTGTGTCGGTCAGCCATTGAAGCTTTCCTACTGCTCTCCTGTAGTCTGCACGCTCTTGTGCATCTAAAGGTGCGTCATCGTTTGTGGATTGTTTCAGGGTTGCCGTCCCTGGAGCTGATGCTGGATTGCTTGCTTCCATTTTTGTTTCCTTCAGCAATGTGGTGATGTATTCTGGTTTGAGGCTCACCTCAAAGAAGCCTCCATTGTTGTGGATGTTACTGCCAAGGAATTAGATTGTCTGACCAATTCCCAATGTGCCGGTTGGTCGTAGTAGTACATGCTTTTGTACTTCTTTGAAAGTCTTGTCGACTTCTTGTTGTTGTTCCAGGAATAGTAGGTCATCCACATAGACCCGCACAAACATTGTCTGTTCATTGTTCCTGTACACGTTCAGCTCTCCCACCTGTCCCCCCCCTCTTATATATACGTTCTCTCTCTTGCGCTTCTCTTCCTCTTCCCTTTGTCTCTTATCCTCTACTGTCCCTCTTTCTGCCTTTATATACATTTATACTATGTCTTTTCCTTTCCTGGCTTCTTCTTTTGAACCTTGCGCTCTCTCTCTCTCTCTTCTTTCCCCTGTTTTCTACCTTCCTCCCTGAGAGTCTCCCCTCTCATCACCTGGCATCTGATATGTGCCAGCTTAATGGATCCACTCATCCCAGCTCTCCGCCCTTTTTGGCTGTCTCTCACGGCACAAGTAAAAGCAAAGTTTTTGGATGGATAAGTTGGCGTCCCTACCTGTGCGCCATGTTTCTTTTCCACTCCATGATGTCACCCGTTGCTAGTGGTCAACATGGCATTTTGAGCACTTTTACTTGTGCTATCTTACAGTGAATCCCTATACTTACTTACTTACTACTGCTATTTGTCAAGCGGTCTGCCAGTTCTCTTGCGATTGTTGTTTTGCAGCTGGCTCTCCATATTGTTCGCATGAAACTTCTACGGTTCAGGGCTAATAGTTTTCCTGTAAAAACAATCAAAGCCATTCATGTGAGAAACTCACAGAAGGGCTGGCCCCCCTCAATGATCTACACTACTACCCATATTCTTTTGTTTGTGTTTTGCTTCTTACCTTTGCAAAAATCACCGCCACCACCAAGACGATGACTACTACTCCTAATCCTATCTCAGTTCATTATTAAGGGAAGTAGGCCTTATGAATAGTACCTCAAACCTTGTTGGCCATATTGACCTTCCATTGGGGTGTATTCAGTATTCATTAATCAAGGTCTTCGCGTTACATACATGTATCTATATATACAAGTATAACCATATACCTGAGAAGGGAGGGGTCGAAAGCCAGCCTCTGGCTTAGGGGATGCCCTCAGGGCAGGCCCGGGCAAAGACTTGGCGCGCAAGAGGAAGTGATGGGGTAACAATCTGCAAAGATTAATTTCATAGGGTGAAGTCGACATCGCAGCCACACTGATAGGGAGTGTTGCGAATCAGTGAGCAAAGACGGCGGTGGGGGTCGATGTGCGAGGCTATGGGTAGGGTATAGGTGAGGATATATATATATATATGTATGTAGGTAGTGTGGACAAGTAGTAGCCGGAAGTGGTGAGGTTGATATTGGAGCGACGTGAGTGTGCAAGATGAAGCGATAGGCCAACATTATTAGTTATGTAAAGAGCACGTTTATGGGGTGAAGTTGGCAGAAACAGACGGTAGAATTAAAATGGGGGGTGCCTTTTTTCGTACAGGTTCAAGAGTGTTTTGGAGGTGAAAAAGGGCACCCTCAAAGATTTTATGTGAGTTTGTCGGGTGCGTGTTAGCAATGAGTGACCAGAGACGGTCGTGGGCGAGGCTATCGGCTTTCGTGAGGACATATATTATATATATGCAAGTGATAGCGGCGGTAGCAGGATGCCCAAGTGGTATGGCAGCAAGAGGTTCTATGGACAAACAAGAAAGGTGGCGATGCGACCTTCGGTAAAAATCCGCTCCTCTTTTGTGCCAATGACTTCGGAACGTGCTCATGATGTGACATCAACGTGTGTGTTCCTCAATTTCCAATTGCATGCCCCCGGATCTCGTTCTTTCCGTTTTGAGTATCTAAGGGGGACTTCGTTTGAAAGGTGGTTATGCCTTGTTGCTTGCGCTTCCGGGCTGATTGCATAGCGGGGTCGTGGACAATCTTCCATTGGTAGCCGGACTTGTAGTAGAGCTCCAGTTCTTTGGCATGTCCTTTCGTCAGGGCATTGCTTATCTGGGCTTCACTATGTACCCATCGGACTTGGAGAGCGTTGTGTCGTTGACTGGACTTTATGCTCAGGAGTTCCAGGTCGGTGCGTCGCTCTGCTCCCTTAGTGCTCAGTTCCTCAGTGTTCAATTTATCATACACATTACGGCTGTCAGAAATTAAGCATCCAGCTACACGGTTGGCTGTGGCATCCACGTCAAAAACGCTCGGGGTAGGGTCATGAAATTCACCTAGTTGGTATCTAGCATGGTATAGGTAATCTTCTCCAGTCACTGCTGCCTTGGCCTCGGCAGCTCCAGGTGAACGGGCAACACGGTCTATCTTGCTAGAATGCCAGGCCGTTCCCCTTGCAACATGTTCAGAGGTCCTATGCCTATGAAGATTCCTTGAGTACTAGACCCATCTCTTGGATTCTGACAGGCTGCGTCCGTCCACACGTACATGCCCAGCGGCTCTGTTTTTCCAAAAGCATGGATGTGCAATCTGTGTTCTTTTCGAGCCTTTGCTCGTTGGAGGAGCTGATTCACTTGGTGAATGGTCTCCACCGTACTGTGGGCAACTTCTGTCAAAAACAAACCAACTTCGGCTGAAAAATGAGGTGCTACTTGAGTGGCGTGCCAACTGAGGGCTCCAAGGATGCCCTTCAACTTGCTTTTCTCCCATTCGGTGGTTGGTGCATTCTTGTCTCTTCTTCGAGTTGCACAGAGGTTGGTTTCACTCACCTTGTCCATGTAGGTGGGCTGTGAGAGCGTGAATCCTCCGTCTTTTTCTTTGGTGATCACCACTCCGCATTGGGTGAAGCTTCCTTCTTCCCATTCGGACCATTTGAAGTGATCTCTGGCCTTTTGTTCGATCTGTGGCCATTCTTTGTCTGCGGGGTCCCTCGTAGGATGCCTTCTGGCTTCCAAAGCCAGCAGCAAGGATCTGACCATGATTTGGTCAGGTTGAGGTCATTCAGGAATGAGGAAATTGTTCGGTACCATTCCAGCGGCGTCAACCAAACCATAACATCCTCTCTTTACCTGGCATACTTCAGGCTCGGAGAGTCCCATGGCATCGGTTATCTCCTTGCAGGGTAGGCAGTAGAGAGGTGCAGGATATTCCCTCCCCTTTTTGACGCTCCAGCGTTGTTGCGCTGCTGTGTGCAGCATCAGCTGGCGTGTCTGTCTGGTCATGACAGGGGTGGTGGTAGCTCGGAACTCATAGTTCGGGTCTTGGTATCCTTTTAGGATTGCTCGGGCTTTTCTTTTTTGGGCGCCATCATCTTTGAGCTTCCAGGTAAGGATCCATCTCATTCCAATCACTTGATCAGGTGAAGGTTTCTGGTCAGGTCGAAGGGTTTGGAATGCACGAGCTGCTAGGTAGTTGTTCACTTCAATGCTTTTTGCTTCATCAAATTGCTTTCTCTCTTCTGGACTCAGCCGGCTTTCAACAACTTCTACTGCTCTTCTTTTCATCATGCCTAGGAAGTAGGCCTCGAGGTCTCTGATGGCCGTCTGTCTTCCTTTTCGGGTTTCTGGCATAGGAATTACTATTTCAATAGCATTTCCTTCGTCAGCCCAGAACACCATTCCTTCTTCTGTGTTCTGTTGGTCTTCTTCTGACAGTGTGCTCCACCGTCCTCGGACGCACCAAATGCTTGCTCCTGGTTGCAATTGCCCATCAGGGTCTCTTTGGGTTTCTGTACATAGGACCCGTGCTGGTCCCAAAAACATTCCATTCATCCCAGCTTCTTTGTTTCTTCCGACTTGTTTTCGCCAGAAGTACACTATAGGTCCCCTGGGTAGTAGCGTCGGTGTCGTTGACCCCGGGAGTTGAGAGCTCTTTTCATGCGCTCATTGGCGTGCCATCTTGCAAAGGCCTCTTCGGCCTGCCTCATTCTCTCGATGTCTCCTTTGACATCTTCGCTGGGGTTTGCCAAGAGAGGCTCATTCGTGGCATTGATCAAGCTATTCACGAATCGGCCTGTTTCGTCGGGCGCTCGGCCAAGTACATGTTGTACTGGAGAAAAACCTCTAATGAGTTCTCTTTCATTGCATACCCTCACAGCTTCGGACAGGGCGTGTTCAGGTGCAAGGTCCGGGTTGTCTTGTACAAGCTTGGTTGCGATCTCTTTTAGACCACGAACTGCTTGTTCACAGGTGCCCAGTTGCCAGTGTGCTTCACCAGCTATCATATCAAGATATATGCTATGCTGGTCACAAAACCTTTCCATCTCATGGCTTCGGAAAGCACCTGCTGGGTCCAGTCGGAGCACATGTGGTGCTCCAAAATACTGAATCCAACCCTCTTTGAGGTAGCTCAAAAACTGCGTGGTGTTCATGGTTTGATGTTTTCCTTGCTTCAAAAATCTAGCCACCCTATACCTACTTCCGTCGTCAATAACGACAGCAAATTGATACTCCTCTTTGGCCATGGGGTGAGTCCAGTGTCCTCCATCAGCACTGATGGACGCAAACTTTGGGGGGAGAGGTTGCAAGGCCGCAGTATGTTTCGTTTGAACCCTTCGTTTTTCCATGCACGCAGGACAAGTTAAACTCTTCGGCCAACCGAACGATCTTTTCAGTCACGTTTCTGCGTTTCAAAGCGTCCACTAAATGTCTAATGCTTCCGTGTCCGGTTGCAGCGTGCAGGAGGTACAGTTTGCGTTTGATCTCATCCGTTCGTTCGTCTTCTTTGAAGTGCTGTGCTGCTAAAACTTCCTCAGGCGTGTTTGCTCGTTTGCTGTGCCCGTTCATGGTACAGTGTCCACATGTATGCTTGCTATCATGATACGCTAACATGTGGCAGCAACACTTTGTTCCTTTTCCAAAGGCCAGCGGCAACGTGGACGCCCCAGTCAGCTCCCTTTGAATTTGATGTTTGTTCAGCTCCTGCATCAGCACCCGTGTGACCTGTATGACAAACTCATGTGTGTAATATGCAGTCATGTGAGCCAAACCTCCTTCGCAGCGAGCATGCGTGTTACCTTTGGGGCAGCGGCATGGCAGTTCCATGACCTCCAACAACCTGGCATGTGTACTCATGAGCTTCCACGACTTACTCATAAGACCTTGTGTTTTGGGATCCCGCAAGTTGACCCTGCAACCACTGACAACACAGGTTTTCAAGTTGTACGTTTTGATGAGGTTTTGAATCAAAGGAAGTCTCCATGCTAAACAACGTTGTGCCCACTCCCATGTACAGTGTGTACCTCGCTGTATGCAAAAATGAAAGATGCAGCACGCTCCAACATACTGTTTCAGCGTGTCGCGACGCTTGCGATTCAGTTCATTGACCTGCTCAGTCGTTCTTTGGTTGATCGACTGAAGTGGTGAGTATGGTCCACAGGCGGGTGACAACCAGACATGTTCAGGGTCCAACATTTCAATCTGTCGCATTATCAACTTCACACCATCACCACTAGAAAGGTCACAGTCGTTGTACAGGGAGCATCGAACTGCCGCTTCCTCATAGCCAGCCCGCTTCTGCACTTCAGCGGAGAGTCGGCTCTCCGGTGAACAGGCAACTTCCAAAACAATAGTTTTCTTAAGAACAAGACTTTGAAAAGCCATGGGGGCAATGTTTTGGGATTCATGTTCCACTTTAGTTATCAAACGCTCTATGGTTTTATCAGCTAGGGCTCTGGCAGGAGGCGGTTCACTGGTGGATGTTAAGTCTGAGGTCGATGCGAACTCTGGCTTCCGATCATGTTGAACTCGGAGCTCACATCGCTCATGGACTTCTCTGGAACCTTCTTCTTGTGGGGTCGCTCCTCGCGCATAGCCGCCACCTCCTCTTTGAGTGAGGACAGGGCTGTCATCATCTGAGTCATGATGACTTGCTCCGGAGTCGCACCGGCATGAGTGCTGGACATTCCCGCCTGCTGGGGGACCCGCTCCGAGGAGGGCGGTGTTGAGATCTGGTGGTACTTCTGTCCATGGCTCGGTGGTGACTTGGGAGTCTTTGTGAGGGGGCCGGCATGGCCCGTTGGTAGCCTTGTTCCTTCTTGATCTTGTCCTTCTCGTTCACGACCTAATGGCCGAATCTGGCCAAACAACCCCCTTCCTTCATGGTGCACACCGCCCATTCGGCGTAGCTCGGATGTTGGTCGAGCACTTCGTAGTAGCTCAGGTTGGCATGTTGCCCGAAGCCCATGGGATCCTCTCCATTGGGGAGAGAGATGGTGTAGATCTTCTCGGTGGCCATCTTTTCCATCTGGATCATGGTTTCGTTGCCCGTCAGGGTCATCTCGAGTTCGTCTTTGCAGAATGCTGACAGGCTCAACTTCTTTTTGCTCGCCTGTGACAGGCGTTGCATCCATTGCTGAAGATTCGTCTTGGCCTTGCCCATGCGGCGTTCGATTCCATGTTCCTCCTCCAGCTGTTGGAGGCGGACTCGGAGTTCTGGAATGTGCCACTTGGTAGGAGGTTCCTCGCCCAGTTCTCGGATCGCTGCAATCAGCTCCGGCTTCTTCAAGCTCTGAATGGCGGGCATGGCTAATTGAGGTGTGAGGACAAAAGGAAAAAAGAGGATCACAGTCTTGACCGTTATGGCTGCTGCTGAGTGGCTGCCGCTCTGTGCGTTGTTCCGTCTTGTGTTTTTCGTTTTCCCCAAAAACACAAAAATCACCCCGACTGTCCCAACCGTCCTGGTCACAAACATGTGGTTTCGAGATCCGGGATGCCTGAAACACTTGCTTGCCCTCCCCTTCTTTGTCAGGCAACAAATCAGGGAGGAGTTGTCCCTAACCTTGGCAAAATGCGCGAAGCCTATACGTACAGCAGTGTGACACTCTAACGAGTTACTGTACAAGTCTTCGGTCAGCGGGATCAGTTGGTGTCCGGCTTGTGAGCGCTCAGCTCGGATGGCCTTTTTGTCGTCCAGGGCACGAAGGACGATGAGATCAGCTTCAAAATCTATCACGGCTTCGATGGACAGGAGGACAGGGCCTTCGCCTTTGTCCAAGGTATGGATGGTCAAGGCTCCATCTCGATTGTTGGTGATCTTCATTTTGGTGGTGCTCAGACAGCGGTCCCGGCTGCTGTTGCCAAAGCCAAAGGTTGGCTTGTTGCGTACGTCAACTTCCAGGACTCGACCATCTTGGTGTTTCTTTTCATTCTCACTCACCAGGGCTTCGAGAGCGTGGACGGAGCCCAAGGTTTTCGTGGCACCACCATCCACGATGCCATAGCCAAGTCGGATGGCTTCCTCTGTGGTTTTGGCGGAGGATGACTCCGCTGAGCGAGCAACGTAGGCCTCCTCAGTGAAGCACACAAATGGTGCTGCTTCTTCTGCACAATGGTTCTGTTCCTTTTTCGCAGGCGGCTGCTTTTCAGGACACGCCGCTATCTTGCGTGGTCCTCCGCATCGGAAGCACTTGATGCCATTGCTGCTTTTGGTAGGAGTCTCATAAGTGGTGGTCTTGTAGTATTGTCTATTCATCTTGACCTGGTGTTGCTTCGCTCTGGCTTCTCGGAGCTTCTTCTTCCTGCTCGGAAGCGTCCAGAATCAGAGCAAGCCCCTCAGAGTTCATGCCCTCGCTCATCAGGGCGGCACGTGTGGTGTTGAGGCTGTTGCCGGGGTTGTCGTCTTCCTCGATGTCATCGTTCCAGAAACTGGATTGTTTCTGCTGCTGGTCTCTTCTTGTGAGGTCTTCCTCAGGCCACTGAGCTCGCAACTCTTGTGCGATGCGCTCTTGTCCAAAGTTCCCATTCACTGCTGTCTGGATCATATTCTTTTCTTGGCTATCTAGTCCTGAGTCGGCCAGTAGATACCAGCCTTGTAGAAAATCTGGTAGTAGTTCTCCTTCAGCGGCGGTGGTCCAGGTCTCGTCTTCATCATAGGAGTGCCACTGCGATGAACTGCGGTGGCTGCCATGGTTGGACTGATAGCCCCACCTTTGAACACGTTCTGGGTCATCCCTGCCTTCAGCTTCTGCTGCTTCAGAAGCCGTTTCCCAGCCTTCTTGGTCTTCACGGTGGCTGGTACTTTGTTGTTGGCTTCCGGCTGCACTTCTGCGGTCTTCCCAAGTCTGGTTCCCCCATTGCGCACTGGTCCAGCCCCGGGAGAAGTCGTATCCCCACCAATCATCCCAATATGATTGCCTTTGACTTCCACCGAGGTTCACCTTCTTGGTGTCCATGTGGTAGTATTGTACCCTCGTCAAGGCTTGTCGAGCACGGGAGTACAGTTCTGTTTTCCGCACTATGTAGTCATTCATGCTCTCAAAGCGGTGTCGCTTGGATTGCCTGAAGTAGCGGGTCAGGTAGTCGGAGAGCTCAGGGATCTGTGGTCGACCAAGGCTCTTCCGAAGGTAGCTCATCAGGTACTTGACTCCACCATCATAGGACACCCAGTCGGGGCGCTTGCCCACGACGAACTTCCGGGCTGTGCCACTCAGCTCCCCCAGGAGCTTTGGGCCGCAGAGGTACCGTTTCTGGTACGGCATGGACTGCTCCCATTGGGGCGCTAGTTCTTCATATTCTTGGAAGGTGTGTGAGTCACCTGTCCACTGGGGGATGCCATCCTTGGACTTTGTCACATGGTCCGCCATCACTGTTCTCCTTTTTCTCAAGCCCCGGAGGGCTCCGCTACCATCCAATTGATAGCGGCGGTAGCAGGATGCCCAAGTGGTATGGCAGCAAGGGGTTCTATGGACAAACAAGAAAGGTGGCGATGCGACCTTCGGTAAAAATCCGCAAGTGGTGAAGCGGATATGGCCGTCACTCGAGAAAGAATGGAAAGAGAGAGTAGAATACAGAGGTTTGGGACGGGTCCAATTTTGCGTCTTGATGCTCCAACGCTTGCACGCTGCAATCTCTTCTCTCTCCTGCCCCCAACAACCCCCCAATCTACGTGTGAACTGCCCCTTTTCAGTCCAATTCTCTCGTAGGTCCTCAACAGATGGCACATACAGCCCATATGGGGTCCCCTTTTCAGTCCAGCAACTAAACCTTGCTAAGCCTTCCGCCATCTTCCGCCTCCAACGCTTGCCGCTGCAATCTCTTCTCTCCCCTGCCCTCAACAAGCCTCGTGAACTCCCGCCGCATAGGGAGTGCCCTCTTCAGCCCGGCAACAACGCTAAGCTTAGCCGCAACTACAACCTGTTCTCTTTCCATGGCCTCCTGAGCCCCTCGTGATGCTGATGATGCAATGCACTCTTCGCCGTCAAATACATCACCGGCATCACAACACCCCTCAAACCACTCATTGTTCACTACCAAGTGGCCCACCACCAGGCTCTGGGCCCACCTCTCCGAAATTGCGACCACCCCCCCCACACCCCCTTTACTCACTTCGTTCGCTCCAGCAACCTCAAGCCTTGCTATATCGGCTGGCGTTCGTGATAAATATATGATATCTGTATATACATGTATACGAGCACAGAGTACTGATGAGACATACCACAGTCAGGATGTAGAACTTTGATGCGTTAGTGAACAAGTTTGTTGTCACGCAGCTTTGAGCGGCAGTTAAGACGCTCAACATCGCTAGACAACCGCCGGGAATCGCAAGCAAGTCAAAATGTTTGCCATTTGCCAAAGGCAAGTTTAAAAACATGTGAAAGGATGCTCTTAGATGTTGCTGGACCTGCTTCAAGGTTTGACACCACACAAACAAACACGATGTGTCTGCAGGGTACAGTGAATGCAAAATCACGGGGTCACGGGAGGGCTGTGGGAAAGGGGACCTGTTGAGCTTGTCATTTAAGGTCTGGATAGCAATGGGATGGTTTGGCCCTGGAGATGTCCAAAGCCCTGTAAATAGCGATGGTTTGGACTCAAGATGTCCAAACCCTGTATATAAATAGCCATGGTTTGGCACTGGGGATGTTCAAAGCTCCGTAAATAGCAGCGTCGGAGTTTTGGCAAAAACCCTGTAAATAGCAGTGTTTTGGCGCTGGAGATGTCCAAAGCCCTGTGAATAGCGATGGCTTGGCGTTGAAGATGTTCAAAGCCTTGTAATAGCAGTGTTTTGGGACTGGAGATGTCCAAAACCCTGTAATTAAATAGGAGTGCTTTGCCCTTATTAAGGCCTTATCCAATAAGACCTTAACAAGTCTTAAAACGGCCTTAATCTGCATCACTTGCATCACCAACCTCTGCCCCCCCTACACATTCCAAGTCGACCAATAAGACCGATGCTTGGCACTTCAAGATCACGTTCGCAAGAGTGTTCGTTGCGGTGTCCTACTGTAATATTGTGCGTTCGTAAGCAGCGAATGTTTTCACATGTGATACCAGAAGACTACAGCTCTTCAGTGTCGGAGATCACGAAAAATTACTTTTTCGAGTGATCCCCACCATGACATTTCAATCATTTGTCTTCATGCCATGGCGAGGAGCATGTTGCCATGGTCGTGAGTTTTGTGGTTCTCGACTTTGCTTGTGGGTCCTCGGGTTGTGCGCTGTAATTGTGGTTGTGTGCTGTGGTTGTGCGTTGTGGTTGCGTGCCATGGTTGTGTGCTGTAGATGAATGTGTCTTTGTGGTTGTGATTGTGGCTTCGTGTTTGTGGTTGTGTTTGTGATTGTGTTTGTGGTTGTGCTTGTGATTGTGTGGTCCGGCGGGGAACACTGCCAGCCAGAACTCGCGGTTGAGGTCCGGTGCGGAACACTGCCAAGCGGAACTTGCGGTTGAGGTCCGGCGGGGAACACTGCCATCCGGAGCTGGCGGTTGAGAACGATGCGCAGGCGGATGAGGAGGAGGAGGAGGAGGCGGAGGAAGACAGCTGACATAAAATCGAACAACCTTCACCTGACACGTGGGGAACAATTGAACAACAGTAGCTCTCTAGGCCCTCTGTTTTCCTGTGTGACATTATGTTTTCACCATGTCATCATGTTCTCCTGTAGGTCCACCATCACCTACAAAAGTCGGTTCCACCGGTGTAAATTGGAGGTTCCCTGGGAAAGTACTCAAATTGTGGGTCCATAGAATCCTGAGCATTTTTTCAATAGAATCCGCAACTTCCTTGTAATTCTTGCATTTTTTCCTATGTTGAGACTAACCTTAAAGCCGCTTTTCTTTTAGGTGTGACCACCTACAGGAAAAATACTTGCACACCAAACGGTAATGGTTTAGATGGTTTTAGTATGTTTGTTTTGCTTGTAATGTCTTATGTTTCCAAACCCTGGAAGGATGATGACCCTTATCTCTGATGAATACTACTTAAATGATACCAACTGAACCTTCTCCAATGACCACTTCAAGCTTGATAATTCTGAGAATACGTTGAAGACATATAACTACACAGAAACATACATATACATACATTATATATAGTAATATACCTGGCGTCTTCTAGTTGATAGTCCTCATGTACTTTAAGTCCTCAATGCCTTGTGATGCCTTGTGATGCTTTGATGCTTCGTGCAGCTGACCACTATACACGATCATGTTCTGCCAAGGACTGTTTTGTCCTAAGTTGTCAAAGTGTGCTCACATGTGCTCCCAGGCTGCGATCATGCTTTTCCAAACATCCTGTGATGGGATTGGGCAATTTTTTGCTATCTAAGAATTCATCAGTCCTCCCCCTTGATCAACCCGCGCCTTTAGTTGTTCAATGTTTCTCCGCATCAAGAGTTGCAGCATCCTGTTGATTTTGACCAGCATGGCTACAGGTTCCTCTTGCATGTGATGTGAGTTCTTCAAAGCTAGCATAGGCAACTTCAGCTGGCTGTGCTCTGTCATTTTGCTGAAGCGATCTGGACTTTTCATGACTTTTCTCATGTCATGTCAGGTCAAAGTGTGAAAGCCTGGAAGCAGCATCAACAAATTGTCAAAAGGCATGGACGTCATTCTGACGTCGCCGCATGAAAACTTCACAGGCCAAGGCAAAACACGTGATCAGAATGAAGACTTCGAAGCATGCGGAAGGGGGAGGCTTGTTGTGGATGGTATGGACCCGACCCGACCCAACCCAAAAGGGATCAAAGGACTCAAAAAGACCAATGACACAACTTGTCGCAAACACAATGTCATGGAACAACAACTGGTCAGAAAGTGACAAAGAGGTCGCATTGAGCTTCATGGCTTCTTCTGAACCCGTCCGGAGAAAACCGTCCGGAGAAAATTCAAAAAGTTCCAGCACGATCAAAGGCTACCACGCTCACCTGTTCTGTCCCATGTCCCCTCTCCTTGTCGCAGCTCTTATCTTCATCAATGGCCACATCCACCGTTGAGGGGCTGGAACCCATGACTCGAGCCCATCCGCCATCATCGGTCCGGCTGGGACGCCGGGTCGATTGGCTCGCGACCACCAAGGGTATTCCCGAGAATTGGATGCCCAAACGTAAGGTCTGCGGTCCATCGCCGACGCCTCTCACAACACGGCGGGACTTCAGAGCCACCATTGTCGCAACCCCTGCGGGGGAAGTCTTGAATCTGTGATGCATGTTGGAGAACCCAAAAAGCTGAACTTTCACCAACTGGTGGCTGCCCTAGCCTAATTTCTTTAAAAAAATTAGATCTGAGAGTAGCATGAATTGCATACATACGACATGCATCCATGTGCGCTCATGTGCATCCACATGCATCCATGTGCATCCACATTCTGCGCGTAAAAATGAAAGCATATGGTGGTTGATCTAAATTCCTTTCATCTGGAAAGTGCCTCTTCGCGAAGAAAAAAAAATCATACTTTCGCGAACCCCATGTTTAACTTTTGCGAACTTTCGCGAAGTATGATCTTACATATATTCAGAAGAAGTTCGGGTACAAGGGTATATATAGTAGTTAAAGGAAGACTCTGATTTCCTTCTGAGCTGGTGGTCTGAAAAGATCACAGTAAGCAAGCAAATAATAAGGGTCCCTTTACCTACAAATAACATACATGGTTACATGAACTTTCGCGAAAAAACAAATTACTTTCGCGAACCCCATGTTTAACTTTTGCGAACTTTCGCGAAGTATGATCTTACATATATTCAGAAGAAGTTCGGGTACATGGGTATATATAGTAGTTAAAGGAAGACTCTGATTTCCTTCTGAGCTGGTGGTCTGAAAAGATCACAGTAAGCAAACAAATAATAAGGGTCCCTTTACCTACAAATAACATACATGGTTACATGAACTTTCGCGAAAAAACAAATTACTTTCGCGAACCCTGTGTTTAACTTTCGCGATCTTTCGCCCGGTTGGTACTTAGTAACCGAAATGGCTGTTCCAGATGAAACTCCTTTCATGGACCTTTAGACCGATGCCCATATAACATCTGATCCCTTGTTACAGTATATACTGTACGCATCTTCAAATTCAATGATCCACTCGAGCCTGTGGAACCTGAGAGACTGTGAATGCCTTGGTCGATGGCGATCCAGCCCACTTGTTCGCGCCGCTTCACCTGCCACAGCGTGGGAGGACTGAATTGGGACCACTCTCGGGTGATGTAGGGAACGATTTTCCCACCTTCACGTCTAAGACACAAATCCTTTCTATACCAAAAATTACGCAAACAGCTGTGGCTCTGCCTTTCCGAAGCTGGTCGTCTCAGACATCTCCAAGGCGACCTCGATCGATCCGTCAAGCCAATGCCACCGAGACAGCTGTGATGGTCTGAGGATGTCTGAGTCTTCGGCCAAAGCACCATCCACATTCACACCGTCCGCAGCAACCTGAGTGACTTAGCCGATCTTGGGAGCGGATTGGCCTAACGAAGAATCCACTGAATTCACCAGCCTCCAAAGATATTTTGTTCCATTGGGCCGATCTGTCTTGTCCAAGCAGCTGTGAACCACGGCCGTGAGTTGGATGGCAAACCTCTCTCATTCCTCACCGTCTGAATAGTGGTCAAAAAGGCCGGTGGCGTGGTGAAGGTGTGCGCGAAGCGAGTTTCTTGCCAGCCAGAGTCTGAGTTTTTGAGTCCTCGATTCGTGGTTCGAGAGGTCTGCAAACCGGAGTAACGCAACATATAATATAGTGTATTATATATATTATGTATACAATGAGGTGCCCCTCAAGTTAACATAGGTTATAAGTTTCCTAACATATGTTTTAAGCTAGTGTAACCTATGTTATAACATGACTTAATTTGGTTAACTTATGATAGTTCCATCGTGAGTTATAACTAACATCTAAATATTTATAGAACTTGTAACTAAGTTAGCTTGGCACGCTCCCAGAACTTACAAACAACTTACAGAACTTACAAAAAATTCAAAGGTTTTTGTTGTAAACTGTCAAAGTCGAGTTTTTGTTTTTTCAATTGTTTTTCAATGTTTAATTAAAAATAAAGTTAACTAGTAAACTGTTTTGTTTGACAGTTTTGTGATCCAAACACTGTATCAGCGGACAATGCGCATGGGTATGTACACATCGCTGCATGCCCGTTTTGCAGAGATATATACTGAGTAGATGTAACTGTTTCGCATGTCCTTTCGCTTTCAGCTTTAGCATTGTGGCCCCTCAATGCAAGTTGTGTAGAGCTTCCTGATTACCATGTTCCTCGGTGCTGCTAGCTAGCTGATTCTCAGTTGTGGCGGTTGCCCGCCGTAGGTGAATGGTTTGTTACACGTTTCTTGTCTTTGTTTGCTTATGCTCAGTATTGGCGGTTGTCCGCTGATATTGTGATGAGTTCTTCGCCGTTTCCTTTGATTTAGGTTTGCGCGGTTCGTTTGCGCCCGTCGTTTGCCGGTCGCCCGTAGTTCGCCGGTGCAAGCGGTTGCTATGGCTGCTGCTGAGGGACAGAAGGATTCGCCCTCATGGACCGCTGTCCTGCAATCTGCGAGTTCCCTCAGTGCGTTGGATGTGGTGCTGAAGCAGCTTGTCTTGCTGGGCATGAGGAGCCCTTCGGAACACACACACAGGCTATGATGTCAGCTCTGTGCATCATGCGTGATACGCAGGACGACCCCAGCAAGACAAAGCAGATCCCGGACGCCATGAAACTCAGGTCAATCTATTTGAGTGTGAAAGCCCGTGTGCACACAAGTGTGTTCAGAGCGAAGCAGGACGATGTTTCCTTACCCGGCGGGAAGTTCTTGACCACTTTGCCGGCGAACCCAGTGGAAGCTCCACCTGAGGTGATTGAGAAAGCGTTTCCCAATGGCCTGGAAACCAACCAAGCGCCCTTCAATGTGATGGACATGGCCAACATTGCTCGAGAGATCTCGTTGAGATCTACGAACAACAAGGTCAGTAGCAAGATTGCCATGCCAACACCTGATGGTTTTTGGTCTACTTTCCAGGCGGTGTGCATGGGCATGATGGCGCAGCATTTGGGCAGACAGAATAGTCATGAAGAGTGCAAGCTTTTGCTGAATCAGCCACGAAGCAAAGGTTTGGGAGCTTTGCTTGACAGGGTGGAGGACAATGGTTTTCAGCGCCCTGCAGTTGCTCCTCAACTTGCTCTTCCAGCTCCTCAACTTGCTCTTCCAACCCCGGCAGTCGCAGCGTCTCCCAGTGCAGCCCCGCCCTTGGCAACTTGTCACCGTCCAGACAGACAGACAGACAGACACAGACAGACAGACAGACAGAGACAGACAGACAGAGACAGACAGAGACAGACAGAGACAGACAGAGACA